>JAXDDX010000224.1:0-586060 GCA_034670405.1 Hoplostethus atlanticus
AACAATTTGAGGACATTTTCAAGTTTATTGACTAAGGGCCGGTAATTTCAACTTGGTCCGTTAAATTTTTTGAAAATCTGCATAAGAACCCTTTAAAAAAAAGAAAAAATTAGTCATCTCACCAGCGGGAAACCCCTTTGACAAAAATCCCTATTTATTATTTAAAACATAGTAAAAATGACTGTTGAGATTTGAAAAACAAAAATTAAAAAAGGAATGTCATAAATGTGGTCAGTCTATGTTTAAATTTTATTCCCTTTTATGAATTTTTTGTGTAAACGTTCAGTGAAAAAAAAGGAACCCTTTTATGTTTTATTTTTTTAATTGTGGAAAATATGTAAATTCGTATAAAAAAATGGGAGCAAGTCTGAAAAGTTAACTATCAGAGGTCCCCTCATGCATCCCTATTCCTTAAAGTCAAAAAGTAATGACGTGTACAGTATGTTCAGTAACCATTTAAAAAAGTGGGAATTTAAATTCACTTTTTACTTTTAGAATTTAAACCTACATAAACCCTTTAAAGAAGCCCCCACTCCATGGTTTTTTAAGTAGTTGAAAAAATGAATGAATTGAAGAATCCTCCCAAACCAAAAATGGACTTAGCACAATCATTTAAAAGGGGAAGGAATGAAAAAAAAAAAATTTTAAAATTCAACTAAAATTAAATTTTTACCTACCCACAGTTGGCTCTCTACTCTATTTTTATTTTCCTTTTTTAATTTTATGACTCTGTTTGAAATAGTTTTTTGATCGAAACCAGTCTCGTTTTCAGACTACTGGCTCTGCGTGGGGGAGGAGTCATCCTTTTTCCCTGGTACTGAGTTGTTATGAAATAAACATGTCCCTCTCAAACCCCTTTTCTTGCCCCTGTACTTGCTTCTCCCCTTCCCAGTTATAAAGGGAAAACAAAAGAAAATGTATTAAAAAAGGGGAACAATGGTTCTGCTAAAGTGAAAAATGGGGGATATGTAGAAAAGTTTGAAAATAATTTGTTTGCTTGTTTTTTTGTAAATAACCTCAAGTCAGGAATATGCAACCCACAAAAATATGAATCAATATTTTAGATGTAAACATAACTGACGCAAATTCCCCAAAAAAAAAAAATCGCATTTATAATAAAACAAGATATTGGATCTTACCCCATATACTTCAGAAAATCTCCCAAAACAAAAAATCAAAGTACATCGGGCGCATTTTTTTAAAATTGGGGGGACCCCATTGGGCCCCTGGGGCTGAAGAAACCTTTGCACGCCTTACAAGTTTCCACCTCGGTGGTAATACCCAAAGTTACCATTCTTAAACGGTGGTTTCAAAAGGGGAAGGCCCTTCTTATCTTTTGTACTGAGTGAGTTTTGAAAATTTTCCTCTACCTTTTTGGGTGAAACCCCTTTAAACAAAGTTAAAGGGACCCCAAAAAACTGTCCGACTTGCCCCTTTCTTTTTTTTCTAAGTTGCTCTGCCCTCCTGAGTCTAAAAACCGACTTTTTAGCCTTCTTGCAAAACATTAATTCCCTCTCTCTCTCTCTCATCTACTGTTGCTTTCTTAGTTGTCTCCTCTCCTTCACTAATTTCTCTATTTCTTTCTGCTGTCTAGACCTAATTGGCTGCAACCTGTCCACCTTCCTTCTATCAATGATTCCCAATCTTTCAGCACCATTTTCATAGATAAAGTCTCCCATCTTCTCTAATGTATTTACCGTTGTTCCTTTAAGCCCATCTAACACTATTATCAGGTCGCTATTAACTGTCTCATAACTTAAAGATATTACCACATACTGTACGAGTCAGGATACCTTTGTGTTGATGTAGGTCAGCGATGGTTTCTTCGCTGGAATCATCATCACTCGTGCCTACTTCATCTGGTTGGGTAAAAAACAGTTAGGACCAAGTACTTAAATTAAAGACTAAAACACTTATAAATGTTATATTTGAAGTGCTCATAAACTATATTTCAAACAAAATTTCACCTTCAGGATCGATCTCAATGTCATCCAGCCCTTTCCCCTGCAGGTCAGACAGTCTTCCTTTTTCCATTGCTATCAACAGTTTGCAAGCTGCAGGGTACTCTCTGGAAGCCGGTAGAATTATCTGTGGACACGGATGTCATGTCCTAGAAAGGTGGCAAGTTGATCCATTTCATTTTCTTTTAGTACTGTGGACAAAGTGGCAAATTGTTTCCGCAATCTTGTTGAGGTGAGTGCCTCTGGGTTCTTTGCACCACATTGGTTTGCATACTTGCGAAAGCAGTCAGAGCCTCTGAAATGGGAAAGGACACCTGGGCGTGCAAACAAGTACACATTCTGTGTGGACTTCACACTCATTCCTGTTTTTCATGAGGAGCTCCATTGCAGCGATCATGTCAGGTGTGAGAAGCACAGGCACCTTTCTTGACCTTTTACCTCGAATCTCAACTCTGTCAAAGTGCTTTGCAACCTTCCTCTCGAACTCAGAAAGGCCCATCATGTCAGGATTCAACTCTGTACGATTCCTGGATGCGAAAGTCTGGAGCTCCATTTTTGAAACTTCCTTGCCTTCTTCTGTTAAATAGTACTACCTAAAGTCACTTTAGCAAGATTTCCAAAGCTTTTGATGTTGGGTTCTTCCTCAAGGTCCTTCATGCACTTAGCACGCTCAGTAGCAAGAAACTTGTGCAGCAGCGACACATCCTGTGTAAAGGGTAAAACCTGTGGTTTATTCCATTTGGCTTGTTGAAGTGTACCCAATGCAGCACTTGAACTGGACTCCGTCCACCTTTTCTCATATCGAGTGGCAAATTGCTTGGCAGACTCTGCAACGGCATAGCGATTTGCAATGATGGCATTGCACAATGCCTGCAACTTTGGCCAAACTGTGCCCCAATTTCAAAGCCAAGGATGGAATTTTATATGAATTGCTTTCCAACTCATAACCAGCAACAGCTCTAACTGCTTGTATCACGTGGGGAAAGTTGCTGGGCATAACAAGGTCTTCAGTGCTCTTCAAAGGTGTTATAGCTCTTGCCGTTATCAATAGTCTTGCCATCTCTCTCATTTTTTGGCGTATGTAATCATTCCTTCTCTCATGTGGTTTCCTGGCATTGTACATTGACTCGCCGAGACTAAGGATGTCTTTCACTCCTTACAACCAAGGAAATGTCATCCTGGTTCATTTCACAAGCAATCTTCCAAACAGCTTCATGAACTGGATCGGGTTTTGGTAAGTCCAGGTGGATCCGTTTTTGGCCAACTTGAGGCTCTCCCTCAACAGACTTCTGAGGGCAGTTTCTCACATGTCTCCATAGGCTATCTCTTGCATACAGTCCTTGACAAAACTTGCAGTGACGGTAGTCATCAGATTGTTTTGCTGTAGTGGGTCTTCGACAAGCAACCATTTCTCCAGCACCACAGCTTGCCACGGTAGCATTATGGTCAAAGTTTCCCCTCTTCTTAAGAGAGCGTAACAAATCTCTTCTTTCGCGGGATCTTTTATTGAAACTGAAAGCCATTGCAACATCAGGCTGGCCACTGTGGGTGGATTCGAGGTGTCTTGCCAATTTAGAAATGGCCTTTTTACAATACAGACAATATTGCTTCTTGTTGTGCTTGCTTCGTTTTGCTGTGTTTGGCAATGGTGTGACATTTATGGAGCTGTTCTTATGTGATGTGTTCTCTGATGAATTGGCACTGCAACTTATCACTGAAGTACAATGACCGCTGCTCATCCTTGACGAACTAAAACTTCTCGGCTTCTCTGAACCGGTGGTACTATCCGGTGCTGTAGCGATCCCCAATGACATGTCCTTTAACACTTTGTGGGGAAGATGATTCTGTGATTTTGAGTTCCCTACTACAAGTACTTGTGTCCGAGGAATCATCACTTGAGTCTGGAACATAGTTGGCATCATCATAGTCCGTAGCATCTGAAGATTCATCAATCATGTCATTAGAGATCTGAAGGAAAATGGAGAAAAAAAAAAGCATCTGATTTTATCAATAAATTAAACATGTATCAATAGCTAGGGTATCATTCTCCTTACAGTACCATCACATTGTGCATAACACGACTTTTGAAAGTGATGAGTCATTAAAAACATAAAATTAAAAGTAACATTTGAATTCCTTAATACAATTTTTGTTTTTCTATTTCATTAGTGTTGTCTATTTGTATTTATTACCTGGTAGTTAAAATTCACTGAATAGACATTTTCACCCCCAGTTATGTTAAGTCGAAATCGATTAAATGATCTTCCTAACACTTTGAAGATATGTTGCCTCATATACCTACCTATGTCATACTATTAGGACAATAATCCCTAATTCACAACACTTTTTGCTGTGTGATATGATGGTGTATGATATAAAGGGGAACAATGCATAGCATAAGGATGTGTTATTATGACTCACCTACCACGTTAAATTATAACAAATATTTTGAGAGAAAAAAAAAAAAAATCTGTTGCAACTTGACACTGAGCTGTCTTACCTGCTCTGCAGTAGGTACCTGGTGGAAGGGTACAATTCTAGTGGACTTGCTGGCCTTAAATGAAATGAAGAATAAATGTTTGTAATTACATAGTACTGTAACTGGAAATTATGATACAATACTGCATATGAAAATAATTTTGGTTAAGAAATGAACACTGTTTTTAGTTGTGAAAGTTTTACACTAAATGTTTGTGGTAGTACAGTAAAAGGTTATTTAATTGTCATTCATGTGTTTGGATGAACCGAGACATCTATTTAATTTCAGTTCTAAATTACAACAATCCACAATAAATGTGTAATAACCTGTTGGAAGGATGAAGTGGATCTCTCGCTCACTTCTGGGTCTGCTGAAGGTTGAGTCGGGATCTTGCCACTTGGTGTCTGCAACGAAATACAATAACCAATAATAACAACCTTTAAGTGGAGGGGGAACATACACTCAAGGGAAATGTATTTATTCATCTCATAATACTTTAACAGATCCTATACCGTATAATCTATCAAGAGGATTTACTTACCAGAGCACGCCATGGCCACTGAGATTCTCCATAATCATAGGTTATTTCACTCTCTGCTTGGATGTTTACAATAGCAAACAAGCAAAGATGAGGTTTAAACTGGACTATCAACTTTTTCATTTTGCAATTTGGGGACCTGTGGGCATCATTTACCAGCCGGCCCAGTGAGCCATCTTCGCGGGACGCATCTATGCTAAAATTGAAGAAGGAAACATATCTAAGCTTTTCTCCACAAAAAAACAAAACAAAACATAATGCTGTAAAGAACAACTGATCTTTCATAGGCCTTTACTTACCACCATTTGTCATTGTTCCATTCAAAATCAAACAAGAAAGCATTTTGCATTTCTGTGTACTTCTCCTGCCTCTTGTCCCGTTCATATTGTGATATAAACTCCCCACGGTACTTGACGACAAAGGATCCCTTTTCAATTGGTGCACAGGCAAATACACCACGTCCTGATACAACAAAGTTAAGAAATTAGTGTCAAGTAATACAATCCAAATTAGGTTTATGAATTGCAGTTGAACTGATCTTGACAAAACACAACTACAAAACAAACAAACATAAGACTTTAACAGTAGGAAAAAGATATGAGTGGTAATATTACACAGTAACAGATTAAGGCAGCTAACGCTGGGGATAAGTAACTGCTTTAGCTCAGAAAATAGCTCAACAGAAAAAGCTTCATTCTATAGGAGAAACCTTGATCATAGTGTGTGCATCTGATAGTGAGGGAACTATTTGGCCAAGGAGACATCAAACCATTTAGCTAAGAAACCATTATCAAATGACACCATCAAACACATTTAATCTACGTCACAGGAAACAGTGCAGTCAACAACGCGGCTCAGTGGCAATCATTTCTCTATCCAATTACTTTGCATATGCTCGCCATGATTGGGAACATGGGATAAAGGAGTAGTTATTGTTTTGCAAAGAGCTGACAACAGCTAAACATGTTTTCAAAGCACTGGATGATTTCATTAGGTCAAATGTAATAAACTGAACAAACTGTATCAGAGTATGCACAGACGAAGCCGTGGGTTCAGATTTTTTACTTGAACTGTCGCATAGTTAGAAATTCCACACAAAAAGTATTCACCCCCTTGGATGTTTTCCCCTTTTGTACATGAAATCATGGTCAATATAATTTGGCTTTTTTGACAAGAATTTGCAAAAAAAAACAAAACAAAAAACAAACTTTAATATCAAAGTGAAAACAGATTTTTACAAACTAATGTCAATTAATTAAAAATATATATAAGGTAAAGTAAATGATTGCATAAATATTCACCCCCTTCAGGTCAGTATTTAGTAGATGCACCCTTTGGCTGCAATCACAGCACTGTGTGGATATGTCTCAATCAGGCTGGCACATCTGGACACTGCAATTTTTCTCCATTCTTCCTTGCAAAACAGCTCAAGCTCTGTCAGGTTGCTCGGGGATCGGGCGTGAACAGCTCTTTTCAAGTCCAGCCACAAATTCTCGATTGGATTGAGATCTGGGCTTTGACTTGGCCACTCCAGAACATTCACCTTGTTGTCTTTGAACCATTTCTGTGTAGCTTTTGCTGTATGCTTGGGGTCGTTGTCTTGCTGGAAAATAAATCTTCTCCCAAGTCGTAGTTCTCTTGCAGACTGAGTCAGATTATCCTCCAGGATTTGGCGATATTTTTCTGCATTCATGTTCCCCTCTACCTTTACAAGCCTTCCAGGGCCTGCTGCTGAGAAGCATCCCCAGAGCATGATGCTGCCACCACCATGCTTCACGGTGGAGATGGTGTGTTTGTGGTGATGTGCAGTGTTTGGTGTTCGCCAAACATAGCGTCTAGTCTGATGGCCAAAAAGCTCAATTTTTGTCTCATCAGACCAAAGAACCTTCTTCCAATTGACCTTGGAGTCTCCCACATGCCTTTGGGCGAATTCCAGGCGAGATTTCATATGAGCTTTTTTCAACAGTGGCTCTCTTTGCCACTCTCCCATACAGCTTCGACTGGTGAAGAACCCGGGCAACAGTTGTATGTACAGTCTCTCCCATCTGAGCCACTGAAGCTTTTAACTCCTTCAGAGTGGTCATAGGTGTCTTGGTGGCCTGCCTCACCAGTCTTCTTCTTGCCCGGTCACTCAGTTTGTGAGGACGGCCAGCTCTAGGCAGATTTAAACAAGTGCCATACTCCTTCCATTTCTTAATGATGGATTTAACTGAACTCTGTGGGATGTCCAGTGAGTTGGAAATCTTTTTGTAGCCATCTCCTGACCTATACTTTTCAATGATCTTTTCTCTGAGTTGCTTGGAGTGTTCTTTTGTCTTCATGTTGCAATTGTAGCAGGAATACCGATGAACCAGAGACTGGACCTCCCAGACACAGGTGTTTTTATACTACAATCAATTGACACACATCAACTGCACTCTGGTGAGCTCCATGTCACTAATTGTGACACTGCTGGCATCAACTAGCTGGACCTCTGTTGAATTAGGTCAGTCACTTTAAAGGGGGTGAATATTTATGCAAACACTTATTTTACACTATATATTTTTAATTAATTGACATTAGTTTGTAAAAATCTGTTTTCACTTTGACATGAAAGAAGCTTTTTTTGCAAATTCTTGTCAAAAAAGCCAAATTACATTGACCATGATTTCATGTATAAAAGCAACAAAAGGGGAAAACATCCAAGGGGGGTGAATACTTTTTATAGGCATTGTAACATACCTTTATAGCCATTGATCCATTTGACCTTAAAACAAGGCTTGTCACCTCTGGATAAAATAAACTGAAGAGCCTCAGCCTTAGGACTAAGTCTGGCTCTCCTTTTTGACATGCTTTTCACTTGGCCATGCTCCTCAACTAGCAAACATCTACATGAGAAGATGACAAAAAGTCAGCGAGACAAATACAAAAAAAGACCAATACTTGATTTGAATCAAATAGGATTCATAAAATGGTATTATTCTGCCTTTAGTCATAACTTATCTTACTCATGTTCTCACTAATGCAGTATCTCATTAGCTTATTAGACTAACTGATCAGTGCAAACCCTGTGAAACTGCAATTACAATATTGTAACGTTAAGTTACCTTAACAAATAATATTAACTTGACAAAGCATCTTCAAAGATAAATACTGTTATAAAATCATTATAATACTGTAAGCTCCACAAATACCATTATCTGTACTGAATAACCAATATCATCAATTTGGTGTTAAATAGGAAAACATTATAATCTAAATTCCAGAAAAATATGTTGTGCTTAAGTAAAATTTAACAACTTAGAGAATAACTCTCTGTAGTTGAAAATGAAGAAAAAGTAATGACTTACCATTTATTGTGTACTCCTTCCAGTTCCGTTTGGAGAATCTTCCATGTGGCACGAATCCTTTGCATGTGGTTTACATTCCTTTTAACTAATTAGGTAACTGGCTAACATTAGCTTACCTGGCTAATCAATGTAAATTTAAGTAATTAATTGAGGAATTGGTTCTCTAGATTAGTAGGCTGGTGACTTAAATCAGCAGTGATAATTGGGGATGTTTTTATTTGACTGATTACCTGGATTATGTGTAATGCTAAAAGCATTACTAGCATAAAAGGTTGTGTGTTTGAACAAAATGTGATATACAATATGAGGACCTTGAGTCACGTGACTATGAATGTGTTTTAAAGTTCCAGAACTGACCACTAGTTGGCATAACCACAGATGAGCAAAAACCACACACACACACCTCATCACACTTCATCACACACACACACTTCATCACACACACACTTCAACACACACACACACACTTCCACACACACACACACTTCCACACACTTCCACACACACACACACACACACACACACACACACACACACACACACACACACACACACACACACACACACACACACACACACACACACACACACACACACACACACACACACACACACACACACACACACACACACACACACACACACACACACACACACACACACACACACACACACACACACACACACACACACACACACACACACACACACACACACACACACACACACACACACACACACAAATAAATCTAATAACCAAAGATAGAGAAACTATGTAGGATAACTACAGGACAAAAACAGCAGTAGCAACAGAGCTCCTCCAGCTAGCTCCGGTCCCACTGCAGACACCTGCAAGGATGCCAGGAGAACATTTAGGCATGTACACAGACAACATCTACAATAAAAACCCAGTAACGCACATACCTTCTCCTTCCAAAACCAGCACCAGGGTCAAGACAGAGCAAGGTGAGCCTGCCACTAACTGCACATGGCTGCCTTTAAATGGGCCCAGCCTAGCTAGGAAGCAACACATCACCTGTTTGCAATCGGGGTGATTAGGAGGCGGGGCAGAACCTACAAGAGACAGCTCTACCTGTTACACATAGTCTATGTGCATTGGCCTACAGATTAATGGATTGATTGCGACCAATTCTGCGCCCATCTCCCGGTTATAACCTGACACTGTAGAATTTGATCGAAGATTTTATCTTTACAATCTATCTTTATCTTTTTCGTCATGGATCCCACTCTGTTTGAGCAGATACTTTGTTATAAAAAGGATGGAACTTTTCCACCTGGTTTTTCAAACACCCAAAAGTCAAATTTTCGCCGAAAGGCAAAGAGCTTTGATGTGCAAGGTGAGTTTAATGAATCTTTTACGCTGGGTATTATTATCATCATTCTTAGGCCAACTCCAATACACTAATATTGGACCCAAGGCTTTAATTGGACTTTAATTAAAGGCAGTACACACATCAGCGAACAAAAACGATGTAGCCTAATTGGGCATGATATAGCATTTGTTCTAAAAGATGTAGATTCTCATTTATCATTGCCAACTGATCACTCCAGAGTAGACGGTGCCTGGCTTTTAACATTTGGGAAAAGTGTGAGAAGTTTGAAGTGCTTTAAACTTAATTCAGTCATTAGAACAATTTAGTAGGGGTGTGTGTTACTGCCACCGTGACAAGATACATGTGGTGTATAAAAGAAAAAAAGAAAGTAAAAAGGCCTAACAATGAGAAGAATGTCCTACTGTTTTAATACAATAACTGTACAGTGTGATTAATAATGTTATTATCAAAAAAATTGTGTTATACATTTTTATTTGAATAAAGTTTAGATTAAAACATATACAAGTTGTATGTTGTTGACCATGTTACAGTGCAATTGATTCAAATATTATCACTTTCATGAATACATTACAATGGCTTACAACTCATCACGGATTTCTTTGACTTATTACAGATAGCCAGTTGTACTATATAAAGTACAAAGGGACGCCTCAGTCCCTTAAGGCAAAAGTATTGTGTGGCGCAAAAGAGGCAAATGAAGTCTTTCATGCCAGCAGTGTAGGTGCACACTGTGGCCAGAAAAAAACAAAAGAGGCAATCTCCAAAAGATTTTACTGGCCCGGAATGTCAGAGGACATCAATTTGTGGGTCAGTATGCACCTACACTTTCCATACATATTGTTGGTCTCATAAAAATAGCTCCTACATATTCGATATTTAACACATTTCATTTAAAATGTAAAAAGAAATCTGCATGAGCTTTACAGCATTCAAAATGACACAGCCGGTGAAAATGATAATACTTTTGAATGTTTTTTTTTCCTGTCAGGTGAGTCAGTGTGTGGCATGCCAGGCCAGCAGTATAATAATTAAACAGGAGGTGGAGTACACACCAATAAAGGTAAAATTTGATGTGTATTGTTTTTGCTTTTACTTATTGACAAAACAAGTTATTAACAGAAATCAAAATATTAAAGACAATATTACAAAAAGTAATTACTAATGCTTTCTGTGTTTGAAAGGTTACTCAGCCATTTGAGCTGATCGGCATGGATTTGGTTGGAAAACTGAAAACCACTTCCAATGGAAACCAGTACATATGTGTACTAATAGACTATTTAACAAAGTGGCCACAAGCATATGCTCTAAAAACCAAAAGTGCTGAAGAAGTAACCCAGTGCATTCTGAAGTTTTTCTATCAGTTTGAAGCACCCAAGCGAATTCTAACTGATCAAGGGAAGGAGTTTGTGAACAAAGTAAGTATAAAGAACTATTGAAATGCAAAAGTTATATCCAACATTTACAGTATATGTAGGTCAGGATTTATTTAACTCTAATAAAACTCATTGGCTACCACAGTTTAACCTTGTTTTTTTCTTAATTCATTTTTTTCTTCATTTTTTGTTAATACAGATCAATAAAAATGTCTGTGAAGTACTGAACATCAAAAGAAGTCTCTGTGCCCCTTACCACCCGCAGACAAATGGGTTAGTTGAGAGGATGAATGGGACCATACAGAGGTAGATGTCCATTTCCACTTTTTCTATGTATATTTTTAAGTTAATTTTACTTCATATCCTAAAAAACATACTTATTAACAAATGCTTTGTTATTATTTTCTCTCTCTCTTTTTTTCTAGAGCATTGTCAAAACTGGTGAAAAACACAAATGACGAATGGGACAAACATTTGGCTTAAGGACAAAGCGCCAAATGACAACAAAGTTTTCACCCTACTTTTTAATGTTTGGTAGAGAGGCGAGGTACCCCTCTCAAATCCCTTCTGAATACAGGGTGAGTTGCACTTACAAACATATTTTAGAAAGAAAGAAATGTTAAATTTTGGTATAATGTAACCTTAAAACAATGTATTTTAATGTTTTAATGTAACATCAAAATCCTTTTATAGGTGGATAGCAGTGTTGAGGACAATTTGTCTGTTGAAGAGGTAGCAGAGGACATTCTGAAGCTCGACAAAGTTCTTCAGAATGCTATCTCAAATAACAACGCAACACAGTCAAAACAAAACAAAAAAACAAAAGGCAAAGCTACCTCTAATTTTCATGTGGGCATGAAAGTGTGGAGGTTGAATGTGAGGAGCCAGCAGAGGAAAGGGGGCAAGTTAGACCCAAACTACCATGGGCCCTACACCATCACCGCTATAGTAGGAAAAAGTGTGGATCTTGTGGACAGCCAAGGAGTGACACTACCCAAAATTAACAGGGATCACTTGATGGCACATACAGAGGAACACCCAAGAGTTCCACGTAAGTGTTCTGTGGATTGTTCCACCACTGCCACTACTGGACTGCCCTCTACTTCTTCCTCTGGGCCATCCACCACCACCATGTCCACCTCTGGGCCATGCACCACCACGTCCTCCTCTAGGCCATTCACCACCTCCTCCTCTGGGCCATCCACCACCTCCTCCTCTGGGCAGTCCACCACCACCACCTCCTCCTCTGGGCTATCCACCACGTCCTCCTCTGGGCAGTCCACCACCACTTTGTCCTCCTCTGGGCCATCCACCACAACCTACCCTGGGCCATCCACCACGTCCTCCTCTGGGCAGTCCACCACCACTTTGTCCTCCTCTGGGCCATCCACCACAACCTACCCTGGGCCATCCACCACCTCCTCCTCTGGGCAGTTCACCACCACCACCTCCTCCTCTGGGCCATCCACCACCTCCTCCTCTGGGCAGTCCACCACCTCCTCCTCTGGGCCGTCCACCACCACCATGTCCTCCTCTGGGTCATCCACCACCTCCTCCTCTGGGCAGTCCACCACCACCACCACCTCCTCCTCTGGGCTGTCCACCACGTCCTCCTCTGGGCAGTCCACCACCACTTTGTCCTACCCTGGGCCAACCACCACCTCCTCCGGGCCGTCCACCACCACCATGTCCTCCTCTGGGCCATCCACCACCTCCTCCTCTAGGCCATTCACCACCTCCTCCTCTGAGCCATCCACCACCTCCTCCTCTGGGCAGTCCACCACCACTTTGTCCTACCCTGGGCCAACCACCACCTCCTCCTCTGGGCCGTCCACCACCACTTTGTCCTCCTCTGGGCCATCCACCACCTCCTCCTCTGGGCCGTCCACCACCACCATGTCCTCCTCTGGGCCATCCACCACCTCCTCCTCTGGGCCGTCCACCACCACCATGTCCTCCTCTGGGCCATCCACCACCTCCTCCTTGGATCCCCCCAAGGTTGCGTCCTCAGCCCCCTACTGTACTCCCTGTACACACATGACTGTGTGGCCAGGTTCAGCTCCAACTCCATCATCAAGTTTGCGGATGACACAGTGGTGGTGGGCCTGATCTCCGACAACGACGAGAAGGCCTACCTGGAGGAAGTTGCTGATCTGTCACTCTGGTGCCAGGACAACAGCCTCCTCTTGAATGTCACCAAAACTAAGGAGCTGATTGTGGACTTTAGGAGGACACAACAACAGAGGACGTACTCACTACTGGGGATTAATGGGACTACTGTGGAGAGGGTGAGCAGGTATAAATACATGGGAGTCCACATCACCGAAGATCTGACATGGACAATACACACAGACACTCTGGTGAGGAAGGCGAGGCAGCGCCTTTACCACCTCAGGCAACTGAGGAAATTTAAAGTCTCCCGGAGGATCCTTCAGTCCTTCTACTCTGGAGCTGTAGAGAGCATCCTGACAGGAAGCATCACTGCCTGGTTTGGCAACAGCTCCGCTCAGGACAGGAAGGCTCTGCAGAGAGTAGTGCGTTCGGCTGAACGCACTATTGGAACTACACTCCCCACCCTGCAGGACTTATACACCAGGAGGTGCAGAACCAGAGCCTGCAGGATCATGAAGGATCCTCACCACCCCAACAACGGACTGTTTCAGCTGCTGCGGTCAGGCAAGCGCCTCCGTAGTCACGCTGCCAAAACAGAGAGACTGAGACGGAGTTTCTTTCCTCAGGCCATCAGGACTGTGAACTCCGACCTCACCAGGGCCCCCACCAAGACCCACACACTGCCCCTCCTATGCACACACACCCTCATACACTTAGGTAACGACTACACATAATTTATATATATTACATACATACGATTTCCCTTTTTCACTATATTTTTATTTTTCAAGTGCTCTTACTGTAAATATTGTGTTGTTGTTTTTTCTATATAGAGCTCTTACTGTAATATTGTAAATATTGTGTTGGTTTTTTATTGTAAATAGTGTGAACCTGTTATTTTGCCCTTTGCACATTTCTGTTGAGCATTGCCACTTTTTACATTTCACTGCACACCCCGTGTGTGTATGTGACAAATAAACTTCTTGAACTTGAACTCCTCTGGGCAGTCCACCACCTCCTCCTCTGGGCCATCCACCACGTCCTCCTCTGGGCAGTCCACCAACACCCCTCCAGATCTGACGCCTGCCTCCACTGCTTCTACAAACCCCACAGTGGACCCCTCGATCATCAAGAGTATGTTTGATAAATTAAAAAATTAATTAATTATTGGATTTTTTTGAAAAGTATTTACTGAATGTGCAAACCTCAAATGTTGAGGCAGTAAGTTTCTGAGTTGTGGGCTCCTGTCTACAAAAGTTCTGTCAACGTTACAGTCTTAATCCAAGACATGGAGCCAAGATGCTATTGTAGATTTAGAGTGGATTTTGGAAGATCATTTGAAAAAACATTCTTAAACTCATTTTATAGATGTGAAAGATGCATGGGAAGGGAAAAGGATGTAAAACCTGCTCTCAAAAATTGGACCTTACAAGCTATTCTTCGCTGACATTTTCAACACCGCTCCACAAAGAGAACTAGAAAGTGAGGTGAGGTGTCAACATTTTTATTTTTTAAAATGGTTTCCCTACTGACTGTTGTTTTCAGTGGAAATGGGTAAAGGCACACCTACTTGACATTGCCATGTGTGTTTTAACCTGGTGTTTTCATTACAGGTTATTAATGCATATCTGACCCTTCTGGTGAGCAAATTTAATAAAGAGAGCGCAGACAGGGCTTTTGCAATTGACACGTTTGAAATGACCAGCATATGGGAACGGAAAAAAACAAAAATTAAGGTATTAAACAATATTCTCTCATTTAGTTGTCCTAATAAGTTGTCCACAATATATTATCAGTGTGCCTGTTTGATTTGTTGTTTTACAGATTCTTAATCTTACAGATTGACCCAGGGTTGTACAAATACATTGTGGGGGTCGTCAATGAAGGTCATCATTGGATGCTGGTGGTAATCATTTTTTCAACTTAGTGTTATATAATATAATATATATATATATATATATATATATGCAGTCTGCATAGTGCTTCAGAAAAACAACAGAGCTACTAGTACAGCATGATGTTAATTTAATTGTAACTCTAAAATATGTAGGTGATTATACCAGGAGAGAGGAGAAGCCTTTTTGTAGACCCATTGGGGGAAAGAAAAGGGAGGATACAACACTGCAAGGACATTACAAGGTAAATTAGTCTTTATCAGCATATTTTTAAATGACAATTTAAGTACAGTAGGAGAAAAACATGGATAGTGAGTAACATCTGTGTTTTAGAAGAAAGGAGACATAAAAAACAATATAACTGTAAATACTGGACACCCTTAGGGTACAGTACTGGGAAAGGAAAGTTATGTTTAGATAACTTGTATTTCACAGTTGCGGTAAGTTAACCAAAACTGTAAAGAGACAAGCTAACACATTTAGTTTGGGGAAAGTCTGAGATTTAGAGGTTAGAAGCTCAAAGAAAAGGATTATACATTTTGGAAAAATGATAGGCTTGTCACCAGGTTTAACTATATTTGATCCACCCACCTCTACATAACTTTAATAATAGAAACCTTACATAGGCTGCTATTACACCCCAGAATTTGTGAGTATGTCATCATCCCCTTCAGCTAAATTCTGATAATCTATACAAAAGTCCCTTTCCAAAAGTGTTACTTTACTATATCCAACAGTTATGTTTTCATATCTCAATTGTAAACTACATTATAACATAATTACTTTAAAGGTTCCACTACTATTGTTTCCCAGTACTGTACCCTAAATGTATTCAGTATTTACAAAAAAAGTATAAGTATATGTCTCCTTTCCTCTAAAACACAGTTGTTACTCCCTTCTTCTCCATTGTCATGCGTTCTTCCACAAATTTTTACACGTTATGCGTGTGCTTATTTGTTGCAGCCACAATCAAGAATGGAAAATGAGACGGAGAGGAGTATCTGCATTACTAATATATTAGTAATGCAGATACTCCTCTCCGTCTCATTTTCAGTGTGTGGGTCTTGGTGGGGGCCCTGGTGAGGTCGGAGTTCACAGTCCTGATGGCCTGAGGAAAGAAACTCCGTCTCAGTCTCTCTGTTTTGGCAGCGTGACTACGGAGGCGCTTGCCTGACCGCAGCAGCTGAAACAGTCCGTTGTTGGGGTGGTGAGGATCCTTCATGATCCTGCAGGCTCTGGTTCTGCACCTCCTGGTGTATAAGTCCTGCAGGGTGGGGAGTGTAGTTCCAATAGTGCGTTCAGCCGAACGCACTACTCTCTGCAGAGCCTTCCTGTCCTGAGCGGAGCTGTTGCCAAACCAGGCAGTGATGCTTCCTGTCAGGATGCTCTCTACAGCTCCAGAGTAGAAGGACTGAAGGATCCTCCGGGAGACTTTAAATTTCCTCAGTTGCCTGAGGTGGTAAAGGCGCTGCCTCGCCTTTACCACCTGTGATCTTTACAGTATAACACTGCTAGAAGCTTATGATTTAAAAATTTAAAATGAAAACCCCTGACAATTGCTAGCATAGAAATGACTCATATTTACAACATTAGTCTTTTATTAAAGCCAATGCAGTATCAAAAACATTCAGTAACTGACACATTTCAAGTAATGAAATTCTTGTAAAATAGAACATAAGAACAATTAATCATGTGAGTGAAATAACAAACCTGGAACTGCACAATTGAGACAACTGGATTGAACTATACTGAACTGAACACAATGCTGAGACTTGTTACCTTAAAACCTTAACATGAACATCTGGTTGCATTGTCAGAGTGAGGTCCTGTGTTGGCATGTGTTGTGGGCTAAATAAAGCCCCACTCAAAGTCCATGAGGTTTTTTATGAGGGTGGCCACATGAGGATTTCTGCCTTTTTTTTGGACCAGCTTCCCCGTCTTTTTGGACACCACCTTCCCCTGGCTGGTCTTTGTTCCCTTCTCAGGGTTGATACCAACGAAGTGCCTGAAAATGTAATAACAGAGAAAGCATATAAGATATTAGGTGTGGTAAGTAAAGATTATTTGCACTTAATACGGAAACCCATCTAAGATGTTTTCTCGTGATAATGACCTCTGTGTCTCATAATTATGAGAGAATTATCTCATTTTGAGAAACCCTTTTATCATTATGAGAAACGAAACATGGTTACAACAGACCAGTTGTTGCCATTATGACAGTATCTGAGTCGTCTTTATTTCAACTTCAGTTTGAAGCATTAGGAGATATTGGTATCTTTGAGTAAAGTAGACGGCATTAGATTACTTTGTCAGCAGTGTTAAGCAGACTGATTTTTAGGACTTCGGTCTGCAAACTTCAAGATAAAAATACCCATTACAATGCTATCCTTAAATGATTTCAGAACAGTAGTTTGAATGTAAATATCACTAAAATGAATCTGATGACACCTAATGATAATGCCATATACATTACTCAAGGATACCAATACATTCCAATTACTCACACCGCGGAGGAAATAAAAGCAAATCAAACCATTGTCATAAGGGCCTTATCTTGTGGCAAAATATCTCTCTCTTTATTTCTCTCAAACACGGAAGCGCCTCAAAGCACAGCCTGTCTCCTTTTGACAACCATGTTAGTCGATTGGATTGTTCAGACTGGTCGTGCTGCGGCGTGGAGCACTGCAACTATAGTTTCAGTGTCTAGTCGGTTTTGTCTGCATGCTGCAAGCAAATTTCACAGGAAGAAGAGAACTGCCAATAAGGTAACCATGCAGACTGTATTTTCTAATGTGTTCTGTTGACCTTTCAGAAACAGCGGTGATGCTATTTCTAACAAATACAGCTGTTGGGACATTGTGAAATCTGATATAAATATAAATATCAAAATATGAAAGAAAATCAAGAGAAATGAAACTTCAGGAGAGCAGTGGGAGAGGGGCGTATGGCTCACGCAGAGCTCCACGCAGTGACATGGGCAGTCTGAACGGTCCCATCCCTTAGCATGGGCGCCGAAAGGAGGCGGGCTGTGCTTTCAGGCGCTTCCGTGTTTGAAAGAAATAAAGAGAGAGCGAGAGGTGGGATGGGGTGGGAGGTAAAAAGAGAGAATTACTCTCTCTCTATTCAAAAACATGTAGTGTGATAATACATTCGGTCTGAACTCAGCGTTACACTTGAATGCACATGCCAGCTTCAACTTCAACTCGCTATCAAGAGGAACAACTGTAATTGTAAAGTCAATATAGGAACAAAAGAGAGAGCCACTGATTTAAGGCACAGCTTATAGTAAATGACAATTCAACATTCCTGAAGCTGGGAAGAGGGGCAAAATATCCAAACAATATTTAAGAAAGCAGAGGATTTACCTTTGAAACTCCAGTGTCCTTGCAGCTTCTTCTTGGTATTGCAAGTTGAACACATAGTAGGTGGCGAAAATTGCAGCAAGCCCTGTGATGAAGCTTGGTTGGATGCCTTCACAGATGACATGGCTTTCAATGCTGATCATCCAACGTCCAATTGTGACTTTGTCACCAGCAACTGATGCAGACAACATTATAGTTAATGTCCCGAAACAGTATCAAATATGGGTATCAGGGCCCTATCCAGGCATTTTTAAGGTATTTGGGATTGGCTACAACACAGCCGATGAAATTTTGAGCATTATGTTTTCCCTTTTTTACTCTATTTACATTGAGTATCATAAGTTATACTGCTGCAAATTATTACTTTCAACGACTTGGGATGGAAAACATCCCATCGATGAGAGAACTACATCCATGGGAGAGCACAACAAAACATAAGTTTATGAGACAGATACAGAAAGACAGAAATTAGACAGACAGACAGAATGACTTATGTTCTATACTCCATGCCTTGCTTATGTGACACTTACCCAGCAGTATCAGTCGTGGACTGGCTGGGAGGGTCAGGGTGCGCTCAACATCGGCTGCAGTGGCAGACATCTGTAGAACATGGACAATGGTATGCAAATTAAGAATGAAATTGTGTGTACAGTCATAGTAGACATAAAAAAATAATGCTAAACAAAACTTACATCAGCAAGGAGTATCAGTCCCTCTGTTCTCTCATCGAAGTAGGCCATCAGCAGCTGGATGATGCGAAGAGTCAACTCCCTATCTTCACCCTGGGAGACGACAGACTGTACATCTTTGTTCTTTGCTTTTGTCCTTAAATACTTCTCCATTCCTTGTCCACATTCTTCAATGGATAGCTCCAAGGCACGCAACACGTTAATGTCAGTTAGTAACTAGTCCTTTCCAATCTTTAAGCTACTGTCTCACAGGATAATAAAATTATTACATCAAAACAGAGGCAGCCAGTTAACTAACTGTTAGCAATATAACTTTAGTGCACATTTCAATCAATTTTGGCTCTTATTTGCATCAACATGAATAACAAGCAAGTTTCCCCTCCCTAGGTGGGGAGAAAAGCAACATCACACATCCTACAAACCTTTCTACTTGAAATAGCCCCACAACAAATGGTGAAATAGAGCCTAGTCCCTTACCTAGATTTTACAACAAATCAATGGGGAGCACATCAGATTGCAAATTAACATAAATTATATGTGAATGACCAAGCTAGCTAACTTAACTTAGTTTGTTGATTTGTTGCTTAGAAATTCAATTCTGTGGCTATGAAAATCAAATAAATCGACACATTACTGGTTACGTGGTTCAACAGAAAGATACAATTTTGTCCACTTAGCAGCTAAAGGGGTGTATGCTAGCTAATGTTAACTGAAAACATTAGCAAGCATGCTTGCAACATGTGGTTAACACCAAGTAACATCAAACAGTAATTTTTACTTCGTTAGGCAAAAAAAACAGTCAATACAATGTAAGTTCAACACAAAATGACATACCTTGGTAAGTAAAAAGTGTTTGTTAGGCGAGGAGGAAAGCAGCACGTGGTGCTCCGTCCACTTATGTGCTGGCAGGGTCAGAGTCGGGGTGAAAATGGTCTTCTTCAATTCTTCCTCTTCTTCTTCTTCTTCCTTCTAGCTAAAATAAAGTCACTGATCTATAATATTTTACGCCTATTTTTTAATTTCTTTGTTTTTTTTTCTTTTTTTTTGCTTTATTTAATAACAGTAACAATAATACTAATAATAATGATAGTAATGACAACAACAAATACATTTAATAAGTACTTTACATTGACTGTGTGCTAAATGAGGTGGTGGGACTTGATGCAACATGATTTTGCTCAGATGAGTTAAGCGCAGACAATAGAGTCAGACTCAAAAATACTGTATTATACTGTAAGATTGTACAGTAGCTTGCTGTTAATATTTTTTTCCTCAAAGTCATCAACATTTACAGTATTCAACTGTTTTTACGAAGAACGGTACATTACTGTACAAAATGTCCTGTATTTTTACAGCAATTTGTTACAGTGTAGGCTTTGTTCGAGATGCTAAAAAGATACTGTCCCATCATGTCAATGATTAGGCTAGTTTGAAAAAGTATGTTTTCCCTTTATGACAAGAAGAGAACCTCTCAGTGTCTCTCATGCTGTTATGTTTTTGTCTAACAGTGAAAGACATCTGAGAAGACTGATGAAATCCCTTGGTTTGACGCAAAGGAGTTCACAGAGGCCTCTTAATGAAATTCGCCAAGCTGTACAGGTATGGCATAGAGTGATGCCGCAATCATAATCCAACTTTTCCTTTAAAGACATACTGCGGTGCCTTGTATGAGCACATTTTCATTGCGTTACATTTTACGTGTTGGCTTTCAGAGCCTGATTGTCACATAGAAAAGCCTCTGCAGTCTCAGTCTAAAGCAACTTGCATATTGTAACATGATAGAATATTGAGGTTCGATTTGTGCATAATATACTTATTTCCAGAGTGAGCTGCGACACTGGTCACCTCCACACATGAGGACAAACTGCATAGCATGAAAAATCCAACCATCATTTCACATATGGTAATACATGTTGCGCAGGAATATAGTAATCTGTACAGTGGCAAATTTAACGGTAACAGAATGATCATGATCAGAAGGCATGATCCAAACACATTAATCTGCAGTATTTGAAACTCATTGAATTAATAATAATTCATTAATACATTTTGACCATATATTTTTTTTTTAAGAGAGCTGAATGCTACAACAGCATGTTGAAGAAAACCTGGATCAAGAAATGGCAGGCAGCATTTGAGGTAATAAGGCAAATATTATTCAACTTTACTCACTTTTGTCAGTCATCTTGAACTGAACTTGAATTCTCAACAAGATGTGTATATTGTCAACACCCTCTCAAAAATTATCTGTATGTCTAGGGCATGATGGTGTCTGGCAAGCTTGAGTTGGACAATCCAATCCACGTGTAAGTTAACCTCATGAGACCAGGAATTGTATTCCTCCTTGCTATTTGGACCTAGTAGCACCCGATAACTATGGAAACTAATGGGGTCTTTGAACAGGAAGTAGTTTGTGAAAACAGTGTAATTACTGTATAATTTAATGTCACAGGAGGTTATGACTCTTTAAAGCAAGACTGACAAGATGCAGTTTGCAGTTGTGGTTTGTCTGCTGTTTCATGTAATATTAATAAACACATGTTCACCTACAGAAATTGTTTGCAACATACACACCTTCCACTGCTTCAGCGAGCACTCACCATGGAGCAGAGAACGTGGAACACACATGACATTCACAAACAACGCAATGTTACAGGCCCATTTGGAAAGCCAGACTTCATGTTTACTTCACCACCAACTGGTATTTCTCTTTTTGCACACCGTGTAACTTATAATTTTCATACATCGTGATTTCAGCAAAAATAGAAGCATTCAGTACTTTAGGCTACTGAATTGAGATTCAAACATCAACGTAACAAACATTGAAATACACTATATAGACAAAAGTATCCAGGCACCCTTTCTAATTACTGTTTCTATTTAGTTTCTATTTATTGCCCTTTATTGGGGGGGCGGGGGGGTTAGATTCCGCTGTAAATTACTTGTGATAAATTGTGACCAAATATTAAATATGATTACTTTATTCTACATAATATTAAACTGTCAAAGGGTTATGGATGCCCTAACATGGGGTGGGACTATACTAAAAGAAATTACTAAGGCATTTTTTTCTCTCTATAGGCTTTGCTGATATGCTGAGCCCAGTAGATGCCGATCTCCTCCAGTACGCCGAACAATTTGCATGTGAGGTAGAGGAACCATCTTTGATTGCAAATGCGACATTTAGGGACGCAGCAGAGGCCATTCTTCCGAATGCTGAATTGTCATCGTCAGTGGATGAGTGTCTGGCTGCATACCTAATGCTGTTGGATAGTCTCACCACTGCCATGGAAGAAAGGGACATTGCAAGACCATCTACATTTACAGAGGCCAATGATATATACATGCAACTGGCTGAGATATGGCACTAGTGGGCCAAGCACCAAGGTGTAATTGTTTCATGAATGGAGGGCTGTGACAGCACTAATCTTTTTATTTGTTACTCAAAAAGGCCAAATGACAAATGTACATTTTAAATTTACAAATGGGCCTTACCTAATATGTAACCTTTTGCAGAGCAGCTTTCAAAATGGCAGGTTGTGAATATGTGGTGTTAGTGGAGAATTACACTCGTGCTGTTCCCCAAAGCTTTTCGGGATGGTAGAGGGAAAATGGTCACAGGACCTACATGCTACATCCATGTCTCTAGGGCAAGAACAAGAACATTCACACTATCCATTCAGTGTGGGACCACAACATAACAAATAAAGTATAAAGCCTCTCAAATGGATCCAGTATGTGTTTGTACCACTACATAGATCTCGCGCTACACACAGTGTGCCTTGTTTAAACTGCCACCCACCCCATCGTAGTCTAGAGAAAAATAAAATACATACATAGGACCATGTAGAAAAACATCTTCTACCCATAACACAATGAACTTGTGCACAACTTCGGGGACCCTTCCCTAATATAAAAAATAAAGGCCATAAAAAAAAAATGCCTCCGGCAATGGATTCAAACACACTCTCACAGTTTACCACTTTACACCGTAACGGCTCTTAATATCAGGTCCATTTACTTCTTTTAGTGACTTCACAACAAAGGAAGCGTCAGGCCTTAATGCTGCATCATATCCAAGCATGTGGGAAACAAAGCAATAAGTGTCAGGTAGGTGCTGCAGAGCATGCGGTGGTGTATGTGCAACCATGAGACCAGACAGCTGCTTTCGATTTTTTACACTCCACGGGACTGAAATTATGAATAGCTCGAGGTATGTGGCCCCCAGGGACCAGATGTCTGAAGTATCTGCTGCCTGCTCATATTGAGTGAGACATTCTGGAGCCATGTATAGGAATGTTCCTCCCGTTGGCCCCACCCTTCCTCCAGTTAATCTGCTTCCTTGTCGCAGGTGAACAGTGTCTCGAATGTTGGCGAGGCCCCAGTCAGCAAGCAACGCCTTCTTTGAGAATTGCTCAATCTGTTGGGAGGAAAAACACAGGGCGCAATTTTGAGGCTCTTACTCCAGTGCGTGGTGCTCTAAAACAGGTGGTGTGACAAAAAAGTGGCATGAATTACCAAAACATTTCCTGGCTTGAGATCTTGGTGTATTATATTCTTGTTGTGGATGTATTCGACGGCCATTGACAAGTCGAGGGCTATGAAGTGACGGTCATGCCCTTCAAGCTAAGAGAAAGGCAATCAAACAATCTATTTAATAAAAATATATCCAAGGGCCCTAAACACACACCACAAATGACATTTACCCAATGGTAAAACAATCCTTGCAATTCTTAATGGTTTCAAATGTTAACAATATTTTCACTAATGTTCCATAACAGCAGTGATTATATTGCTACCTTCACGCAACTGCGGTCACTGTGTAGTGCATCATCCAGTGTGGTACCATGTATGTACTTGTTGGCCAGAAGGAAGGTGTGGTCCAAGCAGGCAGCTGCCATAAGCCGCACGATGTTGGGATGGCTCAGTTGCCTAAAAAAAGACCATAACAGAGGCCTTTACCAGGCTATCCACACACTTTGTGCAGTGTCACGTCTTCCCTCAATTTCTGCAAAACAGTACATCATAAATAGCATAAAATTAGTAGAACACAATCTAAAATCATCTTACAGTGAGACGCTTATCTCATGTTGGATATCTGTATCTTGCATTCCTGCTATCCCGCACACAATCTTTTTGATCGCAGCTGGAGTTCCTTGAAAGTTACCAGCATAGACTTTCCCGAATGAACCTTCACCCAGCAGGTTCTCCGGACTATAAGTGATGAGGGACTCGTGTACATATGGCAGGCGTGGAGGATACACTATGGGATATGAAATGACAAAGTTGAGTCCACAATTTACAGTGACATTAAAGTGATGCATGCAACAAAGGCAAAGACAAATCTTCAATTTATCCAGCAACATTATCATGTTAAGACTTGATTCCCAACCCGAATCACTTGCTTCACTTACATGATGGTAACATGGTGACTTCATTGGATGACACGTAAAACACCTCATTCTGTCCACAAGCTCCTGCATCTATGGATATCCCTGTGCCTCCATCCATGGCTCTCCCTGCGACTGGATCTGCACTTGTGGCTCTCCCTTCATTTCCATCTGTGGCTCTCCCTACACATGGATCTACACTTGTGGATATCCCTGTGCCTGGATCTGCACTTGTGGCTCTCCCTACGCCTGGATCTACACTTGTGGATATCCCTGTGCCTTCATCTGCGGCTCTCCCTGCATCTGCAGTTCTTCCTAGGCCTGAGTCCGTGGACTTCCCTGCATCTGGGTCTGCAGATCTGCCTATATATCTACGTCTGATAGGCTGGAAACCCTACAAACAGTCACCAACACCATAAAATTAACCCAAATATTGAGAAACACTGATTTTCATTGTGCTTTTACAATTACATCATTGTTGTGAAGGAGTTTTACTTTTTACAACAAAAATTAGAGTGATGCTTTAAAGCAGTGGTTCCCAAAGTGAACCAGTGGGGTGCCGTAATGACTGGCCAGGGGTGCCGCAAGATCTGTTAATTTCCATATTTTATTGTGTCTATTTAATAACGTTTCATCACATAAAAATAGGCTACATTTGAACTACATTTTATATTACATTTGAAACATGTCATTGTAAAAACAGAAGAAATAAGCAATAAACATCAAAATCGTTCGGAAAAAAAAACTGGTAAAATGCGCATTCATGCCGCTTCGAAGAATGAAGACTATGACTGGATCCGCGATCCTTTCAACTCCCAATCATCAGAATCAGCAAAGAAGTTAACAATCAAAGCCCAGGAAGAACTTGCAGAACTGAAAATGGATCGCACTTTGAAATTGAAGTTTGGAGAAATGTCGTCGGACAAGTTTTGGCTGCTTGTGGGACACGAATATTGCCGTTCCCAACATCATACTTGTGTGAGCTGGCTTTCTCATCCCTGACATACGTGAAAAGCAAGAGAAGGCATCGCCTGTCAGTGGAGTCAGATCTACGCGTTGCGCTCTCTTCAATATCTTCCTGCATCAAGAGACTGTGCTCTCAACAGCAGGCTCACACGTCCCACTAAAATGCCTGATAGCTCCATATGCGGAGTTATTTTCGTTCTTTGTTTTTCTTATTAACCTAAACCTAAACCTATTAACCTTTTTACCAATTAACATAATTATTTATTATTTTAAGTTAAACATTGATCTGTTAATTTGCATAAATCACACACAGCAACAAATATAGCCTTAGTTCAAACAAGTCAATCAAAATGGTTGACATCTATTTTTTCTTATCATTAGCTCAGTGGTTGAGAATAATGTTTCATTTTAAGAAGTTAATTTATTGCACTTCATATTGATGCCAGTTCATTAAAATACATTCTTATAACATATTCATGGTGTCATTTTTAGCTTAAAGGGGGTGGGGGGTGCCGTGAAAAGAAAATTGACTATGAAGGGGTGCCTTGGTTTGAAAAAGTTTGAGAACCACTGCTTTAAAGTATGTGACCCCTTTTGGAATAGTCATCATATTTAGTAAATAATATCCAAATATATTCAAAACTATTAGTTAATTCCTTTAATCGTGTCATGCTTTATCAGAAACTGTATCTTGGATGAAGATATAATAAAGATTTATGTCAGAAATATGTGAAAAAAAGATTATACCAAAAGGGGTCACATACTTTCAAGCATAACTTTAAGCAGCACGATCTATTCTATGTTATCCATTGCTTCTAAAGGCTTTGATTACATAAATAAGAAAAATTAGTCTACTAATGTTTTACCTGATCTGAGTCCATGTCACTCACGTAGATGACATCTGCAAATAAAAACAATATGTAATTAGTGCAAGAAGAACAAGCTTGTAACATTAACACATTACATCAACTCCCAACACCAACAATACCCATTTCACTCCGTCCAACATAAAATGACATCTTCCAGGGTGTTGGGATGTCTGAAACAGATTCATATTCTTCATGGAACTGCTCCTTTGTCCACCTCGTTCCATCGGAATGGCAGAGAGTAAATGTACTCCCTTCCATCTGTTCCTCTCTCCAGAATGCCTGCTTTCCAATCTCTATGAGGTCATCATAGATCTCTGTGCCTTTGTGCCTTAGTATCCAAGGTGGGGCCTCATCGAGAATTATTTTATGATACCTCCCTGGTTTGGTTTTTGTACGGGATTTCCACTCCATGGGAGCCATTTTGACCTTGTAAAATGAAAAATACATAAATAAATAAAATAGGATTGCACAATGGTCAAGCGTTCACTTTTTAAAACTAAGAATAGACAAGTTACAATGGGAGGTAGAGAGACTTTTTGTGAAATGCGTTATACAAATAAATGATTGATTCACAAACTTTTATGCTTTCATTAAAAAAGTAATAATAGTTACCACAGTGCAACAACAACTGTTGAATAAGTACTTAAACTAACCTTCAATAAGGATTTCCCAGCCTTACGGAGTGGAAACTGGCATTTCTTGACCGGAGTTTTTATTAGTTTTTTGGCCCGGTTAAATACTTCAGCTGCACCTGTGATATAGACATCAATAAACACATTTCCATTGAATGGTAACTTCAAACTCGGTGTATGAGTAGTTGCAACCAAGCTAATTTTAAGAACTTCTTAGCCATGTTGGTGATGAATGTGTAATGTTGTATTTAAAGAAAATGTACAACTTTACAGTGAGTATAATATCAAGGAAAGGATACCTGATGGTTTCTCAAAATGGGCTTCGCCTTGATGAAGCAATTTTTTTACTTTGTCATAAAAGCCCTTTGGAGTAAGCAGACCTAGAAATCAAATTGGGAGGGGTTGACCCCAAAAGTTAGCTAGGCTCCATTATAAGTTAAAACGTATCTACACAGCTATTAATTTAAGATGATAACATAACCTAACCGTCGTCCAATTCTTTTTTCAGTGACTCATATGCCTTCTCTTTGTCCATCTTTATGAAAAAGAAAATATCCAAAGTTAGCTAGTTAGGTGGCTAACGTTAGCTACATCTACTAGGCTTACTTTAGCTTACAAAACTATTGCAGACGAGCTAAGTCAACATTAACACTGGCAAACATTAAATCTATATATTATGTGTTCTCCAGTGTAAGATTTTAACCCGTATAACATTTGCAAAGTGAATTAATGATAACAGACATTACTCACCTCTGCACCATGCTCTGCAATCCCCAAGTATGTATCTCTGCAGACCGGAGACTTGAGAGGGGCGGGGGTGGGCATGGCAACTGTCAATCATTTTTTAATTTGCCCAATCAGAGGCTTACAATCCTCTGTCAATCAAAAACTAATTTCACCAATACACCGCCTGAACCGTGCGAGGCTGTTTGGTCTGATGCCGTTTGGTCTGATGCCGTTCGGTCTGATGCCGTTTGGTAGGAGACCTGAGTCCGTTTGGTCTGATGCCGTTTGGTCTGATGCCGTTTGGTAGGAGACCTGAGGCCGTTTGGTCTGATGCCGTTTGGTAAGAGACCTGAGGCCGTTTGGTCTGATGCCGTTTGGTAGGAGACCTGATGCTGTTTGGTCTGATGCCGTTTGGTAGGAGACCTGAGAACTTTTGACCAACAACTGAAGGATTTTAGTCCGAGGAACGATGCTGTTTACTGTGAGACACGAGAACTGACAACTTTTAGTACGAGGAATGATGCCGTTTACTCTGAGGTCTGAGGATGTCCTATTATGGACACCGTACGGCGGACATATATATATGGTCCCAGCCTGAACGACAACATCAGAAGGAGACGGCTAAGATTATGGCACGTGACCGCCAGAGAAGGAAAAGGGTAGGCCTCCGCTTTACCTATTTTGTCATTGTGCTGTTGTGTTGTTTTGAGTCCCTAAATAATGTCTGCAGTTTGTTTCCATCATTTCGTTGTGTTCAGGAAGTCCTTATGGGAAAATCAACAAGTCCTATCTTTTGAACTGTTGGCTTTTAATTGTCCATCCGCATGGGACTATTGTTAATCATCACAGCCCAGTAATTGTATGTTTTTCTTTTCCTTCAGTTGTTGGCGGTCAGGGAGAAGGTTGTTTGGCCTGATGAGCAGGAACTGTGGTGCACAGCGACAGCTGAACACATGTCTGATGAAGAAGACACCATTGTTGACGGCAGGGCTGTGTGGCTTGTGAAGGCGCCTTCCTTCAGGACAGCACAACTGTCGGAGCTCTGCCAGGATCTTCAGGGCAGGCTGGAGGAAGACCACGGCTACTTACACAGCCATCGCCCCAGGCAGCAGTCTGCCGTCTTTTCAGACCGTCAGCCCGGACACGCTCACCGGATTTAGAACCTGTGTTTAAGCCATTCTTATATTATTTTGTTCACTGTTTATTTTTTTTATTTATCTTTTGTGTGTGTTTACTGACTTACCTTCACTGGTTTGCACTTGTTTGTTTATTCATTTATTTCACTTACTTGGTTTGGCTTCACTTCACTGCAATAAACTACTTTTATAGACATATTGCCTACTGCTTTTTTGGGGTTGGGGGTACACTAATTATGTGCTGACAAGAATTAATGTAATAAACAACTAATCGTCTGATTTTGAAATGGCTATTTCAGAATGAATAGGCTACATTATGATAATAATATATGATAATAATATGATAATCTATAGCCTAGCCTATGGGCATGAATTGGGAGGAGTTATGCTAGGCACAGAACCAATGAAACTTGTTCTAAGACATATGAATGGCCAGTAAAATCCCATTTAACGTCATCAGTCTTAGCTGGTCTTCCAATGAAATTGAAAGCCATTACTGCATGGTGCTCCCCACGTGGCTGTGGCGTGAACTGCGATACGGCACGCAGGTGTGAAATTTCCCGTTGTTCTAACGAGGTAAGTAATCTGCCCCCCATCGAGATTGATGGCAGATGTTCCTCGTGAGAAATCGACTGACGCTCAAACGGGGGTACGGTTCTGTCTATTTAAGGAGTCGCATGATTTTATATTCGCGGGTCGTCAAGTGTAGATTACTGCCGAACACATTAAGTGCCGCGGAGATTCGTGGCTCTGCTCGGAGTCGGAAACGTGGCTTTTGGTGTAGTGTTTTGACCTCAGTTTTTGGGAGAATGTTTCCAAATCTGGTGTGCTCTCCCATCCATGGTGCCAAAGTGGAGTGGCAAACAGATGTGCAGTATGGGTTTGCCACAGATGTTCCTATTAGTAAAACATAACATTTGTTCAAAGATTGTTAGTGTAGCAAGTGTAAGGTTGGCCTTCCGCTATTAGCAGTGTTGGGCAAGTTACTCAGGAAGTGTAATAAGTTACTTTTTACTCCTTTAAAAAGTAATATTACTTTACTTATTACTTGGTATCTAAAGTAATTAGTTACATTACTCGTTATATTACTATATTACTTTCGCTACCCCCCCCCCTTCCGAAAAAATGACGTACAACCTGTTAAGCCAGCTCCTTTTAGAACTGAATCCACTTTATTGGAACAATAATTAACCTTACAGGAGGAGTCAATCAGCTAAACTGCAAATATTGCAGCCTTTCAAACCTGATGGGATACAGTATATGTATACACATATATATATAAAAAAAATCTTGTCTTATCTTCACTTAACGTCTCTCTACCACCATGTCCTGCTCTAAAATCTAGTTTGTTGTTTAGCCGGAGTGCATGCATCACTGGATGCCTCCCTGTCAGCGCCGGTGTTTCACATTGCTGTGCTGCCGTATCAGATGCTTCAATAAATTAGATGTTGTATTTTTCACGGTTGAAAGCATTTTCGCCCTGACCTGCCGCGTGTACACTTAATCATAAAATAGTCTACCCTAGGACAAAAAACTAATCGCGTTCTGGCAACGTAGTAACGCAGTGTTACTTGGATTAATAACTAATATAATTACTGTTTTGGAAATTGTATTCCCTTACACTACTCATTACTGGGGAAAGTAATAATATTACAGTAACGCAGTAAGTTACTGCCCAACACTGGCTATTAGTGACCTGTCCAGATCCGACCATGCCTTTACAATGTCCACTTCTAGGTCTTTGTCAGATATGGTATCAGGCCTTTTAAATGTCCAAACTGCAAAACAGTTTTTAAACACAATTACAAAAAGGCATGGCAACCACACAACCTTTCACAGAGAAGCATAGAGTCACTGCTACCTACAAATATGTAATTCCAACAAAGAGGCAAAATTTCCCATAGCAACATTCAGAAGGAAGTTATTAAATCTTTAATCCTTGCCCACCTAACATCCTTGATACAGACACACATTTGTATATGTGCGTCAGTTATCAGAATCTTCATCATCAAAGGCCAGTTTCCAATTAGCATCTGCTGCTACCACAGCTGGGTGGTATCCGCACTGGTAGCAAGAGAAGTCAAACTGAAATTTTGTTAATGACAAGAAGTGGTGGAATGCTCTCCTCACTATTTGGTGGTGGTACCGGTTGTCATTGAAGAATGATAGTGTCCAGCATGCGTCCAGTGGTTGTCTTGTTCTGTAATTATACAACATAGTAAAGTGATATCCATCATCAATAAATTGCCAAAGTTATTTATTTTCAAACTTGAATATGCTTAAACTTTTTCTGATATATAATTGCTGGCTGGAATTGTATTACACAAAGCATTTATGGCTGCCTTAACACCAAGCCAGACAGCAGAAACTCACACAACGGCAGTGTTATGATGACATGGTTGTTAAAGTTGTGGAATCCAGAAGAATATTCTTGGAACGTTAGCACATGTTGGGCACTCTTTTACAGCGACAGAGACACCTGTTAATTGAAAGAACAGCACTTTTTATCTGTTAACAAAAACTTGGTAAAGCTGTATAATATAAAACACAAAGCCTTCAATTCTTTACCGTAACAGCTGTCATTGAAGCCAGATATGAATGTGATATCATGATAGATACATCCATGCAAAAGTATAGAGTCACTTTGTTACGACTACAACAGGGGGGACCCAAAAGCAGACTGACTCAGAGTAGGGAAAGAAGATGAGTTTATTGTCAGGGAATCCGGAGGGCACGGGAGTGGTTGAAGGGGGGAAAAGTCTAGCAGGCGAGAGCAGAGGGGAAGCAGGAGGGACTAGTGGCGAGCGTGGCTGGTGAGGCAGACAGGGAGAAGAACAGGCAGGCAGGGAGACTGATAGACAGGCAGGGTAGCGAGCGATGATACTGGAGCACAGGAAGACAGGGTTAGCGAGAAGTCAAAACACATGAGAGGTAAGCTTGAATGCACAATTCAAGAGGCCGAGGACGTGCGCTAGCCACAATGGCTGAAACAATGATCTGGCGATGAGTGACTGGAAAACCGGGGAAGATATACTGCAGGGCGGATGAGTAGATTGATTGCAGGTGTGTAGCTTGGGAACGGTGAGTAGGCGGAGCAGCAATCAGGAAGCTGGGAGAATGAATGGAGCGCCATGCCCACCACGACACACACCGAGAGACAGACAGGGATCAATGGAGGCCCGATACTACGATTCAGCATGGCAACCGGCAAGCAAAGATCAGCGTACTTCACCCCACTGGAGTTAAACTGTTATTAAATGCTTATGGGGAGTATGAACCAATCTTTAAAAAGAAGAGCAACACAGCTGCAGCGGCAAAGGAGAGGAAATTGGCTTGGGAGAGAATCGCTGCCCGAGTCAACGCGTACGTTTGAATTCAGTAGTGTACTCATTTAACATTTAACCACACTTTATTATAATATAACCTACATGTGAGAAAGTGGTGGAATAGTATTGGGAAAAAAATATTTTCATTTAGGTGCAATCCCATGAGCGCAACGCGCTCTTTGGCAGCAGCTGAAAATAAAATATAAAAACATTACAATAGTCATTTAGCAGACGCTTTTATTCAAAGCGACTTACAAAAGGTGATAATTAACACTATGTGGGGATTGAACCCACAACCCTGAGACTCTAATGCTCTACCAACTGAGGTGTCTGGGCCAGACATACTTCAAATGGTGTACTTGGGGCAGCAAATTAGAAAGGCAGATCTAGAAATTGAATTACTGGAACATAAGTTAGAGGTGGGTGCATGGTCACAGGTGAAATGTGTTGTTGGAACAATATAAAAATACTAACTGTTGCTTTTGTATTTGTAGGCAATAAAGAAGACCAAATGAAATGTCTTATTTGACTGCTCGGGGTGGTGGTAGCTTAATCCGTGAAGTGTAAACGGCATATTATATCTCGGACAGCTCTTCCATCCTGGACATAGAACATCTAATCGGGGTCTCAAAATCCTCTCCCAACATAAGGCTATGCAAATTACTTCCGCTTGAATATCGATCGGGTTACCGAGGAAAGGACACGCCATGTCCAACAGCTGCTTCAGGTTCAGTAGAGGGAGGAGACAGGGAGAAAGTCAGGGTTTGTTCAAGAAAAACTGCCAGCGAGCAGGTTAGGTTCACACAGTCAGTTACCATGGTAACTGAATCAGAGTTTGGGTTTTCCGTTCCAGAAAGAGAGGTAACTCAGAGTTTCCCTCATCTCAGGGTTAACAAACTCAGTTTTCACTAAACCCGCTTTCTGGAACGGACCCCAGGTGTACACACTTTTCCAGGATTTCCTGAAGACCAAGCTATCTGCATGAATTAACGACACTTCTACCACAGTCAATTTTTGGTGTATTTGTTGACTTGATTAGGTGAATGGGGAAAACTGGATTCCATTTCTTACGTCAATACATATCATGGGTGTAGTTTCAAGTTGTACACCTCTGATAGGTCTTCTTTTGATATGTTTTGTGGTGTACTTAGCACAGCTGTGCAGTGCAGACATGCAAAATGGTGAGGCTTTGAGGTTCTCTGTGGAGTCATCTGTGACATTCTCAGCTTCTTTTTGAAGTGCTTAGCTTCTCTGCAAAAACAAAAAAAATTGATGTTTAAATGTTTAGACCGCCATACTCAAGCTACAATATCTCTGCCCTGTACAGATGGCACATTTCTAGGAGGTGGTTGGTTCTGTAGGTGTGGGGTAGTGACAGACTCTAGAGTCTGTTTCTGTTTTGCCACACACTGGGAACTGCAATCTTTGACATTGCTGCTGAATGCACAACACTGATAACCACCTGACACCAATCTCAGCCAAATGATACAATTTTAAGGGAAAGAATTAGAGATGATGTTTTCACAACCATCATCAGTATCTAGTTATGATTAAATGTCATGCTCATTTATCACAACTGGCACAATAGAGATTGTTTCAGCAATGTGTAATGGCAAAAGAGGGAATGGAATATCCCGTCAGTGCATGCTGCTGACAGTGAAGGTTCAGTCCGTTTGTGCCACCTGCCAAGACATACAGCCTAGAGTGCATTAGGACAGTAACATTTATGTGTTTGATGTCTGCACCCCAGTACACTGGATATGAAATACAACAATGATTGTGGGTAACTTTTTATCCACATCAATGTTTATGTGATAAGTCTCATGGGCCTTTTATACATTATATCACATCTTAAGGACACTGCGGGAGCATAGTGATCCTCCTAGGGCACTAATTGTGAGACTGTTCAACTGATATGAAACTAAGTGTGGCGAGGGCAATAGGGAAGGACCGACAACGCCACCTGGGGAATCTCACCCCAGGAAATACTACTTAAGAGCTTTGACTATTGGGTTGAAAAGTAAATGATAGGCACACAGATTCATTACTGATGAGACGTGTTTCCAAATTTAAAGTATTTTATTGAAATAATCGAAATCTGGACAAAGGACTGGAACTGTTAAAATACTATTTATTACATTCACTAGCTAAAAGCAGGCCTAAATACAAAATCTAAAATTGTAAGAGCACCCTAAAATATCCAAAAACTACCAGTCCAACATAAACTAAAAAAAACTGAGCTGAGGCCACTTGTAGAGAGGCAAACTACACTGAGTGCCCAGGGGTGCTACAACTTAATCACCTCATGTGCAACACAGCAATCTTCACAGCATTAAATAGTGCAGTCTACAATCGTGTCCCAAGTGCTTTTACTCACATACATGTCTTGTAGGAACCTCACTATAGGTGCCTAGCCTCTCAACAATATGGCGCTCTGCTCCACTGAAAGAAAGAAACTAATACAATAGTTTGTAAAAACACAAAACAGTACGGGCAGAATAGGACAAAGCAAAAGGACAAAACAGCAGTTGTAAAACAGGTGAGCCTATGACGGAAGACTAGGGATTAGTAGGGCTCGCCATACTGCAAACTAGTGATGTTACGCTTGATACCGGGGCTTCGAAACGCGTATCGAGAACGTAGGGCAGTTTCTCGTGAACCTATGTATCGGGGCGTGTATCATTTTTACGTCATTACGTCACGATGACGTTTGAAGCCTCATTCACGTACGTGCTTCAGGAATGGATTCGGGTTTGGTGGGCAGTTTTGAATCACGGATATAAGGAAAGAAATTCCCCCCATAATTCGTGGGTTGTAGTAGGACAGGAGACTTTTGAGACAGTGTTGAGATAGCGGTGAGATCGGTTTGAGATGGAGCCACAGAGAAAGCGTAGATTTTCCCCAGTATGGGCATACTTTGATTTAATTTCTCCCAATAAGGTATGTCTATGCATAGGTGTCATGCCATAACTAGATACAGATATCATGTATATTATATCTACATTGAATTGCTTGGGAGGGTCCTTACTTTCCTTTTTAACAATGTATTTTACCATCTACCCCCACCTGTACCAGCTGGCACTGGGATTTTTGTGCACCCCTGCGTCATCTGTTCCATGTGAACGCATGTTCTCCAAAGCAGGGGACATTGTAACCAAAAAAAGAAACCGTCTGAGCCCTCACACTGTGGAACAACTGCTATTTCTAAATAAAAATCAATAATTTTCATGCCTCTGAATAAAAATCAATCATTGTCATCCTCCATCACCTATGCCCAGTTACACAAGCACTTTCCCTGTCCTCAAACCAGTTACACAAGCACTTTCCCTGTCCTCAAACCAGTTACATAAGCATATTCAAAACCCCATACACCGCCCAGTTAAAAGAAGCACTGTCACTCATCAGTTGAAGGCTTCTGTAGCCACTATATGCCTTGTCCTTCTGTAGCTATATTTAAATCTTATCATACTGATAATTACACCAATGGACTATACAACTGGTACATTTGCCCCTTTACTAATCATAGCATTATAATAATAAGCCATATAATGATATGCTGTATCATAAATAAGTAACATTTTGTTGACATGCCAGATTTGAACCCATGAATCTCATGTTTGCTGAAAGGCACTATGAGTGGTATAGCTACACACTCATCCACCAAACGGAATAGGAAACCATTGCACGTGGAGACATTTCTACGGCATTATTTGAAACGATGATTTTTGTTGACCAGTAGGTGGTCCTGGTGTGCATTTGAAGCCTCGAGAAATGAACCCATTTTCAACCCATTTGGCTGGAATGCTTCAATGCTTCGAGAAGCTTCATCTCGCCATCACTACTGAAAACTATAAATGTTGTGACCCTACTCACCACCTCTGGTATGGGATAACACTGGGGGGGTGCTCAGGAAGGTGGGCAGGACAACAATGGGGTTCCAACTAAAAGTCAGTCAATCAGTCAATACATCAGGTAAAAGCTAGGACAGGAAGGCAATCTAAATATACTGTGTAAAAGGCTGACTTATGCAAGCGATCACTTGCTACATACAGTACCTGTATCACAAACACCAGCCACAACCGGCGCCAGGAAACTGAGCCTAGCCCAACAGGTGCCTTATATAGTCTGGGCCTGATTAGGGAATTGGTTGGGGGAGGAGTCATGCTTGAGGCTGCGTTCACTAACACCACCCAGGGCACTGTATTCACTTGCCTAACGCCGGGGACACACTGGACGCGGAAAGAAAAGGAAGCGCCGCGATCGGCGCCGAATGAGCAAGAAGGAGTTTGGTTGTTCACACCGGCACCAAACGGCGCCGAAAGGCGCCGATCTCCGCTGGTTTTCTCAATGTAGGGGTTTGGTCTCTCTCTCTCTCTATCTCTTGCTTTCTCTCCCCATCTCTCCCTTTCCCTGTCTCTCTCCCATTCTCTCTGTCTTCCTCCCTCTGTCTCTCTCTTTGTGTATCTGTCTGTCTCTTTTCCTCCCCCTCTCTATTCATCTCTCTCTCTCTCTCTCTCTCTGCTTGTACGTGTGCCTGCTCGTCTCTCTCTCTCTCTCTCTCTCTCTCTCTCTCTCTCTCGCTCTCTTCAATTTCAATTTGAAGCTTTAGTGACATGAAAAGTGAACAGTGCTTATATTGCCAAAGCAAACGTATATGAACAGACAAAGAACAACATTTACAACAATATGAAAGTACATGCCACAAGTAACAGGGCAACACAAGTAAGAACAGCAATGAATGAAAAATTATTAAGCATTATGTATACTTGAGTAGTATGGTGTCTATTAAAATGCACATGCATAATACATATACATCTCTCTCTTTCTGCTTGTGTGCGTGTGCCTGCTCGTCTCTCTCGCTCTCTGTTTAGACACAGACGGTAAAAGTTTAGACACAACTCAGAAATACCATCAATCAGGGTGTTTTATTTTGAAATGTGTTATATTTTGGAAATTGACCGGATGCTGTATGCCGTTCCTGTGTCTGACTTCCTGCCCAGCTTGACACATTCGCTCACGAATCGAGACCTGACGCCGAAACGGTCGCTGCAGGCTGCGGCCATTCGGCACCATTCGGCGCCCTTCCGCGGCCGGTGTGCACGGCCACATTGGTTAACATGGGCGCGGAAATAATTTCCCTCGGCATTCGTCGCCATTCGGCGCCTTTCGTCGCCGTTCCGCGTCCGGTGTGTCCCCGGCGTTAGCCAGAGAAGTGCAAAATTGTAAATCACAGTTTTGATAATTGCTTAAATTTCAGTACAATTTACTTTAATTTGAACAGGATAATCCACCCAGTATCAATATTGCTTTCCATGGAGTCATGGTCAGTTAACTGAATTCATGTAAAGAGTGAAGACACCCACTTTTCCTGGTTCTAGTTTTTCAGATTTATTCCTTATTTCTCAATCACAGCACTGTAAATTCATACCCTTATGATTTTTAGACTTTTGGTCAGACTAAATAAGGAGTTTGAAAACATATGAGAATGGGTGCTCGATTAAAATAAGAGTAATTCGTCATGGAAAGAGTTATTCGTTTTTTTACATTGTTCTTCAAAATGTTAGAATGCTGTTTAACTGAGATTCCTTAGAAAATGCCAATGAAATCCTGTCTTGGTGAACAGTATGATAAACTTTTGTTTGCCACAGGTCTTATTTTCTGCAATAATCCAAAATCCAATGGAAAAATCCCATTGGCTTTTCTGTGTAGGGAAACAGGGTGATGCTAACTTCCGGGTTGGCCTACAAAAATACGTCATCCCTGCACCACTCTATTTCAGGGGCCGTATTCACAAAACATCTTAAGGCTAAAAGTAGCTCCCAACTTGCTGATTTAGGAGAAACTCTTAAAAATAATGGGCGTGTCAGTCCTAATTTTAGGACTCCTAAATTTTTGGTCTAAGAGCATTTCACAAAGCGTTTTAGCGCTAAAACCAGCTCCTAAATCTGTGAAAAGTTAGGGGTAGTCAAGAGGACTCCTAAGTCACTAAGACCAAATCACAACCAATCCTGTGCTGGTGTCTGAGTGCCCAAGGACACTGTACACCACTGAGGCAATAGGCGATAGAGCCTTGGGTGCTGAGCCTCCTCCTAATAAATGCAATAAATATTTTGAATTATAGATTACATGTTAATATAATCTGCGATGACATGTATAGCGAGGTTCATTTATGTACATTATGTTCATTTTTATATAGGCTAAATACATTGAATGATAGAGAATAAAACATTGTGGTCTAGTGTAGTTGAAAATAATTGGCCTAACGTCCTATTACCTGTGGCGGTTGTTTGTTGCTTGAATTCTGCAATATCTGCCCTTGCCTGAGACTGCAAAGAATACCAGCGCTTTTCACAGTCATCAGTGGGAGTGGGAAAGCTGCATTTATTTGCAAGCAAATATTTTCCCACTCTTCTTTTTTGGTTTTTGAAGTTATCCCAACTCCAAATTGTCCTTTAATAATGTCCTTCCTTTCATGCACAAGCAAGAAGTAAAAGCTGTTCTTGCGTCCAGTTTTCGTTTGCACAATGTAGCGTTACACGTCTTCCTATCAGCCATGGTTATTCTAGTCTGATCAGTAAAAGGCTGCTTATATGTATATCCGCTAATTGTTTACGAGATGCCAGACATGTAAGAGGCTGACAATTAGCTGAACATATTCTTGACTAGTCAGTAGCCTGTATTATTCTTGGTTTCATGTTTAATCAGTGACACTTAGCCTACATTTTTATTTTTTAAATCTTTATTTGAATATGGCAAGATGATACCTCCTTCTACAGTATTTCTATGATGAAATCACTGACAGAGACCCATCCCCTATCAGCCAATCACTGTGGGCATAGGAAGTAAGCTTGTGACATCATCCATAGCAACAGGGTCAACCCCACCCTTTCTCTTAGCTTAAGATCTCTGCCCATTCCTTAGTAAAAGTTGGTCTCAGCAGCTTTGTAAATAGGTTTTAAGAGAAAACTCTTAGCTAAAAACTTTTACTGCTATTTGGGAGTCCTCTTAGTGGTAAGATAAAATGTTTTGTGAATACGGCCCCTGGGATAGGGAAAATCTGGCAAACCGGACACTGTAGGAGTTAACTAATTCCAGAAGATGGCAGTAATGCAACACCAAGGATGCAAGCAGCCGTTAAACGCCAAAGAAGAAGAAGAAGAAACACCCCACTCATAGACATATGTCTATGACCCCACTTCGAGACAAGCTAACTCATTTCCGGGTTGGGTTTTAGGACTCATGGTGCATTCCATTGTACTCGGAACTCGGATAAACAACACCCCCGACACGGAAAAGTGCAATAGAACAGTTATTCAAGTCGGAATTCCCAGTCGGAATCTCGGGCAAGATCAAACTGGCCCGAGTTGCCGATATAAACACACCTGACATCACAACAATACAGTAAACACAATTCCCTTTGCATCAACTTTAACTTTATATGTCGTTTTTGTTATGAAAACACGTTGAAACAAGCTAGCTTACATTTGTAACGTAATTCGGTTGATTTGTGCTCAACGTTACGAGATAGAAGTCTTTACTAGCGTATGGTACTAGCCTACTAACGATAACGTTGCTAGTTCTCTGATATGCGCCGTTTCTCTACACTAATGGCGCTGTAGTAGTTGATGTATGTCCTCTTTAGATGCTTGTGAAATTCAGAGACTTGCCATACAAACATGACTTTGCTGCGGCCGTCCATGTTTTCCCGAGCAGATGCACTGGGACGCATTTGATTGGAAGTCGGGAATACCGACTCGGAATTCGGTACAATGGAATGCACCATCATTCCTGCCGCGCTCTTTCTTCTTTGTATCTTTGAATTTCGCCCATCTTATATTTTTGCAACATCGTTGCTGTTACGGGTGAGCGAAGAGAATTTCGGTCACCTCATATTTTTGTGACATTGCTTAAGTTTGTTACATGCTGACCAGCTCTCAAATGTGTTTTGGAACAGGCAGTTATGAGGTCGGTCTGAAAAGGACCCCATCTGACCAATGTTTATTTTTCGTGTTACACTGAATACATCGATTAACGATTGGGAATCGTAAAACGTAATGTCAGAAAGCGTCTGCCTATGTAGCCATGTAATGCCCAGTTTAACCGAGCAAGTTATAACCTCCTAACAGCACGTAGCTATTTCTGTTCATCTCTACCAAGAAGGTTTTTGGGGGAAGTAAGCATGGCAGACGAAGCCCTTTTTCAGTTTTTACATAATGAAGTGATACAGTATATTTACAAGTCTGCTGAAAATGGAGAGCCGGTAAGAAACTATTAGTCTAATCAGAGTTTGCGTCGTTAGTTCTGCGGTCACTGATCACTTCCCATCTAACCAGTTCACCTCTTTCACAGGAGAATGGAAGAAGTATTACCAAACTGGAAAATATGGGATTCAGGGTCGGTCAAGGACTAATAGAAAGGTAACAGCTAGGTTAATTTGTCTATATTCAATCCGATGTAGCTATAATTATAATTAATCCCACAGAATATTCATATATGAGCATGAATAGAAAAGCTATTCCCATCCAAACAAGAAGTGACAATTTGGCTATTATAAAATGTTTTAGGCATGTCAAACTCATCCACAGGTCTGGTAAAGTTTCGGCAAAGGTACTATCCCAGTAGTACATAGCATGCAACCTTGTAATAACTGTTGTGATCTACTCTTCAATTCCTCATACATCCAATACACACAGCAGGATTTATTTCAGTAAAATTCCAAATTTTGTAACTGATTGGTCTGTTATCCAACCAATCTTCCATCAAAATACACTGTGAAGTGTGAACCAATTTGAAAATGCATTAAAATAAATTGCTGCTTCATGCTGAATTTACCAGAAGACCATAAATATTAGTAAAAGCTCTTAAGTCATGTTCTGCATGGTATGTATGTTTACCAATAACCAAGGCAAGATTAAAGTGACATATTTTTGAATGCGAATGTTTGGCGTATTGTTCTCTTCATGTAAGAAAGAACGGCAGGGCTAGTAATCAATGACTCATATCGAACTAGGCTACATTAAAGAATACCAAACATCATTCATTCTAGGCCTGAATCTGTGTATGTTGTTGTTGTTAAGCCTGTACTATATTTTTCTTTCCTTTCCATATAGGTTCACAAAAGACACAGCACGGTTCAAAGATGAGCTGGACGTCATGAAATTCATCTGCAAAGACTTCTGGACCTGTGTATTCAAGAAGCAAATTGACAACCTCAGAACCAATCACCAGGTAAGCCCATCTCCTCCACAGGGTCATGGTGGATGTAGAATGAAGATAATTTTATTTCAGTGTGGAACCTCAAACAAACATTCCAGAAGCCTATAAAGTTAGTGTCCCGGCACTAGGCTTGCGTGTGGCTGCTCGGCCATGGAAAGAAATTTCATGAATCTCGCAACGAACAAGTGCTTGTGCTGACGTTGCTTCCAGAGGCAGTGTGGAACTCGGTAGTACTTTCCAGTCCCGTTCTGTGAGCTTGTGTGGCCTACCACTTCATGGCTGAGCTGTTGTTGCTGCTAGACGTTTCCACTTCACAATAACAGCACTTCTAGCAGTGTAGACATTTGACTTGTTGGAAAGGTGGCATCCTATGACAGTGCCATGTTGAAAGTCACTGCTCTTCAGTGTGGCCCATTCTACTGCCAATGTTTGTCTACGGAGATTGCATGGCTGTGTGTGCTCAATTTTATACACCTGTCAGCAATGGGTGTGGCGGAAATAGCTGAATCCACTAATTAGTAGGGGTGTCCGTATACTTTTGGACCTGTAGTGTAGATGGAGAACTGCTCTTCTTTGATCCTGCAATCTACTTTTGTGAAGCAGAAACATTTGTGTGCTGCATTCATCTGATATCAAGAGATTAATTAGTACAGTCAAAGTATAAGCTCAGTATCTCATTGACTTATTCCTGTATTATTTGATGATTTAGCCATACATTTTCAGCTTCACAACTTGCAATCAATTATGGATCAGCAGATTGTCTTATTTAGAGATGTGCAATCATATTCAAAGAGGATCATTCTAAAAAGGAAAAAAAAAAAGTCGCCACATCAGAAAATGTTTTTAGCATAGCTCCCCAGTATACTGTACTAATAGATTGGAACCTGGATTTTTAAGATGTTCTGGTAATTTACTTTGTCCAAGGTATGTTGTGTAAATGGTAAGTGCTGAAGCCCATGTCATGTGTTGCAGGGCATTTATGTTCTACAGGACAACAAGTTCCGCTTACTGAGTCAACTTTCAGCTGGGAAGCAGTGTTTGGAGCATGCCCCAAAGGTGCTTTATCCTGCTTTAATTACACTTTATGCCTCAATTGTAATACTTAAAGAGATGACATATGTCAAACTGTATTGTTTTTTTCCTTTTTTTTTTTTTTACATATCGATCTACAATATGTGGGTCTGTTGGTATTTGATCCCAGGGCTGCATTTGTTTCCAGAGTCATAATCATTGTACCATTAGCTGCAGCCACATTGCACAGCATAGTTAGAGTGGCTGTTTGTAACCAAATATACTGCAGGTTACAGCTAATTAGTAATCTTTTCCATTTGTTATTTCTTGTCAAATGAAAAAAAAAAATCTAACTGGTACATCATATGTTTCTTTTCTGTGCAGTATTTGGCCTTCACCTGTGGCCTGGTGAGAGGGGGCCTTTCCAATCTGGGAGTGAAGAGTATCGTCACAGCCGAGGTGTCAGTCATGCCTGCATGTAAGGAAGGTTAACGTTTTGTCGAACTATTTTTTTTTTTACATTTCTCCCACATTTTATCCCAACAATTTATCATCAATTTCATCCAAGCCACTAACGACCATATCACAATGTCTACATCTTAATTTAGACATCCAAAGAGCTTTTCCAGAGGAATGATGAAATGAAATGTTTTTTTCCAGCATAAAGTATGAAGTCATGAAAGCTCTATTCACTCCCTGCACTTCATTTCTTTGCAGGTAAATTCCAGGTCATGATCCAGAAAATGTAGTATCTCCAGAAGAGACTACGTTCCCTCCACACTCTCTTGTCTTTATACATAAACAAGTCTGTCTTTAAGCATGAAAATGTTACTACATGCACAACACTTGAGACAGATTTCGTTTTATTGGATCTGGACTCCTCTCGCCACCAACATTCCAACTTAAGAGGGGGCTTGATTAGTAACCAAAAGGGCAGACTTCCTTTTGAGACAATAAGGACAATACATTTAAATGTCAGTTTTTGTTTTGGAGAATTCACCACAAGAGTCCAATTACCACTTGGTAGTGCAAGTCAATGGGGAATGAAACATCAGTGAATGAAAATTCAATGAAAATTCAGTCATTAACTACTCACCCCTATGTCAGTCAAAGATCCATTGACGTTTGACAGTGTGACAATGTGAAAACGTGTTGAATGTCTTAAAAGAAGGCTTGATTAGAGATCAGTAGGATAGGCTTCTAATCATATTGAACCTTCCCTTTAAGGCACACTATTTAGCATCTCCAATAGAACTGAACCCAATGCTTACTAGGAAGGATGCAAAATTGCCATGAAGTGAACAGTAATAGCAAGCAAAAGCTACTTGATGTAAGCTACATGATGTAAAGATGGTTTTCCTCTATATCAGATGACCTTGCTCAAGATTATTTGAGTGTTGATTAAAAATCTACTTTATTGAGAATTCCAACAGTAATGGCGTTTTTATTTTATTTACCTTATTAAAATGTAATTGAAATGTTTTTTCCCCACCCCTAAATTACATACATTTCAGAAGGTTAAAACAAAAAGTATCATTCCAATGTAAGTGCAATATTGAACCAAGTGGAAGAAGTTAATATTACTACTATTCTGTGGTACATTTTCTGAATAAAGTGAAGAAAGGAGGATAAGAGTTGGGTTCCAAGTTCTGATCAACAGCACCCTCTTATGGAGGGACTATGATAGCTCAGATTAATATGAGAAAATCTCAAATCAACTGTGACTTGAGTATGGCCAGTGTAAACCTGTGTGATTGTGTTATCAGTGATGATTACCAGCCCTTATGCCCAGTTTTCCACAGGAAAAAAAAGCAGAATCCACTAATCACTCATCAATAATCTGCAGCTTGAGAAAGGTTTTCTGCAATATTCTAAAGCCTTTCTACAGTTCAAAATGCAGACAGAACATTTTCATTTAGCATCTCAAGGTGATTCAAATAAGCAAAAGAAATAAACTATCTTTACACTTACTCAAATTGTTGCCTAATCAAAAAAATAAAAAATAAAAATAAAGCTTCAAAAAGGTGCCAGTGTTTCCCACAGGAGTTTGTGAGACTGAGGTGGGTGGACCTCGGACCCTCTAGGGGTGTCCGGGGGCATGCTACCCCGGAAGAAAGTTTTGTACATTTTCAAGTTAAATGCATCAATCTGGTGCACTTTGAGAGCAAAATTAAGAGGCTAGATCTATGAAGAACTTTGTGCTCTTGTGAACAATTTTGTTACGTTACAGTAACGTTACAACTGTGTAAATATTTCTCCATCTTGCTTCACACTTTCTTAAATTAATTATTAAATAATACTGTAAATTAATTATTAAATAATACTGTATACTAAGTGCTCCACTGTAAATATTTTAATTGCCAAGTACTTTGTGACAAATAACAATATATACAGCTCCATTGCTTCACGTTGTGTCAAACACATAACAAATATACAGGCACAGAAGAATAGAAATGAGGCTTTTCCCTTCTACATCTCTCTGTGTTTGCTTTCAATCTCACCTGTTGCTTCTGCCCTAGCTGGCTGCTGTGGGAGAGCCGCGTTAGCTTCCTGATTGGGTCTTATCAGTCAGACGTATCCTTCCCTGGCGATGGATAGTGCTCCAGAGGGGTGTTCCACAAAGCGAGCTTACCACTTATCCAGGCTTATTTCACTTAGTCTGGCTCATTTTCATGTTTATTCGGTTCCACAAAGCAAGCTCAGCATAGTTCAAGCTAAGTTGCTGTGGCAACTTATGCTTCGAAACAGATATCAGGCTAAACCACAGTTGAAGCTTAATCGGTACTCCCGTAACACTGATCCGACTGAAACGCGATGATTTTCAAACAAGGTTCCGCCATCCTAATGTTCAACACTATTACCCTAGACCCTACACTATCAGACATAAAATGTAACGTTAATAGAAAATAAAAAATATAAAATGATGTAGACTGTATCGGGGATACAGTCACGGTTCAGAGCGTTGTGAGGCAACCCCATTTAACCATGAGTGTCCAGCGAGACCTCAAGTGCCGTATTGCTTTTAGAAAACGGTTACAACTTATAGAAATAATTATTTGATGACACAATATTATTTTATTTTCTAAATTATTTTTATTTAACAAATTCATTGAAATAATAAAGTATCTTGAATATCTTGAATATATGTCAAGATGTTTCCACGGTTGACGCATTCACTGTTACTGTATGGGATTTACAGTCACTGTAGAACACGCTTTCAGCCGATCAATTTCCAGGATGGAAACAACCGATTTCATAAAAATATAACAAAAGTGAGAACCAGCCCGAACAGCTCAGTCAGTAGCGCATGAGACTCTCAGTCTTATGGTTGTGAGTTCGATCCCCATATAGAGGACTGTAATGTAGTAAGATGAAACGTTACATACAGCCTTTACTACATCATTTATGGCGATATATAGTACATTTACAGTCTTGAGGTTTCATATATGGCATGGTTTCATTTATAATATTTTTAGCACAGCTTTTCAGTTCTTTAATATTGTTGGAACACATGATATTTAATAAGGTCTATACAATTTTTTATTTGTTTTTAATTCAACAATTACTTACGCATTCAATCTAGCAGCAAGTCGTTGCCAATCTTTCTCCCTTTATTTATGGCAATCATATTTCCCTTTTCATTGTAATATGGCTGAATTCTCCATAGACCTCCACTAAAAGTCGCTGTTCAGTGGCCGTGAACATTGTGGCTCTGTCTTTACCGTAATTTTTCGCCATGATGAATCGATCAGATCCATGATCGACCTCTCGGGCTGCTGAAATAAACTGTGTATAAATTTGTGGAACAGCCCCCAAGCAGGCTTAGAAAAGCGGCGATTAACCTCGCAAGCCTGGTTTGAATTAACCTAACAAATCAATCGGGGCTAAATCGGTTCCACAAAGCCCAAGTCAAGCTACCGTGATCGGGCTAAACCGAGCCAGGCTCAAGCAATCCAGATAATTGCGCGTGCACATTTATACACAGTTTATTTAAGCAGGCCGAGAGGTCGATCATGGATCTGATCGATTCATCATGGCGAAAAATTACGGTAAAGACAGAGCCGCAATGTTCACGGCCACTGAACAGCGACTTTTAGTGGAGGTCTATGGAGAATTCAGCCATATTACAATGAAAAGGGAAATACGATTGCCATAAATAAAGGGAGAGAGAAAGATTGGCAACGAATTGCTGCTAGATTGAATGCGTAAGTAATTGTTGAATTAAAAACGAACAAATTCTATAGACCTTATTAAATATCATGTGTTCCAACAATATTAAAGAACTGAAAAGCTGTGCTAAAAATATTATAAATGAAACCATGCCATATATGAAACCTCAAGACTGTAAATGTACTATCTATCGCCATAAATGATGTAGTAAAGGCTGTACGTAAGGTTTCATCTTACTACATTACAATCATCGTACTGTACTGGACCCTATATGGGGATCGAACTCACAACCTTAAGACTGAGAGTCTCATGCTCTACTGACTGAGCCGTTCGGGCTGGTTCTTACTTTCATTATATTTTTATGAAATCGGTTGTTTCCATCCTGGAAATTGATCGGTTGAAAGCGCGTTCTACAGTGACTGTAAATCCCATACAGAAACAGTGAATGCGTCTCCTAGCAACCGTGGAAACATCTTGACATATATTCAAGGTACTTTATTATTTCACTGAATTTCTTAAATAAAAATAATTTAGAAAATAAAATAATATTGTGTCATCAAATAATTATTTCTATAAGTTGTAACCGTTTTCAAAAAGCAATACAGCACTTGAGGTCTCGCTGGATACTCATGGTTAAATGGGGTTGCCTAACAACGCTCTGAACCGTGACTGTATCCCCGATACAGTCTACATCATTTTATATTTTTTATTTTCTATTAACGTTACATTTTATGTCTGATAGTGTTGGGTCTAGGGTAATAGTGTTGAACATTAGGATGGCGGAACCTTGTTTGAAAATCATTGGTTTCAGTCGGATCAGTGTTACGGGAGTACCGATTAAGCTTCAACTGTCGTTTAGCCTGATATATGGAAGCATAAGTTGCCACAGCAACTTAGCTTGAACTATGCTGAGCTTGCTTTGTGGAACCGAATAAACCTGAAAATGAGCCAGACTAAGCGAAATAAGCCTGGATAAGTGGTAAACTCGCTTCGTGGAACACCCCTCTGGTCTGCACCACACCGGATAATCATGTGACCATGCACACACACTTCACTGCCTGAACAGAGACTGATTGGTCATCTCTTTATTATGGGCGTAGCAGACTGCACACAAACAGAGAATAGGTTGTCACGTCCACACAAACACATTTTTATTTAATTAAATCGCAGCCTTTTGCAGTTATATAATCGCACAGGTTGACATCGCGATTGTGATTAGATTAATCGTGCAGCACTAGCGGTGTTGGTTAATTTCCACCAAACATGGAGTTAAAATAAAAACACACCACAGCAATGAGTGCTTAGCATCAAAGATGGAGACAAAATTAAAAATACAATAATCTCATACATAGAGCGTTGGTTTGTATTTTGAAAAAACAGAAAGCATCTTCAAATATTTATTAGCAACAACCATAATGTCATTAGGCACACAGACACGGCAACTCTATGAATACAAAGAAACTAGACAAAAATGTAATGTTGCTCAACTAGAAATTTCAACCCGCTACAAACTATCAAACTGAAGCAAAGCTAATTACAAAATACACTGATAGAATGTCTGATTTAAAGATTCTGTTGCTTTGCACAATTATTATGTGCTGGAATTAGTCTCTGCTGTGTTAGTTTCTGTGTCTAAACTGGACAATAACACTTAAAGTGGAAATAAACCCAACCAAAACAAACCAAATTCCTGGCTGTCACACGTACAATTTTAAGTTTGGAAAATGCCATAATTATTGCATTTCCATTTTCATTCTACGATGTGTTAATTCACTTCTAAAAAAACAATGCAAATTGCGAAATTACATATTTTCTGACTCACTGGATGATGACATGGCTAGTAAATCAAGTTCAAGCTGGTCTGGGGTAATAAATAGAAAACTTTATTATCCATTTCTGGAAAATTGTCTTTGTGTGAGGTAATACTCAGAATTAAAAACTATTTTCTCTCAAATATTTTCTCTCAAATAGGGATGTAAGAAAATAAGCACCAACATGCAAAAAATCTCAACGGAAAGAACATAGAGAAACCCATATAGTCTGACATGCTTCAATGCTAAGGCTCACCAAGCAACATTTCTGCAGCTGCTCCAGTGAAGCAGCTCTAGGTTGTATGTGTCTCTTGTTTGAAGGTTTATGAATCTTGACCAATATTCTACATTTTAGGATAGATACTTGCTTTAAAAGCCATCACATGTGGCTTGACCTGTGAGTTATTTGTATTACAGTTTTTTACAATTGCTTTGCGTTTGCGTTTGCGTTTGCGTATTCTCAGCAGAGTTCCATAAAGTGCAAAATTCTATACTCCTGATTTTGGGCTCAAAATCCTGTACATCATGCAGAATAATCCCAACTGTTTCAAATGAGGTAGTACACCAAAGGTTTATCCTAGAACACTGAAATGTTGAACTTGAATTTTATTCAACTTCTGCATTTTAAAATAAAATGCTCATTATCAAATCATTCCACCAAACAATATTTCTCATCAAAACAGAATATGCAATAGTCATTTCCAATATTTAAATTACCCTAATAGCAATGAGCAAGCCGTTTTCAACCTCAGTTGTTGTGACGTGTTTGAAATTTTCTACTGACAGACAGATGGATCAGTGATTGTACCTTATGGCATTTACATTACAGTCATTTATTACAAAGGTGATGGCCAACGCTATTTGGTGCTCAAACCCACGACCCCAAGACTAACTACGACTGAGCTAACCGGGCATCAAAGATACCCAACACCAAACTACAAGTGTACAGTATACAGTAACCATTTCTATAGCAGCACAATTCTGTAGGGTATAAGCAATACAAAAACTCAAAACTCTACTATATACTATTTTACAGTAACAATAGCCCAAAGAACTCAAAAATAAAAAAATACTGAAAAATAAAAACTGTAATACTAACCAAAAATAGCAACTACTTTACAGTAAGTCTCCACATCAATACCACCTGACCTGCTCCATTTTTTCAGATACAGCCATACAGGTTTTCTAACAGCCTTTTATGTAGTGGTGAAGTGATTAGCAGTTATGTTGCAGAGCTACTAACCTCGCTAATGTTACTGGATTTAATGAGACATGATTGAAAATACACATTCAGTCACAGTGGCTGTAGAGCATCTGGACCTGTTTTTCCACAGTGCCTAGCAAGGTGCGCCTTGCCTGATCAGACTGTTGACCAAATGCTTAGTGTATAATTCCCCAAACTATCTGCCGTCTGCAGGCCCTTTCATATAGGACATGATAACTCCATCCCTTTGCAGTCAAACCCATTATTTCCACTGCACAACCAATAGAAACAAGGGAAGCGTCTTTCTAGAGAAGCAGGAAGCCACAAAAAAGGGAGAATGGAAGCAAATATAATAATAACAGTGTCTGGTGTGAAACACACTGTCAGTGTGAAATGGCTTGTGATGACAAGCTGCAAGGCTAGCTTGCATGGATTGGCAATATGTGTATAAATAAAAGGTTTTGAAAGTTTTGCAATGATATATGGTTTCCCTACAAAATGCTATAAAAGTTAAATATTCCCCCTATTGCAGAAGTAATGACGTGTGCACCTCCGCGATTTTCCTGAAACCTTCCTGCAGATTTGCGCTGTACCAAGTGGCGAGAAAAGAGCAAATCCTATCTGAGAGGGCCATCCGAAACACCGAATGACCCTGTGTGCACACTGCAGCCCCTGTGTGCACACTACAGCTAAAGGCAAGCTGACTAGCTGTGCAAGTAATGTAGTAAATGTAGTAAGCTGGTCTTATCCCAATGTAAGGTTACAGCTGAAGGCTGTGTATAATTGTGTATAATATAATGTGTGTATAATTACACACAATCACCCGACAAACCCGTCCTTAGATTTGCTAGCATGCTAGCAGGTTAGCATATGTTCCACAGCGGAATAAACAGCGGGAGATTGTCCGCTCCGCAGCGCTCTCCTACAATCTCCTGCTGTTTATTCAGCTGTGGAACATATGCTAACCTGCTAGCATGCTAGTTGACAGTATGACAGCCCTGGTCTAGTTAGGTCTGAATCGTGAGATAATCACGCCCCATTCATTTGAATATAACAGATGGAAATAAAAAGAGCTGGGAAATAAATGTGGCATTAGGAAATAAAAGTACCCTGAAATAAATAAATGTGGAATTATGAAATAAAAGTCCTCTGAAATAAATAAAAGTAGTCCTTTGAAAAACGTCCTTTTTTAAATAAAAAACTATTTATTTATTTATTGAACTATATTGACTCATTTATATATTTTTATTTACATTTATTTATATATTTATCACCTCATTTATTTATTTCAGGATTTATTTCATAGCCATATTTATTTATTTCATAGCCATATTTATTAATTAATTAATTTAATATTGACTTAAATGGCATTCCTTCAGTTTGCCAGAGACAACCTTGACAAATCTGAAGATTTCTGGAAGCCTCTTCTCTAGACAGAGGAGTCCAAAATTGAAGTGTTTGGTTGCAATCAAAAACTGCCCATCACAAAAATAACCTTCTCCCTACAGTCAAATGGTGGTGGGAGTGTCATCATTTGTCTTGAACAGGCCAGCTATCAGGCCATCAGTCCGAGAGTTAAAGCTGGGCCGAATGTGACTATTTCAACAAGACAATGATCCTAAGCTTTTAAGCAAATCTACCAAAGAATGGCTCATGAAGAAGAAGTTTAGTATTTTAGATTTGCCAATTCAAAGTCCTGACCTAAATCCAACTGAAATTCTGTGCCAGGACCTGAAGCTTCTGTTAATGCGAGACACCCTCAAATCTCATGGAGTTGGCAGAGTTCTGTAAGGAGGAGTTGGAGAAAATCCCTCAAGGAAGATGCCAGAGACTGATCAGTGGCTATAGGAAACGTTTACTCCAAGTGCTAAAGGACGTGCCATAAGTTATTGATTAAAGGAGTTCAAATATTCACATGTTCATTGGCTCCCAATCTGGACATGGGCTTATGCCGTCGTAAATATCTGATCTAATTGTCCCTTATGTACCCCCACACACCCTTCGTTCACAGAATGTTGGCTAACTTTCTGTCCTAAGAATTAAAAAGAAATCAGCAGTCTCTTTGACACCAATCTATTTGGCCCCCGGTCGACGGCGGACACTGACGTATAGGCCTGCACTACATATGCCTAACTATTTGTCATAATTGATTGATAATTGATACTGTTGATCTGAACTGTTATAATTGTGGTTCACAAATGGGAAATCAAGGCTTTCAATTCACGACAAAGATGATCTGATCAACGACAAACATTATTACTACTGAATGTAGCCCACCAGACTTACTGTTATATCCAATTGTTGTCAAGACATGTCCTACAATTTCAATGTAACAGAATACACTACATGTAAACTACACTACATGCCCAAAAGTATGCGGACACCCCTTCTAATTAGTGGAGTCAGCTATTTCAGCCACACCCATTGCTGACAGGTGTATAAAATCAAACACACAGCCATGCAATCTCCGTAAACAAACATTGGCAGTAGAATGGGCCATACTGAAGAGCTCAGTGACTTGCAACGTGGCACAGTCACAGGATGCCACCTTTCCAACAAGTCAGTTTGTCAGATTTCTGCCCTGCACAGAGCCCTGACCTCAACCCCATCGAGCATGAATTGGAACGCCGACTGCAAGCCAGGCCTAATTGCACAACAGCAGTGCCTGACCTCACTAATGCTCTTGTGGCTGAATGGAAGCAAATCCCAGCAGCAATTTTACAACATCTAGTGGAAAGCCTTCACAGAAGAGTTAGTGATTTTGGAATGAGCTGTTCGGCTCGCATGTGTCCACATACCTTTGGCCATGTAGTGTACTTGCTTCCAGTTTTCACCTCTTATATGACTGCAATATTTAAAACATTTTATATGTGCATGCTCCTTTACAAATCTCTTAATATCTTGGCAGAAGAATGGAATAGTGTTTGGTCCTAAATTTTGTCTGTTACAAGACTGTTGATCTAAAAATGACTACATTATGAATGAGTAGGTAAAAAAGCACAAAATGATCTCTGGGAAAAATTCACAAGTATTACACATGGCTAAAATAGTATTTTAAGAGTATTTACTGTAGTTAAATATTTCATATTTACTGTTCCATTTTTCACTAGTTAGGTATTGCTAAGTTAGCTAAGTAAGCCAATAATTCCTAGTAGCCAGCAAATAAAAAAGAACTGTAGCATCAATACGTTGGCCATGAAAACAATACACATCAGTCAAACATTTTTCTAAACTACCTGGGCAAAGTGTGCTCTAGTGAGTATATCCTATTTTTGTTATTGTCAGGATTTAATTAATCACTGCTGATAGTGGATACACAGTAAAAACCGACTCACTTGCTGAGATGCCTTTAGTGTCATTATGTTACAGATGATACGGTATGAGCCAGCTGAAAGCTTTTTGTCACAAAATGAATCAGAATTTTCAATTATCTGATAATACTCCTGCTTCCATTAGTATGTAGGAAAACAACTGGGTTAATGTGTCTGTTTTAACAAAAACAAAAGAACATGGGACAGTGCACATATATATTGAATGGTCCTTTCAAAAATTACCCTTATTTGAGGAAATGCAATAAAAGCTGGCATGTCTCTAGTACACTGTATACATGTCATCACTTATTTAATCAACCTTTATGGAAACTGCAACTAACGAGATGCATTTCATGTGATTGTGCAAAATAAAATAACCAGTGGAGTTTCCCATGCAAAAAGAGTGAACAATTACTGTATTTTGAACTTCCCTCTCAAGTCTTGTTCACCATTTTCACCACGGGCTACTGTTTATCACATTTTCAATCTAAGCTATGTAAACTAACCATATTAAAGAAAAACTCACCCTAAAACACTTCAACACTGTTAAAAGAAACACCTATTGGTGATGTACATTGCATTCCTGGGTCCATTTTGTTGTTTGCTGGTGTATTCTTCTTATTCCCATGGGTAACTAGTCAAGCGGAGATGACATGATGTCACATCAAGATATTTCCAGCACAGCTACAATGGAGTTTGACAGCAGAAAATGTTTCAGCGATCTAAAAGGTCAACAGTAAAAGGTTGTGGTGGTGTCAGCCCTTCAGAATCAGAGAGCCAGGGCTTCTTTCTAGACCCACCATTTTGCACTGATGTTCAACAATCATACAGAGAGAAATCTATCATAGAAGAGGCAGAGATACCAATTCAGTAGCCTCAGAAGACCATAATGCGATGTACCACAGGACATGTTGCATTTTGAGTAAAGGGTGTGGCCACAATCACTGATGCAAACCAATGTTCACTAGTTGGCACGCCAACCTCTGACTGAATGCAACAAGTTCACACCCCTTCTCTGGGGAATGTTGAGAGGCATTCTGGAAAACCACTCACTGAAGTAGAAGTAGATGAAGCAGGGCGAGGGAACGTAGGTACAACAAAAAAGTAAATTACAACACTTCACAAAACATCACAAAATAACTTCTGGAATGCATTGAATATCGCCAACTGATGATATCTAACAGTGGAAGAGTATCAGAGGGTGGATTTTTCCTTTAAGGTCTGGACCAAACTGTAGTTTTAGAGTGTGGGATATTTAGAGTGAGTGAACATGCCAGAGTCATGCAGACGATGATGAGGAGGCGTCTAGTGGTCAGCCCAGCCCTCAGCATGCCGGCGGCTGGTGCGTTTGGTTGGGAGGCTGTGGTTGAGCTGCTGCCAATAGGACTGGCAGTACTGGTTAATGAGGCGGATCTCTGGTTGGGAGGTGAAGTGTGGAGGGAGTGTGTGTGGTGGAGATGGGGGTGGAGGAGGCTGCTGGTGCTGTGGGTTCTGGTTCTCCTCCCCTGGCCGTGCATCATGGGAGGTGAGGGCTTCCACGATCTCCCTGTCGAGGATGCGGAGGGTCACATGGGCCACAACGTGTTTAAAGTTGTTCTCAGTGGCCAGGCAGTGGTAAATCCCAGCATCCGCCTGGTTCAACCACTTCAGCAGGATCCCATGGCCCGTTTTCAGTACTTCTTGGTCCCGGTTAAGCTTGACGAGGAGAATACACCGTATTTTGAATATGTATGTAAGGTGTTCACATTTTCACAAATGAGTGCAGCAAAACACATTCCTAACATTTTGGCCATTTTTTGATAAAGACAGCAAAGACTGGGAGAGAGGGAGGTGACACTCGACAAAGGTCTGAGGTTGGATTCGAACCTTGGACATCACAGGTATGTGACATATGCCTTAAGACTGGTACACATAATCACCGGCAAAATGGCTCCTATGGAGAGAGCAGCATTACTGTTAGTGTGACACTGCTCAAAATTTCCGCTGCGCTCAGAGTTGAAATAATTTTAACTTTCACACACTTTGCAGCTGATGTTCCAAAGCTATTGCCATCAGATTACAGCTTTATGTGATGCGTTGATGTACAAAGATGGAGGAAACTCCTCTGTGTGTGTTTTCAGAACTGTATGATACAACATTAATTAGCTTTTGGGTTGAGTTGTAGAGTTGAAAATAAACTCCACTGGTCTATGTAAGTATATTGTTAACACATTTTATACTCATTACAACCTTGCAATATATGACATCTTTGTGCGAGCATCAATCCACCCAGCATATTACCTGCACGTCCATTCATGGGACACAATCCTCTTTAGAGTCCATTGATGAGTAATGTCAACTCACATATCAATTGGCCATTTCCATTTTTTACACGAGAACGATGAGACACAGTAGCAAGACTGTATTTGGCCAATGAGTTGAGTTTGTACAGCTGTAAATTAGTCTAAATTCATGGCGGTAGAAAGTTTAGTTTCTGTAATGTAACATTATTTGAGACTGAACTGAACAAGCATTATTTGGAACACCAAAGAAAGGTAAGTGCCTATCAGTTACCACCACCAGACAAAATATACTCTGTGAATAAGCAAAGTTTGAGGTCATTGGTGTAATAGGACATGGTATTTTAATAAATGGCTAAAAAAGATCATGATGATACAGCAATGTACAATTTAAAAAAGAGGCACACTATGCAAAATATGTTGCCAAACAGGATGAGGCTTGTCTACATTACATTTCTATTACGGGCTTTGTTACTGGTATTGCTTTGTGATTTTGAAGATCATAATATCTTTAATATCTATGACTATTGAAGCATGTGTGGTCATTTCATATCTATTCCTTAAACAAGAACTGATTTTTTTTTTTAAAACTGATAATTACATCTCCGTCCATTTTCCTTAAAATGCATTGTTGTATGCATTGTAATTACAGTACGACCAGTAGGAGGAAATTCTGACTTCTGACACAAACTGATCTAGTCAAATGTGGCATCTCCTGGGGTGAGAGAGCAGAGACCTGGAGGACACCCTCAGGACCAAGGTGAGCTCCACAAGGTCAGAGAGGACCTAACTGATCAGCCCTGCAGAAAGCTCATAACAAAGCTCCTCTATCTAGTCACTGAGAGTGCCACAGACTTCGGGTAAGGACCTTGGGGCCACAGCAGTGGGAGAAGCCACCTGACCCTGAAAGCTCTGCAGACTGATTGAAGAAGATCCAAGAAGAACCTCAGTTACCCCTGCTTTTTTCCTGAGTTATTAAAGGATTTATTTTGTTCTTCAACATGGCTTGTCTCTTATTGTATTGGGAACCTCTTCTCTTTCACCCCTGGGTTGCCAAACAAAGTACAATCCAATACATTGCTCTCCTCACCACTTTCCTCCTGCTGTCCCTCTGAAACAGCCACTTGACAGAGGCTTGTGGAGATCTGGGCTGGCACTCCAGAAAAACACTGCTGCCCTCCACCCCAAACTGGACCGTCTGGCCTTGACGCTTCTCTACTGGTGGACAGACAATAGGAAGACTGGTGGTTGGTCACAGTCACAGATGCCAGGGGCATTATTTATAATGTTATTTAGATAGTTCTGCACACTACCAATAATTGTCCTCTTAATATGAAGTTGTGAAGACTTAAGTTTTAATGATAAGCCTATACATTTTCTTTTAATATTAAACTAATTTCTTAAGAATGATATCAACACCATTAATAATTTTAGGCCACTTATGAATTCAAGTCACAGGGGTTCACAAGCCTGCAATACATTGGCATAACCAGCAGGTGATGTGAACCTGATGCAGAGCTACGCTATTTTCATGTCAAGTTGAGGTTTTATAAATGGCTACTTGGTGTATGCACACCACCAGGTAAGATCAAATATGATTGCAAGACCTTTCGATAAACGAGGCCACAGGAACAAAAACAAGTAAAACAATGTGTCCAGTTAAGAAATGCATGACTTTACTGTACATCAGATGTTAGACTACTAAAGCCTGTAGCTCAACTAAATCAGTAAATCAATCCTCTAGTCCATGTGATAACTACGGAAGCGTATTGCATTAATTTGGGGGAAAAAAATACAGTCTGTTTTCTCGTAATTATGAGATCTTTTCTCAGAATTACAACATTTCTTGTTATTGTGTGATAAATCTTGTTATTTTGAGAAAAAGATCTCAAAATTATATAAAAATATATTAAGTCATGCATCTGACATGCATTCAAGCTGGTCATGTGGTTTCTCAAGATACAAGATCTTTATCTCATCATTTTGAGATCCTTTTCTCATACTTTTGAGATCGGTTTCTCATAATTTGAGATAATTAAAGATTTCATTTAAAAAAATGTTTTTTAAAATTTAAGATAATTACAAGATCTTTTTCTCAAAATAACATCTTCTCCCATAATAACTATCTGTTCTTATTATTACAAGATCTTTATCACATTACGAGAAAAGATGTTGCAATTCTGAGAAAATATCTTATAATTACAAGAAAACACGCAGACCCCTTTAGATAACTGCCACAGTACCTTTAGCATTAAAACCTCGACACTGACGCAGTGGGTCTCCATGTTTGATGTCCTGTCTTCTACTCCGCCTGAAATAAAAATCATGAGAATAGGTATAGTCCAGTATAATCCATTGGACTGGAGAGAATGATGCCTCATCTACATTAGCAGTCATCTTCATGCATGGATACTTCACGCTGAAATAAGGTGCTGGCAAAAACTTAAGAAAGAAATTTAACCAATAAAAGGACCTCAAGTAACACAGATAATACAAATACTTCACTAATCAAACATATTAATTGTCTACTGTGGGCTGAAATTGTCTGTTTATCGCAGAATTCTCTGTAAACTCTAGAGACTGTAGTTCATGAAAATCCCAGGAAGGCAGCTGTTTCTGAGATGCTGGAACCACCACGTCTGGCACCAAAAATCATACCACGGTCAAAGTCGCTTAGATCATGCATCTTGTCCATTCTACCAAAAAACTAAACCACTTCACCATGTCTGCATGCTTTATATATTGAGTTACAGCCACATTATTTGCTGTTTGGTGGAGCAGGCTATTTGCGTTAATGAGCAGGAGTACCTAATAAAGTGGCAGGTGAGTGTATAACTGCATTGCTTCCTACTAGCATATGCAATAGGTAGTTGCAGTACATCTAACTCACAAATTATGCTGCCAGTCTATCTTTGTAATGTCCATTAGCATTACTAAGTTATTTATTCTTAGACTTTAACAGCCTGTTTACAGCAGAGACAGCCAATATGTAAAAGCCTGTCTAACAAAAAAATACGAAAAAGGTCGTCACATTGCCACTAGGTGCAACAGTGAAGATAAAATGACCATCGGACTTGTCGAGCAGCACTGGAATTATATATTTGTGCATTATCTGTTAACATGCAGAAAATATTCTTATTCTAAGTCAGCATCAGGCATGTTACATTTGATGTGATGCACTGAAAGGACCATATTAGAATTGGAAAATAGTTGACATTTTATGACCTGGGTTGTTACTGCCACTGCTTAGTAGTAGTAGTCAGTAGAAGTGTCAGTAAAATTGAGTATCTGTCAATGGATGGCTGCTGTGTCATTGGTTGGTATTTTGATGTAGATTTGCTGTTTGATTACATAAAAATCCCTGCATGCTTTCTCCCTCAGATCATTTATTGATGGATTGAAACTTCCAGCCTAAATAAACATAATTTGAACCGTTTTTGTTTTGTATGAAAATGTGTTTATCTATTTGAGATCTGTATCTTTTCTAGAAAATAATATTTTTGGCCTTTTTCTTTTTTTTATGATTTGTACATTATTGGATTTTTTTAGTACAGTTAACAAACAGTACAAATACAGTACAAAATAATATATATATCACAAAAACACAGCCCCTACTACTTTTGAACAGCAAGGGATAAATAGCAGAAAACAAGAAAAAAACACTGGTTTAGACAAGCGGTAATTTTCAATTTACACAGTTGATATATAGTCTGGGTTGTCTGGGTTGTTGAATACCCGAGACATATTACCATCCACGGCAATCTTAAGTAGTGCAGGGTACAACATGCTAGATTTCAACTTTCGCTCATGCAGCGCATTCTTGCATCGGGAGAAGGCCTTACGTTGGTCCTGTTTCTCTCTTGAGAAATCCAGGAAGATCATCACTTGCCTGCCCTGTCTCACGCCACATTCCTGAGAATTTCATTTTTTTTTTAAACTTTTGTTGCAAATTTTGATACCACACTTATTGTTTGTGTAGAAGGATTTATTAAATCATCATTATGTTGTAGCCCCCTACACCGCTTTCAATAACTCTAGAAAATAGTCAATCATGCCAAATCCAAGGCCTTTTGGAAAACTATATTATTTGTCTCACGGTGGACTGATGGAACCCAAATCTTTTTGATATAACTTTATAACCTTCCCGACACTGATGTGCGCTCACTCTTCACCTCCTGAGGTCCTCTGAGGTCTCTTTGAGATGGGGCTACACTAGAGGATTATTGAGCTGATTAATATATTACCATATTTGGACATCCTGACAATCAAGAGGGGAATCCTAGTTCTGATGCTTGGTCTGGACTGATGGCCCAAACAGATTATCTGATGGTGTGAGGAGTTTACAGATTCAATCTGAACCACACTGATCGACTCATAGACTGATCTGAGTCTATGATCATATCAAACATGTTTGATATTTACAATCAGTAATAATCTAATAAATAATCTGTCTTTATGTGTGTGATGTAATAACACTGGATTCAAACACAACCAGTGTTAGAGCAGACTGCCACGGGTTTGACTTCTCACCTCTTCATGGAGGGGGTGAAGGGGGCACAGGTCTCGCCATCCCAGGCACAGTAAGGATCTCTGGCAAGACAGCAGTCTGAACAGGCTTTACCATAGACAGCACATCTATGCAGGGATACCTGAGTGAGACCTCTGTCTGAAGACACATACAGCTGTTGCTGTAGATCACAATAAAAGGCATCAGAGAACTATTAGCAGCCAAGAACTACTTGTTTAAAAAAAGCCATTGATATTTAAATGAAGAAAACAGTATACTTCATCTGATCATGAATCCAGGGAGTGACCCCTCGAATGCTACAATATTGAAATCTATTGTTGCCCACTGAAAAACTCAAAATACATTGTATTTCATAAAATGCTGTCATGCAGCAAGATACAGGATACATGTACAAGATACATTATGAGGCCTACCCTTTTGGATGATATCTTCATAGTTTTTATTGGAACTGGAGTCTGAGAGAACAAACACCACACAAAGAAAGTGAAATGATTCAGCAGAATGCCTCCTTACATTTTAAACAGTGAAATACTGTAGCTGATTTGATTGGAATTACCCTGAACACTTCCACCTGCTCCAAGACGAGTTGTTGTGTGCTGCTGCTGTCTTTAGGAAGCACTATGACCTTTTGGACAGTTCCGCGATCTGAAAGAGAGAGGTTTTCTTTAATCCTGGCTTTTTTTTAAACTCTGCAACAAATGCACGTTTTAACAATCTTGATTTAATGAACCTGACCCAGCACACAGACTAGATGGGTACTGTCACCTCTTCCATGTATGCTAAACCTACCATGGATACCAACTGGCTCTCACAACAAGTGATGGGAACCGTAGATGTGGCTATTGTAGTGCTTGAACACATACTAAAATGTTTAACCACCCCCATACCAATGAGAAATATTAGATCAAATAATGAATTAACTGCATGTCCATCCATGTAGTTTATATGTTAAAGTACCTGTGGCCTTGCATATTTAGGCCAAACCAAATAAAATATAAACTTTTGAGTTGCTGAGCATAACACAGCCATAATAAATGGAAATATGCACTATATGGAATAGCCAAACACTATAAAGAGAAAAACCAAACCAAACCAGCTGCTTCTCTCAAATTTACTGGCATTGAAAGAATTCTTCTTTATCTGCTGTCTATTATTAGTATGAATTCTTGCTTACCCTTACTGTTCATCTATAACTCTTACGTGGTACAATGCTCATCCCTACACAGGCTAATACTTTTAACTTGCACATAATAAACATTTTTTCCATGTGCAGCAAATCTTACTCTCTATGGGCCATATTTCTGTGTTCCATATCAGTAGCCAGTACTTGTCTGTTTCCTTATCCCTATTTAAATGGTTGTGGCATGAAGCTAGTGAATGAGCCCTGACCTGTGCCCAGGAAGAGCACCTCGTATCTCCCATCCACAGCATCCACCAGATCCACCACAATGGAGGTGAAGCGATAGTCCACCCCAGTGGATAGCACCAAAGGGCGTTTGTGCGTGGGATAAACAGGGTGGTACATCAGGGGGTGTGCCCTCACAAAGTTCACCACCTCATCTGAGAACTCCTTGGTGGAGTGGAGACCAGGGGTGAATGTTCCTCCTGGACACTATGCAGGCAAAACAATGGAGGATTTTTAACTATTATTCATGTGTTATACAAAAGATTTTACTTAATTATCTTATGTGATTTTGATTGTAGTTTGATTGTTGTATGTACTGCAATTTCTATTACTGTATAAATATCTATAGCAGTCATTATTCTTCTATTTATATTGCATTTTTTGGTAGTATATACTGTATCTGATACATATTCAGGTGGTATGACAAAGTATACAGGCCTATGTTGTGCAGTAGGCTAACTTATTGGCATAAAACAAGAATATTGCCCTAACACCTATACTTTTGTGTGAAAATACAGGAGAACTTTCAGGTGACATAACACAAGCCCTGGTGGCCATAGTGGATGTCCTCAGCTCTTGGGCAACAGTGGCTATGAACAGCTGATTGTCTTTCCAAACATATAACATTGGTCATCTTAACACAATTGAACAGACAATGTTTAATTTCTGTGCTGTTTTTGACTGGAAACTGATAATTTCATCCACAGTGGGGTCCAAAGTTCAACTACCATAAACTTTTTTGTTTCATAATTTGTGAAAAACAAATTCAAATTTCTAGTCAAATATTATTTCTCAAACAAGATTACATAATTTTCAAAAATAACTTAATTAAGAATTAAAATATTCTTCAAACAGAAGTTATTTTTCAAAGTTAAAGCACTAGCAGGAGTGATAATAACACATAGAGGACCATATTAATTTAGTCACTATCTGGTATTAGCTGTTAAAAGACCAAAATAATTCACACTGTGTATTAGGAGCATACATGTGTTAATATTGAAATGAAATATATGGTGTGACAACAATTTGAGAAAAACTTACCAAATGGTGTGTGGACAATATATTAAGACATATTTCAATTTCATACGAGCATTTCTCAAAGATCTAAAAATTACGATTTGTATCAGTTCTAAATAATGTATTCTTGAATAAGAAGTATCAATGAGTAAACTGAGTATATTTGTTTTTGATAAATTGTGAAAAACAGTTCTTGGTAGTGTACTGTACATCTGGGAGTTTTTGCGTTTCAGCTGTCAGCTTGTTAGCTAGCCATAGTATCTTAACTATCACTGTCTTGTTGTTAACACGTCTGATTTGCACACTAGCTAACATGTCTCGTAGGAGTTAGCCTCAGTAGCAGCTAGTAGTCACATGTTAATATTAACATTGGTTGTTTTGCTAAATTAGCCTGCTGGCTAGTTAGCTAACTGACAAAGCCAAAAAGCAGCAGTTTGTTCAGGTCAACTAAGCTGAACAAACTCTTCTCAAGCTACAACTCAGTGTTTTGGAGTAGAGACTAGGGCTAAAGACAAGACAGTTTACTGTGTCACAGTAACCTACATTTGGAAACAAATCTACCTCCTCACACTATTCACTTTTACTTAGAATGTTACTGAATGGAGCTAGAACCACACCACAGCAATCCTTTTTAGGTTATCCCTCATTTTATAGCCTAGTTGTTATGGTAAATGGACTGTACTTATATAGCACTTTTCGACTCTTTTCCGACCACTCAAAGCGCTTTACACTACATTCACCCCATTCACACACATTCATACACTGATGGCAGGGGCTACCATGTAAGGTGCCAACCTGCACATCAGGGGAATCTAACCATTCATACACAGTCATACAGCGAAGGCGCAGCTTCAGGAGCAATTTGGGGTTCAGTATCTTGCCACTTCGACATGCGGAGTGGAGGAGCCAGGGATCTAACCGCTGATCTTAGCGGACGACCCGCTCTACCTCCTGAGCTACAGCCGCCCCTATGTATGTATTAAGCCATTATCTGCACAGCCAATTCTCAAATGGAACTCCAGGAAGGCACCAGCAGTGAATGGTACATGATTCGTGATGCAAGCCTCTATTGAAAGAACACCAAGCAGTATAACAATGCTAACCGTTCCTGGGCGAGGGTATGGGATTCTGCCAGTGTAGGGCGTCCACTGATAGTTGTGTCCATGCTTGTGTGAGAAGGGACCATTAAAGACATTTCGAATGTCAGACATTGAGTACACACAAACAGCTGAGCCTTTGAACACAGACCTATAAAAGAAAGAAGAAAGATTTTGATTTTGAAAGATTTTTGACTGTCACAAGGAAAGACACTGTAGTAAAGGGTCAAATATTTTGGAACTGAAAATACTATTTACCCTGCAGTGGAGAAGACCGCATACACAACTGGATTGCGCTCATCTTGTGTTGGCTGAATGAAAACATCTCCTGCAGATATTTTTAAAAATATGTTCCAGTTTCATTTTGAGGTGCTAACACAATAGTTCAAATTAAATGACACTGGGCAATTAAGATATATCAAAATTGAACAGAGGTGTATGTGTGTGTGTGTGTGTGTGTGTGTGTGTGTGCGTGTGTGTGAATAGAGTCTGGAGTTAAATATTGACACAGTGTCTAAGTCCTGACAATGGCAGGAAGTTTAATGTACACAGTTTTCATGTCAAACATCTCCATTGCCTTGTGTTGAACCTGTTGATCAGTAGTCCATTGCAGTATGCTGAAAAAGCTGCATTATACAAGGCCTTCATGTTTTAAGGAATCCAGCCGTTTTATGAGCCAAAAATCTCAAAGTGGGGTTGTAACAAATCAGAGCATCTCATCCTCACTAATTGAGAGACCGTAAATATTATATACCCTTAGATTCAGTCTGATGAAATTTCAGTTTTGAGTACATATACCTAGGGACTTACTCAGTTCATCAAAATGTGTTTCGACCCCATCGCTCCCAATCACTGAGCACACCAAGCGGGCCTTCAAGAAGGTTGTCCATTTGTTGACCAATGACCTTTGTCCGCCATCATCATTCTGGGGGACAATAATGAGTTTCCAGAGTTTCAGTTTCCAGTTATTCAACACTATAGCTTGATCATCATTTCCATTAGTTCTAGTGTATTTGCAATTTACTACTTCATTTACTACTACATTCATAAACACTTGATCTGGATATCATTGTTTCAATCACAGGGTTTAATCATAGCACATGGCAACTGGTTGTAGCAATGAAACCGATTTAGAAACACACTGCTGAAATGTGTGTCTAAAACATGAAAAGCCCAACACTGGTTTCAGGCAGATATTAATCTCAATTTGACTGGGGGATGCTTTGTATGGAGAGCCAAAACTGACTTAACCATAAATAAATGAATGAATGTATAAATAAATAAATAAATAAAATCAACAAATCAGTTTATATATATATAGAAATAAATAAAATAATGCATTAATGCACACAGTAATAAATAAATAAATAAATAGATGAAATCTGGTGTAAATGTATATTTCTGTATTTTAGTCCTATTTATTTATTGTCTCATTAATTTATTTGTTTATATTTATTTCCCTATTTACTTATTTGTGTATTTATTTCCCTGAGAATTTAATTCCGTATTTATAAATTTCTCTTTTTATTTATTTCCTTATAAATGCATTTCCGTATATATTCTTTTCCCTATTTATTTATTTCTGTATTTCCCTGTCCCTATGATAATGAGGGGGCGGCCCATCAGAGCTGGTCATGGTTTTCCCTTTCTCCCATTTGTTGATCGGTCTCAGAGTGTGGAGATCTAGGCTAGGCTAGCATGGGTGCTAGCTAGCCTAGCACGGTGCTTGCAACTGTGCTGGCTTGGCTAGTGCTTCGCTCAGGCAAAACATAGCAGAGAGCTAGCGAGAACAGCAGCGGCGACCAGCCTGGTCCCGGAGGATGCAGCCAACAATTTAGCTTGGTGAGAAAGGCTCACATCGTGGATAACGGTGCGGTGATGGCACTGTTCTCCCCCCGGTCTTGATGGCCACTTTTCAGCACAATCTCTCCCAGCAGGCTGACCTCGGTCCCGGATGCATACAAGCCCCAACCCCGACTGGACAGCTCTTCCAGTTCTGCTCCCGACTGCATCCTCCGGGAACAGGCTGGTCGCCGCTGCTGGTCTCACTTGCTCTCTGCTATGTTTTGCCTGAGCGAAGCACTAGCCAAGCCAACACATTTGCAAGCACCGTGCTAGGCTAGCTAGCAACCCATGCTAGCCTAGCCTAGATCTCCACACTCTGAGACCGATCAACAAATGGGAGTAAGGGAAAACCATGACCAGCTCTGATGGACCGCCCCCTCATTATCATAGGGACAGGGAAATACAGAAATAAATAAATAGGGAAAAAAATATATACGGTAATGCATTTATAAGGAAATAAATAAAAAGAGAAATTTATAAATACGGAATTAAATCCTCAGGGAAATAAATACACAAATAAGTAAATAGGGAAATAAATATAAACAGAAATAAATTAATGAGACAATAAATAAATAGGACAAAAAATACAGAAATATACATTTACACCAGATTTCATCTATTTATTTATTACTGTGTGCATTAATGCATTATTTTATTTATTTATATATATATATACACTGATTAGTTGATTTTATTTATTTATTTATTTATTTATACATTCACTCATTTATTTATATTTAAGTAAGCTTTGGAGCCAGGGTAGAATATCAGAATTATTTGGGTTGGTGGTTTATGATCTCAAAGCAACATTGTACTGAATAGGATATTAACGAAGTAAAGCAGCATTATGCCTTATGTAGACATTCTCACCAGACAGACCCGGCCCACCCTGGACAACACGATGGGAGTGCTTGCTCCTGCTGCATCCAAGCTCTTCTCTCGGAAGAAGAAATACAGCTTGTCATCATTCTTCTGTGAACTGTCTGGAATCTTATTGATCTTCACAAACACTGGCTCTGGACAGAGGGAAATGGTTAAATAAAGACAGCAAGAAAGAGTGGTGTGCGTGTGTGCAATACCAGGGGTGTATAGCAGTGGCGGCTGGTGCATTTTTCTCCAGGGGGGGCTATACCAAAAATCAAACAAACATGTACTAAGGTATCATCAGTGTATTTAAATAAATGAAAAGGCCTTTATTTGTATTTGCTGAGCTGAATGAACATTTGTTGTAATGAAACGTGCTTCAGGTAAGTTAAGATACTTCAATTAGTGCAAATTCTTTATAATAATTATCTTTTATACTACAATATGTAATGGTGAAAGACTAAAGTAACTGAAAAGTGCCTCGATAAGTGCAACAGAAATCTGACAACACAGAACCCTGAGACAATGGCAGAAAATTATGAACACAGTAAGACCTAATAGAAAATAACATTTAAGAAAAAAATAAATTAATATGGTATTACATTTGAAATACCCAGTGCCATCAAAACGCTGAGGGAACTGGCTCAAAGCTATATGACTTTGCCACCTTGTGGCTTAAACTTTTTGTACATAAATTTTGCCCTTCTCTCCTTGAGAGATGCACATTTCTCAATGACTCTATGGCACCACAGAACTTGACACAGTTTTAGACAGGATGTGCCTGTTTTTGTCAACCTCTTCATTATGCTTACAGATCCCTATCCTGTAGCCTTCATCAAGCTGAGCAGCTATGTTTACTTTCCCAAACATTTGCTTTTGATTTTTCTGATATGTGGTTTAAATCATTCAAACCTGTCTGAATCCATGCTGGGTCTGAGACCTGTCGTTTGAAAAAGGGTGCAGGGAAAGCAAAATAAAGCATTGGTGTCACTACATACAGTTAGCCAAGCCTTCCTACTAAACCAGCTCCTTGAAAACGACCGAGTATATTGTCTCATTCTGGCGCATTTTATGTCAGATGTACCACGAGCCACTCGCTCTCTGCTGCCAACCAGTGGTTGGTGGTGTGTAAATCAGCAGCATTCAGATAAATGCTGTTTGTACATGCGCAGTTCGTTGGTGGGGCGCAGAGTCAATGGGCAAAGATTTTTGCGCCCCACTTTAGATCACTTTAATCTACATTTTATTGCAGATTATACATTCTACTCACTAACTATATAATATTTACGTCGCTCATTTAAAAAAAAAAAAGAAAGTAATTTTTAAAGTCTTATTCAATGAAGTCTAGGATGTGGGGAGTGGTGGGGCGGCCTCTATTGGCCAGCCGCCACTGGTGTATAGTACTTGAGTAATTGTACCTTGTTGCTATACTTAAGTACTATTTCAGGGTATTTGTACTTTACTTGAGTACTATTAAGTTTATATACTTGTACTCTTACTCAATTACATTTGTGAGAAAAAAAGGATACTTTTTACTCCCTACATTTAAAATTAAGACCTTCGAAGAACTTGTTACAAATCTCGCAGGTCCAACGAACTTTAGAAACTTTAAATTAGTTTTATTTTTTTCACTGGCCAAACTATTAACCCTGCGGCCATACTTTATTTAAAACAGCCAATCAGATCCCTGTCAATGGAAAATTAACCTGCCCATACCTACGCTGATTGGTCCTTGTGAAAGACCAGAAAGCAGGGATCTTTGATTACAGACATCTGCTATCAGAATATGACAGTCAGAGAAGCTACAGAAGATGGCACTAACGTTACGAGTGATGAGGACAAAAAATGGTTGGCACCCATTGGTTGGTTCGGCATCCGAATGGTCGGTTCGGCATCTGAATGGGGTCAGCTAACCAGTACCTGGTTTGGTAAATACTGGCTATCTGAACCCATTCGTTTCCACTAGCATTGCTACAAAATGCTAACAAGCTGTAGTTTGGCCAACTTTAGAACTGGACGCTGTAATGTGAATGCTGTCCATTTTTGTTTTTTCAAATTTGATGGAGAAGTGCATTAAAGTAATTTGAATGCAAAAAAGTGTCCTCTGTTCTTTAATTTCAGCATTGTCTATCCATTGCAATTATAAAACTAGCAATTAAAAAAAACTTTTAATACTTGAGTACATTTAAAAGTAGAAACTTTTTGACTTTTATTCAAGTGTATGACTTGTAATAGAGTAAGATTTTAAACCAGTACCCATACTTTAACTTAAGTATAATTTCTGGGTACTTTTTACACCCCTGTGCAATACCATTGAGCCAGCGGGAGTCATACTGCTCGGTCCGGACTGCTGGTCTGTCCCCTAGGGTTCTGAAGATGGCAGAATCTGTTCCCATGAAGTCAACATGGACGCCTGCATACAGGTTCCCATCTGGGTCACATCCACAGAGAGAACAATGAACGGCACTGAAATTCCCATTCAGAGCTGTAGTAAGCATAATTTCAAAGACATTTCAAATATGATTGACTGAGGGAGCGCCTCCAGTCTTTTCTTCACAGACGAGGCAATAGAGTTCAAATTCATTGTCATACCACCTTCTTCAGTCAAACACAAATTTACCAATGTAACCTTGCATTTTAGGGTACAAATGGGACAAAGTTCATGTGGCAGCCTAAGTGATTGTGAACCTATCCTAACCTTATTTCAGAAGTCATTTCTGTTATATTGCATTCTGCATTAGAAACGAGGGTAGACTCACTGATTAGAGCTGCAGCGTTGGCTTGACGAGGATCATAGGAACATTTGCCTTTCCCAGAATCCACATAACCTGGCACTAGCCTGAACAGGTACTCCTGGACACAGAATACAAAGAATACAAGGCCTTGTTTTATCCTGCTGCCATGGAAATGTGTAAAAAAAATCACAATGAGCAAAGACTTTTAGGCAAACCTTTTGGTGGATATGTGTTTACAGCTTAAATATATTTTTCCAAAAATATAGTCTGAGCATAGAAGGTACTAAGCATTATAAATTACAAATAGTGTGTGTCTATGTGTGTGTACCTCAGCTCTCCATCCTCTATTGATGAAGGTGCAGATAGGTTTGTAGGCTCCAGTGCCACAGGTATACAGATGAGTCCTGTTCCAGGGTTCAATCAGCCGCACAAAGTTAGCACATTCTCCCTGGATAAAAAGGGCGCGAAAATCAATACACTACAGTCTATAGTATTGGCAATGAATATACTTTAGTGTTTAATCTAGACTTTTGACCATTTCTATGAAAATGGGTTCAACTGACCTGCCCTCCCTTTCCAGTCATTTGGCACTCTCCTTTCCTCTGGGCAGTAGCTGACCAATGGATCTGATGTACACAAGGACAAAATACTGCTTTTTGTACTTAACTTTCAAAGATTTCTCAAAGATTTGATTAGCCTAAAGATTAGCCTAACTTTTGTTAGGCTACTGTAGTTGTGGGGTTTCCTATGTTCTCAAATCCAAGATGCATTTACAGTGTACTATTGGTCATCATCCAAGAAATACAAAAGATATTCAATGTTGAGTGTGTGGCTAGCTGTTGTTCTCTTTGTCAAATGTTTGGGGTAGTGGCTAATCAACGCTCTTGATGTTTGTATGTCTGACAGTCCCTTATGGAATTTCCTGCAAATAGTGCAGTGGTGAAGGCAGCAAGAGAGTCTGGTATCCTTTGTGTGTCTGTCTGTGGTGAATGTGGGTACGCAGGAATGTAAAGAAGGTGCTGTGTAACAGGGAAACTAGAAAGTAAAAAAGGTGGAAAAGAAAACCACTGTACCTGAAAGAGTGGGCAGCATTGCTGGGCTTTTCTATAAATCAAGTCACTCAATATTAACGCACTGTATAAGTCTTTATGATTGTATGTACAGTGTGTCTTAGGGTCTTGAACTCCTTGGTGCATATCATATTGTCCAAGTTATTGCAGTTATCACATCTGTAGGTCCACTGGGGTCTCTGCAGCCAGACACTTTGTTTAGCAGGTAGGTAGCTGTGGACTCCTTTGTCCTTGATGTTGGGCACCCTGAGGTAGGAAAAGACCTCAAGACACACTGTACATATAAGTAAAAAGATAGAGAGAGACCAGAGACCACTTTTCTAGTTCATCACCTCACTTGCCCTCATCAATGTTTGGGTTATATTGGATGTAGAAAACGACAACTCACGGACCAAATGAATGAACACTGATTGACTGAAGTATGTAATCCAACATATGCCAAAAACACAGACTATACTATAGCTACACTTCATTGCAACTCACTACAATGACTCCCTCCTTAAAAGCTGATGGAATTAAAACACATCAGACTGTCCACTAGAGGAGATAATCTTAAAAGACTATTTGCAGAGAGAAACCATCTGGATCTTCCCATTGAAAACCATGACATTTCCAGGCCTTAATGAAGAAATAGATTAAAGACTGACAGACATCCCTATGAGCCACTCATTTTTGTATCACTGCAATTTCTTCCCCACTTGTTTCAAATGTTTTATTTAACCCATCGCTAATCTTTTTTACACTCATGCTATAGACACTGCTATAGAAAGCTTGCTTGACAGTTTAAGTTACCAATGTTTTAACTTGCCCCGATGAAGGTCAAGATGGACACAGTGACATCCATTTAACACTTGTTTTGGCTTAATTTCACTTTGACATAATTCTCTTATATAGACTTCTCATCCTGTACAACAATGCCTTGATTTCTGGAAAAACTCAGCCTCACCACACACTCTTTCAGGCACAGTGGTTATCTTCATCACATTTTCAGGTATTGAATGGTGAATTCCTACAATTTTACTACATCCTCCAGAAAAACAACTTTAACAAATAATTTTTCAGTAAACAAACATAAGACTACCACATGATTTTTCAGAAACTGCTGCAAAACTGGTATCGTTTGGTTGTAATCATCACCAAAAACCTCTTGAGGGACTGGTCAATGGCAGGGCATTATTGTCATTACTATGAGCGGCTCTTTGTTGATGTTGTGCATGTCCAAAGCCACCAGGTACTCCTGGCTGCCCATGTAGAGCCTCCCCTGGTCTTGGTCCATGTGGAGGATCCGGTAGTCACTGGTGTTGAAGGAGAAGGAGAATGGCCTCGCTGTCCTCGTCTCCATCAACTCTGGACACATGGAAAGAAAACAAATGTAAAAGACACAGAAAGATCTTAAAGAAAGGTTTCGATAGTTGAATTGGATGTGAGCTGCTACAGGGAGCCAGTGTAGAGAACAGAGAAGGGAGGTTGTGTGGGCTGAGCGGCTCCGCAGGATGCGAGCAGGTGAGTGCCTCTACTGCGGGACACCCGACCACATTCTTGCCGCCTGCCAAAAGACCGGGCTCACCAGTAACTATGGGGGTACTGGTGAGCCAAACGGCCTCTTCCCCCTTCCCACGTATGCAGTTTAAAGCCACCCTGTGCTGGAACCAGGAGACTCTACCCCTGCTGGCTCTGGTAGATTCTGGCGCCGATGAAAATTTTATTGATTCGGAGCTCGTCTCTCAGGCCGGGATTGCCACCGAGCCACTAGCCTCACCGCTAGACGCCAACGCCTTGGACAGGAAACTCCTGGCTCACATCACTCACCAGACAAAACCCCTGCTCCTCATCCTCTCCGGCAACCACAGGGAACAGATCCGCTTCCACCTGATCTCTTCACCTCATGCTCCCGTCATCCTTGGACATCCCTGGCTGAAACTACACAATCCCCACCTCGACTGGTCTTCAGGCAAAGTAACCAGTTGGAGCCCATTCTGTTTATCCACATGCATGCAATCTGCTCTTCTCCCCACAGAGGGCGCTGCGACTCCACCTGTACCTGAGCCTCCGGACCTCTCATCCGTCCCGTCCGCTTACCATGACCTGGGGGAGGTGTTCAGTAAGCAACTGGCGCTTTCTCTGCCTCCGCATCGTCCCTACAATTGCGCCATCGACCTCCTTCCTGGAGCTACCCTACCCTTAAGCCGGCTGTACAACCTCTCGGCCGGAGAGAACCACCATGGAGACTTACATCAAAGACTCCCTGGCTGATGGCATCATCCGGCCATCCTCTTCCCCGGTTGGTGCCGGCTTCTTCTTCGTCTAAGAAGGATCTCTCCCTGCGTCCATGCATAGACTTCCGGGGCCTAAACAACATCACGGTCAAGAATACGTACCCTCTCCTCCTCATCAACTCCACCTTCGAACCTCTCCAGGGGGCCACTATATTCTCCACACTGGACCTCAGGAATGCTTACCACCTGGTCAGAATATGGGAAGGAGACGAATGGAAGACGGCCTTCAATACACCTCTGGGCCACTTCGAGTACCTGGTAATGCCCTTCGGCCTAACCAACGCCCCTGCCGTCTTCCAGGCCCTCGTTAATGATGTGCTCCGGGACTTCCTCAATCGCTCTGTGTTTGTCTATCTTGACGACATCCTCATCTTTTCCCGGACCCTGGAGGAACACACCCAGCACGTCAGGCAGGTGCTCTAGAGACTCCTAGAAAATAAACTCTTTGTGAAAGCCGAGAAATGTGAGTTTCACGCAAGTTCTGTTGGCTTCCTTGGCTATATCATTGAGAGCGGGCAGGTGAGAGCAGATCCGGGGAAAATACAGGCGGTGGCAGAATGGCCAACTCCTTCATCCCTGAAGCAACTTCAATGCTTCCTTGGGTTTGCCAATTTTTACCGCCACTTCATCCGGGATTACAGCTGCATAGCCGCACCGCTGACCAAACTCACCTCTCCAGCCGTCCCCTTCTCCTGGTCCCCCGAGGCAGAGCAGGCTTTCGCCCAGCTGAAGGAACGCTTCACCTCCGCACCCATCCTGGTGCACCCTGACCCCTCGCGTCAGTTCACCGTGGAGGTGGATGCCTCCAACACGGGGGTCGGGGCAATACTCTCACAACGCTCCGGCACTGACCAAAAGCTCCATCCTTGTGCCTTCCTTTCCCGTCGACTATCCCCGGCCGAACGCAACTACGATGTGGGCAATCGTGAGTTGCTGGCGGTGAAGTTGGCCCTGGAGGAGTGGAGACACTGGTTGGAGGGTACGGAACATCCTTTTATCGTCTGGACAGACCATAAGAATCTCGCCTATATACAGTCTGCCAAGCGCCTCAACTCCCACCAAGCCTGTTGGGCCCTTTTCTTCGGGCGCTTCAATTTCTCCATCACCTACCGTCCCGGTACCCGCAACGTAAAACCCGATGCTCTCCCCCGTCAGTACCTCACCCAGGAGGCTCCACCCGACCCAGACAACATCCTCCTGTCATCCTGCGTGGTGGCCGCAGTCACCTGGGAGATCGAGCAGTTGGTGAAGCAGGCACAACGGGACCAACCCGATCCAGGTAACGGTCCTCCTAACCGCTTATTTGTCCCTAATTCTGCTCGCTACCAGGTCCTCCAGTGGGGTCACACGTCCCACATTGCCTGCCACCCAGGGGTGGGCCGCACCTTGTCCCTCCTCAAGAGACATTTTTGGTGGCCATCCATGGAGGCCAGACATCGCGTTGGACTTTGTCACCGCTCTCCCTCCATCCCAAGGTAACTCCACTATACTCACCATTGTAGATCGTTTCTCTAAGTCTGCCCATTTTGTCGCTCTCCCCAAACTCCCCACAGCCCAGGAGACAGCCAAACTGCTCACCCTCCACGTCCTGCGCCTCCACGGGATCCCCTCAGACATTGTCTCGGACCGGGGGCTGCAGTTCATCTCCCAGGTCTGGAGGTCCTTCTGTCAGGCGCTTGGGGCTTCGGTGAGTCTCTCCTCTGGCTTCCACCCACAGACAAATGGACAGACCGAACGAGCTAACCAAGACCTGGAGTCGGCTCTTCGTTGTGTTGCCGCCCGCAACCCCACTGCCTGGAGCTCCCAGTTACCTTGGGTGGAGTACGCCCACAACTCACTGACCAGCACAGCCACGGGGGTGTCACCGTTCAAGGCTTCCTGGGGCTACCAACCGCCCCTGTTTCCAGCCCAGGAGGAGGAGATTGCCGTTCCTTCTGTTCAGACCCACCTTAGCCGTTGCCGCCGGATCTGGAGGGAGACGGGCTCCGTGCTTCTCCACACCGCTGACCGCAACTGGCGCCTGGCCGACCGCCACCGGACTCCGGCTCTGGACTACCAACCGGGGCAGAAGGTATGGCTCTCCTCCAGGGACATCCCACTCAGGGATGTCTCCAAAAAACTTTCCCCCCGGTTCATTGGCACATATGAAATCGCCAGCATCATCAAAGCCTCTGTTGTCAAACTCAAATTACCCAAATCAATGAGGATTCACCCCACCTTCCACATGTCACAACTTAAACCAGTGTCTGTCAGCCCTTTGAGGCCCTTGAGGCTTGTGGTATGGCTGGAGGAATGGGTGTGCAGATTTCTTCACAGCCTTGAATATGACCACCAGGATTTTGAATTTGATACAAGCAGCCACAGGCACTTTCAAACATAGGTCACCTCACCTCACAGGTCAAGTCACTTACCTCAGTGTAAAAGTGTTTCACTGTTGAACATAGTCTGTAATGCTCCCTTTCCATGTGACATTTGCAACAGTTGTATTACGGTTAGTACATAGGGCTTAGTGGGATAGGGGTGGGGAGTAGAACAGCCCTTGTTGACTTTAACTATAAATCTCAGGGTTATGAGGACGTGGTGACAATATTGCCCTCTGAGTGTGTTGCGCACAGTGCTAGTTTGGCAATGGCAGAGGGAATGGGGAAGGGTGGAGGGTTAGCAGACCAAAATCTATAAATGACTGCCGTTTGCTTCATGCCAGTAACAATTTGATCTCATGAGATACAGCCCTGCATCCTTCTAAATACCAACCTGAATTTAACAAACTTAATGTATGATTTATACCTCCTAAACTGACTGAAAGAGAATTAGCATTAACTACCAGAGTGACCATAGGGTGGAACGCTTCACAGGGTTGTGGGAAAAGGTTTCTGGCAATGTCCAATACAGAGTTTTTATTTAACTTTAATCCTTTCATTGTTGTCTTTGCTGTAATTATGACCAAAGATACTGACAGTGTGTGACCTGTGTTGCTAACTTGAAAGCAACAAGGAAAGTCAGAAAGAAAAAAGGTTTTACTAAAATACTCCTTAAATTCTTGATAAGAAACATCCAAGATACATCCACTCATCCACAAGTAATTCACCTCACGTCTGTTTTGTGCCTCTTTATTCATTTCTTGGACATGGGTGCGAGTTAATGACAGCTCTAGGAGAGACCTATATTTAAGTATGTGAGCTTGCAATCTATGTAGTCGAAATGTTGACTGCATAGTAGGGGTGGAACGGTTCACAAAATTCGCGGTTCGGTTCATATAACGGTTTTGGGGTCACGGTTTTCGGTTCGGTTTGGTACGTTTTTGGTACAGCAGGAAGGGGTCATTGCCAATTTCAAAATGCTTTTCATTTATTTGCAGGGATGCAAACACATGTATGATGAAAAATGAGAGAGCTACCTGAAGTCGAAAAAAAAAAAAATGCGACAGCATAATATCATATCCTGTCCTTTTTTTGGGCTTACCTACTGGGCGCACTAAAAAACTACAACTGGTCCAGAATGCTGCTGCCAGAATCCTGACGAAAACTAGGAAATTCGACCATATAACTCCCATTCTATCCTCATTACACTGTCTACCAATTCAGGCCAGGTGTGACTTTAAGGTGCTTTTACTTACATATAAATCATTACATGGGATGGCACCGTCCTATTTATCCGATTTGATTAGTTTTTTCCGATCGCTAACTCGATCAATACTGAAGTCACATTGTCATCACTCTTCACACAGTCAGCGAAACAGAAGTCTATGTGGACCAAACTTTGAATCATTTTTCATTGCTTTCACACAAAATGCATTCAATGACCACATTCTCCAAAATCCATGAACTCTTTTCTCATTCATACTCCACCACCTGCAAAACACTATATATTTGCAGCACATTTTTCAAATGCTAACACACTGTTTTCAAAACTATTCAAAACACATTCAAAACAGAATGATTTCTGCAGTAACCATATTGAAATAGATAGAAAATCTTAGCAGAAGATTTACAATAAAATGAAATAATAATCATTCCAACCACAGCTGATTGCAATTTCAGCTGAAAGCTGAATAAGGGCCACAATTATTGACCATGTTGTAAACCATGGTCTCTTTGAGAGAGGCTGGTTTACTGTAAGGGTGCAACCAAATCTGCAGCGTTCAACAGTTGCATCAATAATACGATTGTTCCGACAAAACAACAGGTGAGATGTGCATCCTGAACTACATATTACAGTACAATACAGTATGTTTACATTTTTACATGTACATTTTGAAATATATTTTGTGTTTTAAGATCCAAAGGTTGCCTCCTGGAATTTCAGGATTTATTGATTTCAAGTTGATATCAACTTTTTATTTTTCACAAATACAGTAAATTATGATTTGAAGCAAATTGCTGCATTTCTGATTCATTCTTGTTACATACTTACTTGTTGCATACATTACTTTAGTACAGTCAATAAAGTGAAAAGGTGTTACAGTTTTTTACAGTCCCTAACACCCATTTGTCCAATCTGTCACATTTTCAAAACTCTAAACACAATTAGCGCAACATCCGTCAGTTGTGGACCATACCATTACAGTTTTTTACAATCGTTTTCACACTTGTCTCAATACCATGTCCACTTCTTCAAAACTCTTCACACAGTGTGCTTTTGAAACACACACCTGAGCACATCAGTTAACCTTTGGTGCAAAATGCACTTCAACCACCAAAACACTTCATATTTCACCCAAAAGTGACTCATGCTGCCGTAACTATAGCATATGCTTTCTCCCATAAGACTACTTTGTCACTCAATGTACAATGAACTAAAAAACACAAACAACTTGGAGCATTGCAAAATACATATATTATGTGTTTCCCTTTCCTCTATTTTTGCATCCACAAATATTTCAAGCCAAGCAGCTAAAGAAACTTTTGATCTGTTGGTTTGCCTCTCACAATATATGTCATGACTGAGTGTGGTAAATTTACAGTAAACTGTAAATGAATGATTGTTTTACTGTATCGGAAACCCAGAATAACAATTTTTACTGTGTAATGTAAAACAATATATGATAAAGAAACAAATTACAAAAGCAACAGTATTCTTCAGGGGGTTTACTATATTTTGCCATTTGTTCTCACAGTGCAATATACTGTAGTTCAGAAAAGAAAAATACAATAAAATCAAAATACATTACAACCAATAACAAAAAATACCAAATAGCAATATTTTCCCTATATACATGCACATTTCAATGCAAGTATGACCACTTTTGTATAGATGGTAACAAGGCTACAAACAAAAAAACTGAATAAACTGAATAAACCTTCTGCTAAAATCAGAATAATCTGTCTTACGTATTTCAAGCATATAGTTTCATTTGTCTGTCAAAATGCAACATATTTCCATCCACAGTGATCAGAATTTTGTTGGGTTTTGAACTGAAAGTTAACTGTTTTGAACAGAGTATCTAAATGTCTGCAAAATTTGCTGTAGTTGTACAGAATTTTGCTGGTGGTGAACACTGACTGAGAGAGGTATTCATGAATTTTGGAAGAAGTGGTGATTGAATGCCTCTTGTATCAAAGCAATGCAAAAGTATACACAGTTTAGTTCACATAGTCTACTGATATGGTGAATGTGTTAAGTGTTTTGAAAAAGTGGACATGGTATTGAGACAAGTGTGAAAACGATTGTAAAAAACTGTAATAGCAGTTGATGACTACAAGATTTTCTTTCTTTATCTATTCTGAGTATTTTGTTTTGTTCTACCATTAACTGGACCTTGGATTCTGTGTCTATGTCGGGTTTGATCAAGGATTTGGCCAGGTTTTTTGATTGGTGAAGATCGCTGCTTGGTGTTATACACACCAAGCTGGGAAAACAAGATGGCGAGCCACCCATAGGAGACCTCCGCTGGACACACGTACGTCTGTCTGCTACAGCAAGACAGCCCATTCTAAGGACAAGTACAGATTCAAGCACCTGGATCGTGGTAGGACTGAAACTTCCAGTATTTTGCTGCTGCAACGAGCAGTGGGACTCAATTGGGCAGGGAAGTACTTAACAAAAAGGACTGATTATAGCCTACATTGAGTATGGAACATTGATTATTGATCTCTGGTATTGTATTTTGTTTGATGTTGCATGCCAGAGGGTTTTTTATTTTTCATTTATACTGTGTTGAATTGGTAATGCAAATGTGTGTTACTGTTGATATTTCTGATTTACTGGTTAAGTAACTCAGGTTAAGGGAAAGTAGAACTAAACTAAAAAGGCCTAATAGAACATAATAGAATATTGAACTAATTAGCATAATTAGTCACTCAAAACGAGAAGAGAACTAAAATTAGAATAAAAAGGATCCTAAAATAGAACTAAAATATCTGAAACTTAAAATAGGGTTAAATAGGTGAAATCAAAGCAAAGGGTTTCATGAGCCTAAGGTGTATAATATTGTAATATGTGTTTAATTGTGTCAGATTTTGTCTGATTGTGTTTATGTCTACTACTTCCAACTTTATATAAACAAGCCGGCACTTTATTTCCTGGTCTGTGGTCTGCTGTTATTCCTTGATGCTAGTTATAAACTGTTCCTACGAACCTAGTCCCTGGTCCTAGCTAACTGTCAACATCTACAGTGCTACATCTGCAAAATTTGCTGTAGTTGTACAGAATCTTGCTGGTGGTGAACACTGACTGAGAGAGGTATTCATGAATTTTGGAAGAAGTGGTGATTGAATGCCTTTTGTATCAAAGCAGATTAGATTTTCTTTACATACAAGCTTACCCAATACCAAAATTATGGATCTTGCTTGCACACAGCATGCCAGAAATGAAAACCTAATGTTCAAAACCTTAAATACAGTATAAAGCCTCTACTTCTGCAACAACAGCAGCTCAAAAGCTTTATTGAAACAGCTGATAAGGATTTCTGAATGAACAGATCACTGAAACATTGAGAAATAGCTGATTTAAGTTGTGTAAAATAGACCAAACACAGAGTTTGAATGAAACAGTTGTACACAGTTCCTTTTGAAAGGAACAGTGAGCGGGTCACCAGCACCGGCACCAATACGTCCATGTCTATGTATGGTGTCTATCCAATATGTCTTGTTCTATAGTGAGTTTTACACTATGCTACTCTACATGTAAACATGGGTTACAGTACATACAGTAGGACATACTGAAAAGTATTTACACATACTGTGTTTACAGATATTGTGCATGCCAAGCGTTTCTATCCAAGGTGCATAGCGAGAGACGACATAGATGTGATGTGGACGAGAACATGTGGCCAAATGGTGAAGATCGTATAGATTACAGTTTACAGATTACAGATTACAGTCCACAACAGACGGATGTTGTGCTAATTGTGTTTAGAGTTTTGAAAATGTGACTACAGATTGGACAAAAGGATGTTAGCGACTGTAAAAAACTGTAGAACAGGACTGTGCATTTTGGTGTTTTTTCCCTTCTGTGCCTTTTTTTTACTGTATTTGTGTATTTTATTTTTACACATTTGGAACCAAAGGCCATGTATGTTGGATTTTTTGTTTATCACTGGCAGCAATTTCATGTTGCTACTATAGCTTTTACTGCAGCAATTCTGTCACTTACTATTTTTTTCTACTGTACATTCAATAAAGTAAAGATGACTCATTCACTTTTAGATAGTATGTTGCCAAAAATGCACACATTCAACACTCAACCAAAACAGTGGTTTACAGTAAAAGGAAACTGAATCATAAAAAACAATGGATTTCATATTGTCTATTGTATGCAGGTAGAACTAAACGTGAAAAGTAATGCAGTTTTTGTAATGCCATCAACTGTTAGTATTTTGAAAGTCGTTGTGCTATGACTGACTATGTGTTCCTCTTGGATAGAAAACATGTGCTAGTGTTTTGAACGAATTATTTGATTTTGAGTCGGGTTTGCCGTGTTTTGATAGAGTTAGTGTATGTGTATGTACGTTTTTTAGCATTTTGAAATGTAGAGTTAGTATTTAATTAACAAAATGTGGTTTTGAGCAGAAAATTAACTATTTGGCTAATTGTGTGATGTATGTGTATTGCTGTGTTAGGAGTTTAGAAAAAGTATCTTAAGTATAGCTAAATGCTTGTTAGTGATCGTAAAAAACTGTATTCTTATTCTATAATGAAATACTGATTTATGTGAAAAATCATTCAAACTTCAAAGATAAAAGTTCATCATTTATGTAATGCTCCCTGTTGTTAGTGTTTTTCAGGTTAGTGTGTTATGAGTGACAATGTATGCTTTCTGAGTGAAAAGTGTGTCCAGTTTTCTGGTCGAACGAGCTTATTTTGAGACATGTATGAAGTGTTTTGGTGGTTTGAGTGAGTTTTGGAGGTGAGATTAACTGTTTGGCCAAGATGCATGTTGGTAATGAAGACTGTATGAAGAGTTTTGACAATGTGGCTTCAGTATTGCCCAATGCGAGTTAGCGATCGGAAAAACTGTAAACCATATAAACCGCCACGCGCCCTCAGATCTCAGGACGCTGGCTACCTGTCTATCCCAGCAGTCAAAAAGAAAACTGCAGGAAACAGAGCCTTTTCTTACCAGGTTCCCTATCTATGGAACAGTCTGCCTGCCTCAATCAGAGAGGCAGGCTCTATCGAAGTCTTTAAGTCAAGGCTAAAAACCCATTTATTCTCTCTGTCATTTGACCAGCCTTGAGGGAGTGGCTCAGTCTCTTCTCAGAGTAAGGCTAGACCAGTTAGCTCATCCTAGCTCAGGGTCCTGCCGATGGATACTAGCATCCTGCCTACATGTCCTATTCTCCTGGTCTACCTGCTCCTGTCCACTGACGCTGGTCATGTTTGTCTGTGTGAGTGAGAGTGCGTGTATGGGTGTGTGTGGGTGTGTCTCCTATCTGTTCCAGGCTGCAGCCCGGCAGAGTTGGCATCTGCGTGGTCCCCCACTCCTAGGACGATGCTGACTGAGCGGACGTTGCGTTCTAATTTTCATTTTTTCATTTTTATTTTCAGAACTAGTTCAAGTTGTGTCCTCAATGTCCAACAATGTCCTCTCCTTAAAACACACCCTCAGGCTGCCTAAGTGAGGTCTTACTAAATTAAACACTGTCACACTTTACTCTTTATGCCTAGTGTACTTTGATACTTTGATAATTTTTACCATGGTACCATGGTAAAACTAAAATTACCATCAAACTACTATGACAGTTTTTTGTTAGGGTAACCTGGCCTCTTTCCACCACTAGATGGCACTCTTTCACTAATAAATGAATGGGATCCGTCAAGTTTATTAGTGGAAATCTAGCATAAGAGAAGCTGCTCTGACACGGAGTACAATAACGTTAGCCGAAAAGACATAACATACATAACCTACAGAGCTAATGATATTAGTCAAAACCATATAAAATAGTCAGCCAAGTGAAAACCTTACCTCAGGTGATCTCGCCACTCACTCAAAATGAGCCATACAGTGCAGGGAGAGAGTGGTGTGTTCACAGACAAGCGTTTGCTGCTGTGTCAGGCTACATCCACACTAATACGTTTTCGTTTTAAAACTGAGTTTTGAAACTAAAAGGATCTCCGTCCACACAAGCATTTTAGCACCGCTTCAGAAATTATCTCCGCCCATGCTAAAACGCCTGAAAACGCATATCACGTAACCATTCACCTACACTGGGCATGCGCGTGCTGGTGTAAACAGAAAGCAGATTGTCTGCTCTGCTGTTGCTTAAGAGCAGGTCCTGACAGTTGAGTAGATTTTTTTGCTCAATGCAGTTCACTCATATGAGCTGACAGAAATACACTGTAGGAATCGTTAAGGAGATTCGTCCGTCACCCATACACACACCCCCCCCCCCCCCCCAAAAAAGTCTTTGGATCTGGACAAATCACACAAGTCACCCAAATTGACATGAAAGAAGCGACATTCGCCAAAAAGTGAACCCAATAACTTTATTTGAGGGTTTTTTCTGTGCATGCCTTTTTGACTGAAATCTGTGAGGCTGTTCCCCGTTTCTAGTGTGACAATAAATAAAAACAGTAGCCTAACTCTACATGAAAAAAAGCACACAGTAGGCCTCATAGCCTATTTCAAATGAACCGAACAATACATACATGCCCCGAACCGTGACTAGCAAACTGAACGGTTCGGATTTTTTACTTGAACCGTTCCATCCCTACTGCATAGTCGACTGTTTCAACTAATATGTATAAACTATAAAATAATGAATGATGACAAAGGGTAAATGTACTTTACCATGCGGTCTCCCCTCCTTGTAACAAACGAGTCTAATAGACACGTAATGTACACGTGATCATGCAACTTTAAGTGAAAGTCAACGCATGTCTGTGTATGTCACCATACATACTGTGTGTATTGTAATTTATGATGCAGAACATGTATGGCAAATTTGTCATTAAATTATGTGGTAAGAAAATGGTCAGACCAAAGAATTATGGAAAAGGAAATAGCTTTGTGTATAACTATGTATCTGTGTATGTTTGCATGTACACATGCAGGTCGATTTGCAAGAGTTGCTGTTATCTGGGGGTCTAACTAGGTGGCGAAGTGTCACCGTCTGTCTGTGCTGCAGCTGTATGATGATCCACAAATGATCTGTAGAATCCCAAACGTTACCGCTCTGCCAAGTGCCTTGCATACCATCCAGTCTGTGTTCATGGTTTCTATTCTCAGGACCCCTCTCATCCCATTCCAAGTGGTATTATCCTAAAAAACAACTACCTCTGGGCAAGGGTAGGATGAACACACCTACTGGCCTGAAAAGCAAGGACAAAATGTGCCATTCTGGGATATTTCTGCACTATGTGGCAATGGCAGCTACAGTAACCACAAGATGGCTTTGTCTACATGGTAACTCAGTTATGTCATTGAGACAGGACAGATTTGGATAGGCAGAAGCAACACTGAGTAGTGTTTTATCCTTTGATAGATCCCATGCAGTGCTTACTAAAGTGCATCAGTCAAATCTTCTGGCCTAGATTTTAGGGCTGAGTGAAAAGGGGTCCCTCTAGCCATCATTTCACTGCCGAATTCACCTGCAGAAGTATGGAGGGATAAATTCACTGTACATTTCAATCTGTTCGGCCCTTGCTTTTGTTGGGTTCTTGCAAAAACAAATGAAAGTAATGTAAGTAAATTAATGTTCATGCACCATCATTAACAAAACTGAATTAATAAGGTGCAGGTATTTAAAGGCAATGCCTCACAAGAAAGACTTGAAAAGGAAAAAAGTCCATAAGTCCATGGCCAAACTTTCCACTTTACTGATGGGAAGGACAAAAAAGCCAAGGTTTTAAATAAACCCAAGCACAAGAGAGGGTACACCGAGAATCCTCACTCAATAGGAGCATGTTAAGAAAGCCAGGAGGGGTCCATCTGGTCAATGAGGCACCCCTCCCTAATTAATCCTTGTATACATCAGGCCTGTCATGAAAGGTCTGCTACTGCCATCCACCACCTTTCTCCCCGACGATCCACCTTCATCAACATCCCAGCTACCACCACTTCAGACCCCATGGCCATTCATTGACATCTTCAAGAGGGTTTACTTACAAGGTTGACACAGCTGATGGCCCACAGTTTGTCAGCATTCTGAATTAGCATTCACAATGCGAAGGCTGACTGGGTCCAGTTATCAGCAGCCTCAATGGACAGCATACCAACAGCCTGTCATGTCCATGATCCTCCAGTGCCCAATCCAGGATACCCTCCAGTTTAACAAACCACCATAGAGATTGCGTGCCATGGGTTTAAGCTTTCAATTCCTTACCTGTTTGTGTGGAGGTGAATGGCCTGACTGACTGATGACCGTACTTACTGGCTCCGATCGGACTTGTGTCAGTTCAAGGTCTTCATGGGAACAAGAGTCGCAGAGATCCAAGATCTCACAGATCTCCAAGCCTGGCAGTATATTGACTCTTTACTCAATCCTGCAGATGACCTCACTAGAGGTAAGACCCTGTTAGAGTTGGCACAGCTGAACAGATGGAGCTAGGGTCCCTCATTCCTGCTGCAGTCCCTCAGTGACTGGCCAGTTAGCCAACTTCTCATCCTGTAGAGGATACTATTGACCGGAGGAAATCTACCACCTGCGGTATCAGTTATGTTAACCCATCAGTACCAGATGGGGCTCAGTTCAACAACTGGAGTGAACTCTTGGAGGCCACAGCACGGAGGCTTCACAGGGCAGCAGGTGAAAACAGTAACCCCTCTGCAGCCTGCTATCATACTGCAAACCTTAAGGTTCTGGACTCAGATTCGTGTTTCTATATCATGTTTAGTATATTTGCCATTGTTTAGTAGTTTATCCTATAGCAGACCTTTATTTTGAAGTACTTCTGGTATAGGGAAATTACAGGAAGTGACAATCCAGGAAGAGTTTGTGTTTGAAAGTATTATATTATATTATATTATATTATATATATTAAATTAGATTTATTAGATTACATTATTTGCACTTTGCCTTTTTACAGAATATAATTTGTCTGAATGTTAGATACACATGAATACTTACCTTTTTTATCAACCTAATGTAACAGGGTGTTGTATTTGTATCCTTTGCAGTTTCACCTTCCGTCTGAGTAAATGTCCTAAACGGTACCTCGCCTCCTGGAGTTTATTCACTGTATTGGAGAGTTTAGCTAGCTGGATAGATGAGTAGCTGCTCATACCCATCGAGACCAGTATACTCAACAATATAATTAAAGAGCAGTAGATGAATCCTGGACCCACAGTGATCCTCCAAAAGCTCAGACAGGAGTGCTGGCAATTTTGGCAGTCTGGGCACTTCTGAAACAGATGTCCATTGATGGATGTCCATTGATGGATGTCCGCGAATGTTGCCACAGTCTCAACCCCTTCTCCCCCAGCAGGGATATACTGCATACAGGTCTGTACACAGGGGGGTGTACACCAGGCCCTAGTGAATTCATGATCCACCACAGCCTGGTTCGATATCGGGCATTGGTGGAGACATCCTGGTTGGCTATACTGTGTGTGCATGGGGATGTTCACAAGCATCTTGAATCCAGAATGAGGCTGACCAACCAAGGCACATTGTTTATTTTACAAAAAACACTAAGGTATATTACAGGTTCTTGGCCAGCTCAATCTGGGCCAGCATTTACTATCAGTAGACATAACATGCATTACTCCCTACTTTCAAGTGGCAAGGGCCATTCCTGGTCATATGGTCGGGGACATTGATTAATAAGTAGTGCAATCTGACAGGTTAGATGCACTGCAGATAAAAATCTGTAGTGAAGTTGTCCCAATTTCTCTGGATACCACTGTAATTGAGCAACAAAGGCTGTGAATGTATCGCTGTGAATGTATCTTATATGTTTCTGGGAACATGTGCCCATCCAGGAAGTATGAGGTAGTTGTGAAGCGCCAGAAGGATAAAGGTGGGTCTGCAGGATGGACAGGAGGTGACTAACCCTGACTACCATCCCCATGGTCCAAAACAAGCCACCTGACCTGCCTGGCACAGCCTTGCTTCATTGTTTCTGTATCCACATTTTAAAAATATAAAAATTACAGAATAGAAATATTAATGTCCATTATTATTCCCACCTGCAGTTTTTATTAGCTGCTGAAGTCTTTGGCCTTAATTTTCTTAAGTTTAACTTAAGTTTACATGGAAAGCTTTAATTTAAATAATGCATTGTTGTATTGTAAATAAATGGAATAATGTTGGTGCGTGCAATTATTTAAAGGGGACATATTATGGAAAACGGCTTATTCCTGGCCCTTATACATGTTCCACATGTTACCATTGACCTAAGTAGCCAAGAAAATGTGAAATCTGGAAGTCAACCCCTTATTCTGTATTTTCCTTTTGCCAAAAACGGTGCCAAATCGGGCCAAAAACAGGCCGTTTCGGATCATTGACCCTCTTAGGTATTAAGAAAAAAGATTATGTTAATTGTATTCAAATAAGCACAGTTTCAAGAAAATATTAGAAACAATCTAATAGGTTTAATACTAACTAAATTGAATCATATAAAATGAATGAATAATTGTTTCACTAGGGTTCATAGGCTCAAATTATCACGCAGTACACATGCACATGATGACATCACCGACAACGGCTCACTCGATTCTAGACGTTTTCTTAAGTGGACAGGTAAGATCATCACATTTTTTATCTGATCTAATCCTTCGAATTACAGTCTAATATGAACTTGAATTGACATGTATAGCTTTTCCTACTGAAATTCTTGTCCAGTCACCATATTTTGAGTCGAAATAATTTGCTTTCTCAACATTATGGTTTGTGACCATCACGTGCTTAGTGTGAGCTAGCTAGCCATGTTAAATTATCATAGTCCCAATTCGCTAAAATTGCATGTCGGTGAGAAAATGTGGAACAAGGGTGGACATACTACAACTCGGTAGCGTTTTTAAGACCTGTCACCATTGTAGGTTTACTAAATAATGTAATTATCAAGTTGGCTAGGTTAGCTTGCTATCTTGGCTAGGTTGGCTAGCTATCTCAGCTAGCTTAGCTTACTTGGTTTATAATACATTGAGGTCACAACATTCTCGCTGCACATTAGCCTAACGTCAGCTAGAAAATTACACAAATTGAAGTATCTTTGCTACAGACATATTGTTCACCATGAATAAGCAAATGTTTGTTAGATTAAGGAGTTGGTTTCTAGGTAGCTGCGGTTAGCTAACCCTGTACATTTTTTTTCTTTCACAGATAGACCCCAGTAAAGTAACTCTGCTGCATGTGGAACTGTAAATTCGGCAACCTCTGTTTATGGTATGTATAATAATTTAGTAGCCAGTTTGATAATTATTTGAATCCTCTGGATTTTCACCGGACATGTTTGTAATTTCCTCTTTTTCGTATTATGTTCTGTATCCTCTGGATTTTCACTGGACATGTTTGTAATTTCCTCTTTTTCGTATTGTGTTCTATGTCTGCAGGCATGAATGTGGCAGTGCAAAGAGTGTGGCATATCACTATCTAGCAGGTATGAAATATTAAAACATTTGAAGCTTAAACATGGCCATTATGTGCGCAACAATAGATATCCGTGTGTGTATGTAGATTGTCTGTGCAGTTTCAAGTTTTGGAAAATCCTTTTGAGCCATATTTATCACACCCATTCCACACAATCAACTCCAAAGCAAGATAAATTGACCACATTCTCTTGTCAAACCTGTGTGTATAAGAATCTTTCATCTGAACGAGATTCTTTAGTCACATTAATGGACATCTGAGGAGACAGGAAACCATCACTTGTGTGTTTCAAGGATGTGAATTGGAAACTAATGTCTACAGTACATTTAATACACATAAAAATAGAAAGCATAACCCTTATATTTTAAATGATTTCAAAGCATGTGTTGTTACAAAATGCAACGCACCTTCTCCTACAAACGACAAGAAGTTGTCCAGGACATGCCAATGATTGCTGAATTCCGAAACAGATGGCCAGTGCTTTTTGACGTGGTGGAGGTAAGTAAAATTATCTAGAGCAAGGGGCTAGACATGTAGCGGCTAGAGCTTGTTGCTACTAACCTCAGACATACTTAATATTCCGTGATTCTTTTGTTGTCTTTCAGATGAATGCAGAGTTCACAAGGATAACTAATGTACCTCTTCAATCAAGATTCTTCTCTCAGTTTGACAAGTACACAGATAACCTGATGAAAGTCTACCGCAAGAAAGGAGGCGCTGCAGGACAAAAGATCCGCCATATAATGGCACTGACAACAAAGGTGTGTGCTCTGAACATCCTGGCAACTCAAAACACAGTAAATAATTCTGTTAATTTATCATATAGCTCCATCTTTCATCTGTTTTGTTTCATGGCAGAGTGAGGACATAGACCTCAAGCGAGACTGCGTCCTGAAAAGCCTGTGTGTCTACCTTAATGAGGACATCGAGGCACTCGTCAAGGAATACTCGGTCAGTAAATATGTCAACCCACACACTGCTGTATCACCGTCCTGATAAGAATGCACTGTTACAGGTGTTGGGTATCAGGCCTCAAATACCCATACTCTGTAATTGCTAACTACCAAATACTTGCAGTGAGCTCCATAATTATTGTGTCAGTGACCTATGGTTTGTTTTAGTCCCATACCTTTTTACTACTAATTAAAACAGTTGACTGTAAAGTAGGATCCAATTCTGTGTTTTTCAGCTGAGTCAGCTTTTACCACTTGTAACAGGATGACACTATCCATCTCAGATCCTTCTAGTACAGGTAGGAATAGGTAAAAACGGGTTAGATAAGCATCCCAGTAACTTTATAGGAATATCATTACATCTTTGAATACAGTTTTTTACGATCACTAACAAGTGTTTACCTATACTTAAGATACTTTTTCTAAACTCTTAACACAGCAACACACCTACATCACACAATTAGCCAAATAGTTAATTTTCTGCTCAAAACCACATTTTGTTAATTAAACACCAACTCTACATTTCAAAATGCTCTACATACACTAACTCTATCAAAACAGGGCAAACCCGACTCAATATCAAATCATTCTTTCAAAACACTAGCACGTTTTCTATGCAAGAGGAACATATAGTCAATCATAGCACAACGACTTTCAAAATACTAACAGTTGATGGCATTACAAAAACTGCATTACTTTTCATGTTTCAGTTCTACCTGCATACAATAGACAATATGAAATACATTGTTTTTTATAATTCAGTTTCCTTTTACTGTAAACCACTGTTTTGGTTGAGTGTTGAATGTGTGCATTTTGGCAACATACTATCTAAAAGTGAATGAGTCATCTTTACTTTATAGAATGTACAGTAGAAAAAAATAGTGACAGAATTGCTTTATTAAAGCTTTATTAGCAACATGAAATTGCTGCCAGTGATGAACAAAAAAATCCAACATACATGGCCTTTGGTTCCAAATGTGTAAAAATAAAATACACAAATACAGTAAAAAAAAGGCACAGAAGGGGAAAAAACACCAAAATGCACAGTTTCTAAAATGGTCTACAGTTTTTTACAGTCGCTAACATCCTTTTGTCCAATCTGTAGTTACATTTTCAAAACTGTAAACACAATTAGCACAACATCCGTCTGTTGTGGACCAAACTGTAATCTATACGATCTTCAGCATTTGGCCACGTTCTTGTCCACATCACATCTATGTCGTCTCTCGCTATGCACCTTGGATAGAAATGCTTGGCATGCACAATATGTGTAAACACAGTATGTGTAAATACTTTTCAGTATCTTCTACTGTATGTACTGTAACCCATGTTTACATGTAGAGTAGCATAGTGTAAAACTCACTATAGAACAAGACATATTGGATAGACACCATACCTGGACGTATTGGTGCCGGTGCTGGTGACCCGCTCACTGTTCCTTTCAAAAGGAATTGTGTACAACTGTTTCATTCGAACTCTGTGGTTGGTTTATTTTACACAACTTAAGTCAGCTATTTCTCAATGTTTCAGTGATCTGTTCATTCAAAAATGCTTATCAGCTGTTTCAATAAAGCTTTTAAGCTGCTGTTGTTGCAGAAATAGAGGCTTTATACTATATGTAAGGTTTTGAACATTAGGTTTTCATTTCTGGCATGCTGTGTGCAAGCATTTGTAAATAAGACAAGAAAGATCCATCATTTTGGTATTGGGTAAGCTTGTATGTAAAGAAAATCTAAGCATTTTAGAAACGTGTTAATTGACTGCATATTCTGTGAAAACAACATGAATTGTGTTAATGGTATGGTCCAACTGACGGATGTTGTGCTAATTGTGTTTAGAGTTTTGAAAATGTGACTACAGATTGGACAAACAGATGTTAGCGACTGTAAAAAACTGTAAAATGCTAATTGTTGGCATCCAAATTTGCCATGCCAGGTAGGGTTCAGATACAATTCTGTCAATATTGTTTCCAATATCCGATATGTACCAAACTTTTCCCAGGTACAGATTCAAACATGTTGTTCAGACTCATTTATGTGCTCAACTTGAGCTACCCCCAGGAACTCAAGTGCACGTTTGAGGTCTTTCAGAAGGTACTGATTAACTTGGATGGCAACAAGCTTTCTACCAAAGCTCAGGCGCTGAAAATAAAGATGTTTCAGTGATTTTAATGGCCGGACTTTGAAGAAGAACAATACGACATACTTGATTGTTCCCCAGAGGGGAAATTCTCTTTTTGCACACCCCTGACACATGCACTTCAGGTCAGAGGACAGAAAGCAGGCGTCAGCCGCTAAACAGCGCACCTGGAGTAGTTTTTTGTGGTTTTGGGGTTCAGCATTGTTCCTTAATGTATACTTAACTACACAAGATTATTGCAGAGCATTTGGAATTTGATTATTGGATATGAACATATTTGAATGTCTTAATGGTGACTTAATTTTGATCTACGCTTAGATGTTTTTATTCAGTAAAATGTGGTTCTTAAAAACCGGTTTGTGTTCATGAGGAATTGCATAACTTGAGTACTGAATTATTTTGTATTTATTTTTCTTTATCCCTTTGCACTTAAATGTGGAATTTTGTCTTATCTAAAATCTAACAATTCTGTAAACTTTTTTTTACCTTATTTGAAGGAGGCCACAAATTGGGTAAAATCTGCACATTTTGCTGAATTTCATTGTCCTGTTATTTAACAGCGTACTACCTCATTTTAATTAAACAATAATTGTTTTTTGTTGAAATTGAAAATGTAAGCTTCAACTGTTGATGGGTACTGGTGTCACTTTTGACATATTAGTATGCAGTTCAGAAAAATGTTTTTGCATCTTTTTGTCATGGTTGGTCATTGAGAGTTTTCAGACATTGCACATTATTCTGTGGGCAGTATTCTGTTTGGAAACTGTACTGTACTAGAGCACTTTGGCCTAATCAGCGTTCTTGAGTAGTGCCGTGTAAATCAATGTTAACTGTATTTTCACAAATGGGAGGAGGCACATATTGTTGAAAATACTTTTCATCTTAATTCACACCTATACTCAGTCTCCTGTTTTGACTGATCTTTTTTGAAAATGTCAGTCTTTGAACTCGAGGAGTTCTTTTGCAATAAAAGTTTTGGTATGTGAAATATTGTTGTCTGACTGTTATTGGATGTATGTAATCAGATAATGTATAGTTTAATAATTTCAGTTTGATGGAAATTTGTCATTTAGACTCTTATAAAACTCGTTTCATATGCATTGGCTTTATGAAAATGAATTACACAAATTTTAAATAATTCTCAATGCATTTTTAGTTTTATGTAATATAATTTCATAAATGATAACACATGAATTTAATACAAATTACTTAATATAGTTTAATGGAAATTTGTCATACATTTGTCATAAACCTTACAAAATGGACTGAAATATTTCTTTGAGTGTAGCCCGTTTAACGGGCACTTCTTAGCGTAATCCAACCCCTCTCAGAGCATGCCCACTCCCCGGTGAATAACCACTCCCATTTACCTCGTCCCAAAATGCAGCTCCCGGCAGCGCCGCAAGCCGTTGCTTATGGTGCATTCCATTGTACTCAGAAGTCGATAATTCCGAGTCAGTATTCCCAACTTCCAATCTAAATGTGTTCCAGTGCATCTGCTCGGGAAAACATGGACGCCCGCAGCGAACTCATGTTTGTATGGCAAGTCTCAGAATGTTACAAGCATCTAAAGAGGACCTACATCAACTACTACAGCGCCATTAGTGAAGAGAATCGGCGCATATCACTGAACGTGAACATTAGTAATCTAGTACCGCATGCTAGTAAAGACTTATATCTCGTAACGTTGAGCCCAGATCAACCGAATTACGTTACAAATGTAAACTAGAATGACTTGAATGACTGTTCTATTGCGAGTACAATGGAATGCACCATTACTTTGAGAACAGTGGAGCTACAACGACAACATGTCTACGGCCAGATCACAACACTCCAGTTGTTCTGTTGTATATCCTATAGGATGGAGGCAGCAAAATATATCCCTGCATAGTCTCCCAACACGCGAAAATGCCAGTACAGAGTGGATTAATTTTAATTTTAATTTTAGGATTAGCATCTAAATTGAAGCTTAAAGATGGATGAATTCATACGGTACGTGACCCATCTGCAAACTTGGAATCTGTAAGTATCACCATGTTTTGATTTTATTTGCAAGTTAGTCTGGTTAGTATATTCGACTACTCTAGCCACAGGGTTGTTGGGTGTGGAAGAAGTAAGAAGTAAGTAAGAAGAACTAAAGCTGGAGTCAGGACACATCTTTTAAAGTTATTGGTTGGAGTCAGGACTCATTTTAAAGTTATTTGTTGGGACCAACAAAGTTTCTAAGTCTGTCGAACGTTAACCACCATTAGTACAATCGCGTTTGGTTGTTTGCGCTGCGCTGTTTGGATGCAAATAGGTTGCATCCAATAACTAACTAGGCTAACTAGCTCAACAAAATTGTCAATCCTAGCTTGTCTGCAAGTTGTATTCAATAAGCTTATGGACATGAGCCATAAACAGACCGGCTACAGCAGAGAGCGTCGCTCACACACCCACATACACACAAACACAACGCACGAAAGTACAATATTACATGGAATTGTTATCATTGAGAAACTAAGTGGAACCGCCTCAGCTGCCTCGTCCCATTCTGGGTCAGACTCCAGCTCAAACATGTACGGTCTCAGTGTTGGTTCTGGAGCGGCCGCCATGGTGGTAAATTACAGCGTCAAGCTTATTTGTTTACCTTGAGCAGCATGGGCACTCTGTGAGGCGTGAGGTGGCCAATTTAACTGTATTTAACTTCTGGAGGGATTCTGAACTACTTGACTCATCTAGAATAGTTTGAGTATATTTTTCTTGCTTACCAGGTTGCTGTTAGCTGTACTTTGATTGCTTAAGTAGTAGTGCTTTAATCAGTAGTCTATTGTTAGCTGCTAGTTGGTCAGTTTCTCTTTGTGTCATAGCCCCTATTGAAGGTAGTTTCACCAAGCTAGGCCAATTGCCTTGTTAATTGTCTGGGAGGGGCCTGCACAACTCAAGGTTTATAGTCAGTCCAGGCAGAATTTTACTCCAGTGTGTATTTAACTTCTGGAGGGATTCTGAACTACTTGACTCATCTAGAATAGTTTGAGTATATTTTTCTTGCTTACCAGGTTGCTGTTAGCTGTACTTTGATTGCTTAAGTAGTAGTGCTTTAATCAGTAGTCTATTGTTAGCTGCTAGTTGGTCAGTTTCTCTTTGTGTCATAGCCCCTATTGAAGGTAGTTTCACCAAGCTAGGCCAATTGCCTTGTTAATTGTCTGGGAGGGGCCTGCACAACTCAAGGTTTATAGTCAGTCCAGGCAGAGTTTTACTCCAGTGTGTATTTAACTTCTGGAGGGATTCTGAACTACTTGACTCATCTAGAATAGTTTGAGTATATTTTTCCTGCTTACCAGGTTGCTGTTAGCTGTACTTTGATTGCTTAAGTAGTAGTGCTTTAATCAGTAGTCTATTGTTAGCTGCTAGTTGGTCAGTTTCTCTTTGTGTCATAGCCCCTATTGAAGGTAGTTTCACCAAGCTAGGCCAATTGCCTTGTTAATTGTCTGGGAGGGGCCTGCACTCCTGGCAGACAATTAGCAATCAGTGGAAGCAGTCTTAAACCACTGCTGCTTTGAAAGCGCCAGGCAAACGAAGGCTTGGTGAACAAAGGCAACAGGCGACTTTTTCAAGCCCGACTTCTTCGAAGAACGTCCCTCGAAGATTAGGTGCTTCTTCTCTTCATAAACCGTATCATTGTATTGTGATCTACCATGTGTTTGCTTCCTATTCCTGTCCTCTCCTCTTTCCGGTGGTCGCACAGACGCTGGGTCACACCCAGACGCCGCGACCCCACTAATCTCATCTATCCTACTCTCTCAACTCGCGTTGAGCAAGTGGTGGCAGGGGGGCTGTGGAACTGCCAGTCAGCTGTGCCGAAAGCTGAGTTCATCTCAGGCTACGCATCCCTGCTCTCCCTCAACTTTCTTGCTCTAACTGAGACTTGGATCACCCCAGAAAACACTGCCACGCCCGCTGCTCTGTCAGATGTGTACTCTTTCTCTCACACTCCCAGAGCTGCGAGGCGAGGCGGTGGTACTGGCCTGCTAATTTCCAGCAAATGGAAATACTCTCTTTTTTCTCTGCCACAATTCTCTCCTTCCTCCTTTGAATTTCATGCTGTCACTGTTTCTCATCCAGTCAAGCTCACCATCGCGGTTGTGTACCGCCCACCAGGCCCTGCTGGTGAGTTCCTGGAGGAGCTTGACACACTAGTCTCCCACTTCCCTGACGATGGCTCTGGACTCATCCTTCTCGGTGACTTCAACATCCAGACTGAGAAGCTTGACCTTCTTCTTTCGTTCCTCGCCTCCTTCGACCTAGCCCTCTCCCCATCTCCTCCTACCCACAAGGCTGGCAACCAACTGGACCTAATCTTCACCAGACACTGTTCTACTGCCAACCTCTCCGTCACTCCTCTTCATCTCTCTGACCACTACTTCATGTCCTACACTCTCTCTCTCTCCTCTCCCCCCTCACATCCTCTCCCTACCCACATGGTTTCTTCTCGTCGCAATCTCCGCTCGCTCTCTCCCACTGATCTTTCCTCTTCTGTTCTCTCTGCTCTCCCTGCCCCTGAATCTTTTTCTCTTCTATCCCCTGATGCTGCCACTGATCTTCTTCTCTCTACTCTGTCCTCTTCTCTGGACCATCTCTGTCCCCTCACCTCCAGGCCTGCACGCCAAACTCCACCTGCCCCTTGGTTGTCGGACTCAGTGCATACTGAGAGACGGAGCCTGAGAGTGGCTGAGCGCAAATGGAGAAATGGCAAACTCTCGGAGGACCTTCTTACCTTCCAATCTCTCCTTTCCACTTTTTCCTCCTCTCTATCTGCTGCTAAAGCTGATTTCTTCTGCACTAAAATTCAAACTTCTGCTTCCAACCCTAAAAAACTCTTTGAAACTTTCTCTTCCCTCCTCCAACCCCCACCCCCTCCTCCCACCTCCTTCCTTCGCCCTGACGACTTCGCCAACTTCTTTGACAAGAAGGTCAACGATATCCGATCCTCCTTCCCTCACCCCCCGGCTGGTGCCCTGCGCACCAACCACACCTATCTGCCTTCCACCCATCCCTCTCTACCACCCTCTCCACCTTTTCCCTTCCCACCTCCCTCCCTATCCCATTTCTCTCCCCTCTCCCCAGACGAGGTCCTTCACCTTGTTACATCTAGCCGCCCCACCACATGCTCCCTTGACCCGGTCCCATCCACTCTGCTTCAGTCTACTGCACCTGAACTCCTTCCCTTCCTGACCCACCTCATCAACGCGTCTCTGGTGTCTGGATGCTTTCCCTCTGCTTTCAAGACTGCCAGAGTCACCCCCCTTCTGAAGAAACCAACACTTGACCCCTCTGAGGTCAAGAACTACAGACCGGTTTCCCTTCTACCCTTCCTATCAAAAACTCTTGAACGTGCTGTCTTCAAGCAACTGTCCTTGTACCTCCACCAGAACAACCTCTTGGATCCCCACCAGTCTGGGTTCAAAGTGGGTCACTCGACCGAGACTGCCCTCCTGGCAGTGACGGAGTCGCTCCATGCCGCTAGAGCGAACTCTCTCTCCTCTGTCCTGATACTCCTGGACCTGTCTGCAGCGTTTGACACAGTGAACCACCAGATCCTCCTCTCCACCCTTGAGGGGATGGGTGTCTCAGGCTCTGCACTCTCCATGTTTGCATCCTACCTAACGGATCGCTCCTACCAGGTGACGCTGAGAGGGTCTGTGTCAGAACCACGCAGGCTCACTACTGGGGTTCCGCAAGGCTCGGTTCTAGGCCCTCTCCTCTTTTCCCTCTACACAACATCTCTTGGTTCTGTTATCCATTCACACAACTTTTCCTACCACTGCTATGCAGATGACACCCAGCTGATCCTGTCATTTCCCCCCTCTGACACACAAGTGGAGGCACGCATTGCTGCGTGTCTGGCAGACATCTCGGAGTGGATGTCGATGCACCACCTGAAGCTCAACCTGGACAAAACTGAGCTGATGTTCCTCCCGGGGAAGGGCTGTCCGCACCGAGACCTGGCCATCACCATTGATAATGCTGTGGTCACGTCAACTCGGACTGCGAGGAATCTGGGTGTGACCCTGGACGACCAACTGTCGTTCTCGGCAAACATCACATCAGTGACACGCTCCTGCAGATTCCTCCTCTACAACATCAGGAGGATTCGCCCCTTCCTCACTGACAAGGCAGCGCAGGTGCTCATCCAGGCTCTTGTCATCTCCCGCCTGGACTACTGCAACTCCCTCCTTGCTGGTGCCCCGGCGTCTGCCATCAGACCTCTGGAGCTTGTTCAGAAAGCTGCAGCTCGTCTGGTGTTCAACCGCCCCAAGTTCTCCCATACAACTACCCTTCTCCGTTCTCTACACTGGCTCCCTGTAGCGGCTCGCATCCAGTTCAAGACCCTGGTGCTAGCCTATAGGGCAGTGAAAGGAACAGCTCCTTCTTACCTCCAGGCTATGGTCAAGCCTTACACCCCCGCCCGACCACTTCGCTCTGCTGCCTCGAGGCGACTGGTTGCCCCGTCGCTCAGAGGGCCCTGCGGCCGATCTACACGGTCACGGCTCTTCTCTGTCCTGGCCCCGCAGTGGTGGAATGAACTCCCCACTGATGTCAGGACAGCAGAGTCGCTGCCCATCTTTCGCCGCAGGCTGAAAACCCACCTCTTCAAGAAACACTACCCTGACTCTTCCCCTTAGCCTTGCCTATTTGTCGTCAATTATGTGTCTGAGCTCTTGTTTATTGGCTCTTGTTCATTTGATACACTTATTTGTCTTAGCTCTTGTTTATTTGATTCTCTTATTTGTCTCATTTGTTTAAGATATAGTAGGTTGCTAACTTATTGCACTCTTACCTTAACACTAGTTATGCTCTTAGTTGCTTGTTTAGGAAGGAAATGCACTTACGATTTCTGGTGACTAGTAGTTTTCTTGCCTACCTATGTTGAATGCACTTATTGTAAGTCGCTTTGGATAAAAGCGTCTGCTAAATGACTGTAATGTAATGTAATCAGAGCAGTGCTCATTACATACAACCTCCACACCCTCAAAACAGCCTGTTCTTTACAATGGAGAAAATGAGAGACTGAAACACACACTACAGAAGCTGGTTTTAGGATTTTTTTTGATATAGACTTCACAAACGTCTTTTAAAAGACCCCCAGGAACAGTTTTAAATAGCCCAAAATGAGTAAAATACCCCCCCCTTTAAAGAATGTACCAAGCAAGGGCTGCTTGGTACTGTATAGTAAAACATTGCACATTGTGGCCCCCAGCTCTTAAATTAGAATGTAGCAAGTGAAAGGAATAGGAATCAATGTTTCCAGTCAAGTCAAGTTTCTCCAAAGAGGGTGGACTCAAAATGTCAGAAGTAGTTTATGCAATGAAATTAAATGCAAAGTCATATTGGAGCTTACTCCTCTGTTGAAAAACATTTATTATCACCATGCATTCTCTGTCAACACGACTCTACACGGCAACACCTGCTGGGAGTGTTACTGTCAGTATCATCACCAACCAGGAAGTCAGCTCACACGCAGCTACCTTAATCTGCTTTGTGATCTCTCTTTCCTGACCAATAGAGCAGAACTCAATGTGTAGCCACAACAGGCTGGTCTCAGCCTTTTCTGTCCGTGCCTTTGGTTTCCAGGCACAGCAGTCACAGTTACGCTATTAATGGCTGGATGTCAGTGTTGGCAGGTTGCCCAGTCTCCACATCTATGGGGACTTCTGTTTTCCAGTGTATGGTCATGGAGCTAGCTAGCTTTTATTAAAGTCGCTCATTTGGCCTGGATTCTGCACACATTCTCAAAGAAAAAAACAAATGAAACAAGGACTTATTGTCTCCACCAGCCCTGTGGCACCCTAGTTGTCTCATGGATTTTCAAACATCTTGATCAGAATAGAATGTTACCTTGTAGCCTCCATGTCAATTATGTGAAAACAGTTGATTACTTTGTAATACATATTTGAATTTATCACACTGACTTCACTGTACCATTGCAAATATGGTCAGATGCCCCCCTCAAATGCTATGAATCAAGAAAAACATTGACACCCTAATTATCTGTACAAAGAGTAAACATACAGACGGGTGACAAATTAAAAAGGAAAAACCTGAATAAATGAGTGGAGAAACATAACGAATGCAGATGCTTCCATACAGGTGTACTGCATGATACAATTAAGAAATTAACATCCTGTTCTGTGGCATGTATGAAAATGTTGAGAAGGCCCAGTTTACCTTGATTTTGGATCAAAATGTCAAGTTCTAAATGACTTTGAAATCATCTAAGAAAGTCAAATCATCTAAGGGTTCATTATTGGGACACGGATGAAAGGAGCTTCAGTCACAAAGACTGCTCAACTGGTTAGTGTTTCAATAGGAACAGTGACTAAATTTACATCAGCATTTAGATCTATGGGAAAGATGAGTGCGATATGTAAGGAAAAAGAGAAGAGCAACTCTTCCTCAGGTGACTGAGAATGTCAATGCAGGACGTGATCAGACTGTGTCAGCAAGTACAGTCTGTCAACAACTTCATAGAGAGGGATATTATAGTAGGGTTGCAGTGATAACTCCCTCATTACAAAGACAAATGCACATTTGAGAGTTCAGTGGTGCAAAATAGTGATGGCCGATTCGCGAACGAATTGTTCAAAAGAACCGAATTAGTTAAGTGAGTGAGTTCATTCGACACACGCAACTGAATTGATTCAGCAGCGGTTATAGCAGCGCCAGAAAAAAATTATTTATTAAAAAATCGATAATCTAATCAAACAACATCATAAACATTACAAAAACTGTTGTCAATGTAAATAGAACGTAATACATTGCTACATTATTACATTGGCCTTTTTCACAATCCAGTATGGCTCCTTGATCCGGCGGGTACGCGGAAGTAGTCTCTCTCGTTCATCGGACGTGAACCGCTCGGACATCTCGGACATCTGCTCTCTCGGCTCGCGAGATGTCCGATGTCCGAGAAGTCCGATAGAGACTGAACGGTTCGCGAATCGCTCAGTCTCTATCGGACTTCTCGGACATTGGACTACTCGCGAGCCGAGAGAGCAGATCCAGCGGTTCACGTCCGATGAACGAGAGAGACTACTTCCGCGTACCCGCCGGATCAAGGAGACATACTGGATTGTGAAAAAGGCCAATGTAATAATGTAGCGATCTATTCTGCACACATTGACAACAGTTTTTGTTGTTTAAGATGTTGTTTAATAAATTAACTGGTAAATGGGTAAACAATAAGCCACTTAACATTTAACATTGGTCAACAAAACTGTCTATTAGAAAAAGAAAGTCAAGAGCACACTAAATAAAATGAAATGAATAGCAATACTCTGTGTAAATACTATAAATATTATTATTGTCATTAACCTGTGGGTTAGTTGGTGTTTTACATTTGTGGTATATGTGGTTATTTGCACGTCTGGTTTGACAGGGGTGGCGCTCAATTGATTCCATTACCAGTTTAGCTCAGTTAGTAGAGCATCAGACTCTCATGCTGAGGATTGTAGGTTCAAACCTCACATGGTGTGGTATTTTTTTGTTGGTGAATCATAATGAATCGATTCAGAATTGATTCACTCCTATCGTACGGCTCGAAAGAATAGAGTTAGTTAAAAGAGTCGGTCTTCCCATCACTAGTGCAAAAACCCTAACCGTAACCCTAACCCATCGACACTGGTCTACAGAGATGTGGAAAAAAAGTTATCTGGTCAGATGAGTCATCTTTCACCATATTCTCAACAAGTGGACGAGTGCATATGTGGCGTACACCAAGAGAATGGTAAATGCCTGAAAGCTTGACCGCTACAGTAAGGGGGTCCAGTGACTCTGTTATGCTGTGGGGGGCATTTTCCTGGCACGGTTTGGGTCCACTTGTCCCCTTAGAGGGAAGGGTCACTGCAAATCAATACAAAGTTATTCTAGGCATTCATAGGCAGTTTAACTCCCTCATACTAGCTTTCACATGATCAGCGACAAAAACGCTCGGCGCTGGCATTCATTTCTTATTTGGCAAGCGTCGCCGCCGGACCTAGCACCACCGCCGCCACCCTCGGCGTTGGCGCAGACGCTGGGAGACCCTCTGGCGCTGCGCTCAAAGTTCAACTATATTCAACTTTGACCTTCAACGCTGACCTCTGCGACGCACAACCAATTACAGCACAGTTTGATATCATAGCAGTGAAATAAAGAAAAAATAGAGAAACTTGTTTCATGTGTGTCAGAGCATCCCGAATTAAACAAAATGACGCTTAAATCATACCATGATCTGACTAAAAAGTCTGTGGCATGGAATGATGTCAGTTTACAGATGGGACTACCAGGGGCCTGTTCCAAGAAGCGGGTTTAGTAAAAACTCTGAGTTTGTTAACCCTGCGATGAGGGAAACTCTGGGTTTTCCGTTCCAGAAAGAGAGGTAACTCAAACTCTGAGTCAATTACCATGGTAACTGACTCTGTGAACCTAACCTGCTCGCTGGCAGGTTTTCTTGAACAAACCCTGACTTTCTCCCTGTCTCCTCCCACTGCTGAACCTGAAGCAGCTGTAGGACATGGCGTGTCCTTTCCTCGGTAACCCGATCGATATTCAAGCAGAAGTAATTCGCATAGCCTTACGTCGGGAGAGGATTTTGAGACCCCGATTAGATGTTCTATGTCCAGGATGGAAGAGCTGTCCGAGATATAATATGCCGTTTACAGTTCACGGATTAAGCTACCACCACCCCGAGCAGTCAAATAAAGACACATTTCATTTGGTCTTCTTTATTTCCTACAAATACAAAAGCAACAGTTAGTATTTATATATTGTTCCAACAACACATTTCACCTGTGACCATGCACCCACTTCTAACTTATGTTCGAGTAATTAAATTTCTAGATCTGCCTTTCTAATTTTCCACCCCAAGTACACCATTTGAAGTATGTCTGGCCCAGACAGCTCAGTTAGTAGAGCATTAGACTCTCAGTCTCAGGGTTGTGGGTTCGATCCTCACATAGTGTTAACTATCACCTTTGTAAGTCGCTTTGGATAAAAGCCTCTGCTAAATGAATGTAATGTTTTTATATTTCATTTTCAGCTGCTGCCAAGTGCGCTTTGCACCCATGGGATTGCACCTAAATGAAAATATTTTTTTTCCAATACCATTCCACCACTTTCTCACATGTAGGTAATATTATAAGAAAGTGTGGTTAAATGTTAAATGAATACACTACTGCATTCAAACGTACGCATTGACTCGGGCAGCGATTCTCTCCCACGCCAATTCCCTCTCCTTTACGACCCTTCTGCTTGCTGGTTGCCATGGTGAATCGTAGTATCGGACCTCCATTGATGATGGCTTTTTATTGTCGTCGCGCACGCGCTTAACTCAAGGTGAACATACTCAAAGTTGATTGAACTAACTCAAATCAGCCGTTCTGGAACCGAAAACACAGAATTGTCCATCTCGGAATTAATCAACTCAGAGTGCAGGGTTAGACTCAGAGTTTGCTGAACCTGCTTCTTGGAACGGGCCCCAGGTTGGTTGACAGCTTAGTACAGGTTTGTATATGCAGCCAGTCTATATTCACTTCTATGGCTGTGCTAGTATGATCATTGGCGATGTGGTTAGCTATGGCTGATGCGAGCTGTAGTCCGAAATTGAACTCCACCCTATTCTTTCCTGAATGCTGTCATTTTAAAAACTCGACAATGTGAATGTAATGAATGTAATGTAACTCTCCTGGTGCTGACGCTGATCATGTGAAGGGGTCGCCTGTCGTTGACGCTCACAATTTGTGCAGATCATGTGAAATCCCCTTAAGTCTAGAGAGGACTCTTCCAACTTCTCCAGTATCTGTAATATTGTTTTTTTAACAGCAATGGCTAATGTTGCTTCTGAACAGTTTGCAATAATTACTCCTGCCTATTTTGGCTGACCTGTGACACAAGTAGTAATAGTAGTGAACCAATAAAAATGAAGGTAGTAGCCTCCTAGTGAGTTTACAGACTGGCTGTCTAGGGTCTGCACCACAATAGCCACATGACACTGTTGGTGCAAAGCCCTCACTACATTCTTCACTGGGGCTTCCCTGTGCGTTTGCAGAGATAAACACAGCAACCATGGCAAGCTATTTTTACTGCAGTTACACCACTGCCCTATCCTCTTTCTCAGAAGAGGAATGTGTTTCGCAGTTATCTACACACACAATAACCAGTCAGTCCACCCGCTGTCACCTCTCTCTCCCACATCTATCTCTGACTCGCTTGCTCAAAAGACAAAACACACGTTTCCATGTACGATTTGCACAAAAATTCTTAACTCTTTGCTTGTACTCCTGTACTTTCCCATCTCAAAGACTCACAGAATTTAAATAAAAATGAAGTATGTCCCACAATAAAGCTGGCCTTAGTCTTTTTCTTTATTTTTCTTGTGTATAATTCTGCTTAAATATGGATTTCAAACATTAAATTGTTATTTCTTTCTTAGAATAGATGAAAAAACCCAGAGTACCCATTCATCTTTCACCTGAAATTAAAATGAAAAGATTAAATGCCAGTTGAGTGCATGAAGTGAAATTAGTGTTGGGGAAAATGGCAGTTAGAAAATTTAACTCACAAACATCTAGCCATTATCGCTTTAGAAAGGATATAGAAAGCATTATAGAAAGCAATTAAGTGAAGCTACAGATTTTTCTCCTTTTGAGCAAAAATATATGTAGCTTTTACAGGATTTTAAGAGGCTTATTTAATCCTTTAGAAATAGACTTGATTAGATGGTAAGTCTTCAGAGTGGCCAAGAATACCTGCCAAATGAACTCTGTGGGAAACAAAATATAAACTACAGCTCACCTTTGTAAGACAAATGCACCCTGGGAGCTGCATGGGAATCAGCATGGCAACAGTAGACACAGCAGCCCATAAGCAGAAGGGCGGCTTGGCTGGTCTGCATGGCAATAACTGCAGAGTTAACCTTTGGCTTCCTACAAAAGCAGAAAGGAGACCACATTTTAAGGCAAGGGAACAGAAGACTGTCAACTATCTCTGGGAACAGAATATGTGTTTTAATGATTGTAAACTTTCCCAGTGAATACATTGTCTTCAGCTGAAAGAGCCTCAACTCTTGATATAATCTGTGTACAGATCAGCAAACAATGCAGCCTTTTTTCAGAACTGAAATATGAATTAACACGAATTCAAGAGGCAGAAAGACAAGGTGCAGAAAAATACCAGAACAACAAAACCAAAAATCACAACAGTCCTGCGACAGGGTGTCTTTCCATGACCTGTGTGCTTCTTCTTGCTTAAGTGACAGGGCTGTAGGAAAGAAAAGTAGGGCCTTGCCTAAGTTTCTTAGATAACTGGGGAAAGTATGCACTCCAGAGACTAAGAGATCTTACAGACTACTGCCAAAGCCTGCAAGTTGCACAGGACTAGAATTAATCACAGCCCTACAAAAAGGGTGCTTGCCAAGTTGAATGATAACCTGAAATGGTTGTGCCGGCCTTCCCTTTGTTTGCAGCGTTCCCTCTGTCATCAGGCTCGACCATCTCTCTCTCTCTCTCTCTCTCTCTCTCTCTCTCTCTCTCTCTCTCTCTCTCTCTCTCTCTCTCTCTCTCTCTCTCTCTCTCTCTCTCTCTCTCTCTCTCTCTCTCTCTCTCTCTCTCTCTCTCTCTCTGAGGAGTTCCCCAAAGGACCTTTTTGATTGCGTGCTCTTCAAAACCCTACATATCATGCTAGACTCATCCATACATGCATTAAGCTGCTGACCTTTATAGCGGGTGAAAAGAAAAGAAATGGCTTTTGTGAAAACATAGTAAATGTACACTGTGAAATTATCTTTAATAGATAAAAATTGGGGACTGATGATGTTTCTCATCGAACTGGGTTTCATCAGCAGTCTGTTCAACTGCAATGATCTCACAAGGTCTGCCTGTAGGGGGGAGCGCAACGCTGCGTCTCAGTCATTACAATGTTGACTTGAGAGAGCAGCATTCTTTTTATTATACAATTATCTTCCCCTTTCAGGTAAGAATCCCGCTAGAATTGTTTTATGTTAGTTGGTTTCGGACTGTTTCAGCTGCTGCGGTCAGGCAAGCGCCTCCGCAGTCACGCTGCAAAAACAGAGAGACTGAGACGGAGTTTCTTTCCTCAGGCCATCAGGACTGTGAACTCTGACCTCACCAGGGCCCCCACCAAGACCCACACAACCCTCTTATGCACACACACACACACACACACACTCTTAGGTAGCAACTACACATAATTTAGATTATATTACATACATACAATTTCTCATATTTTACTATATTTTTATAGTGCTCTTACTGTAAATATCTTGTTTTGTTTTTTTATAGAGCTCTTACTGTAATACTGTAAATATTGTGTTGGTTTTTTATTGTAAATACTGTGTACTGTTGCCCTTTGCACATTCCTGCTGAGCATTGCCACTTTTCATTTCACTGCACACCCCGTGTGTGTATGTGACAAAGTTCTTGAATCTTGAATATTTAATTGATTTTGATGATTTTACATGATAAAACTTTTACAATATTACAAGTACAATATTAAGTTGGGTTTTAGTTTTATGCTGAAGTTAAAAAGTTGCCGACCTCAGTAATATAACATTCTTGCTAGCTGGCGCCAAGTGCGCAGGCAGAACGTGATGACACAAGTTGTTCTGTGATAGAGGGATGTGAGCGCCGTGTTTCTGGTATAGTGAGTGACAGGTATATTAAAAGGTGCATTTCATAAATCTTGTTAGGTTTCTAAAATGTAATGTAGATGCTAAATATATGCAGAAGGGACCTTTGTTATGTTTTTTTGAGAAAATGTGTTTTGTAATAACAGTGGGTGAATCCTATTTAAGTCATGGAATTGTATTATTTTACTGTAATGGATCCAACTGTTGCAGAACATGGATGATGGTTGTTATGATCCAATGTGTCAGTCATTACATTGTTGACTTGAGAGACCAGCACTGTGTCCAGCGTTTTTATTATATAATTATCTTCTCCTTTCAGGGGCGTTACACTTTCACATCCACTGTTGTTTTTGTTAGTGTTTTTTATACTTAAATAAATATTTTAAGTATAAGATTTGTGTGTGGCCTCCCTCATTTGTTAATGGTCTGACTCAACTTGTAACATGAATTCAGAAGCATCTCTACATATTCTCAAGAAAATGTGTGCTTGCTGATAAAGGAATAGTCTGTATGTGTGTGTGTGTGTGTGTGTGAGCGAATTGAAAACTTCAGGGATTCAAACAGGTGTCAAAAAGGTCACAACCCAGAGACACATTATAGCCTAGGGGCTCTGGCAGCTTGCTACCCCAGAAGGGAAATGTTGAAAATGTTCTGTTTAAAGTCCAACCTTTTAGGTGTGAGTGTACATGCAAACCAGCCTGTTCTTGTTTGCACATGTAATTGTTAACATTATTATTGAAATAGGTGGAAGTGGAAAATATGACTTTATGATATCCAAGTTTACATTAGTTTGAAGTCAATTTATAAAATTGACAATTGTCAATAATTTAAAAAAAAATAGCCAATGGCTATGGTGGTCCATTTTAGCTGAAAAATGGCCCTGTTTATCTAGCACATTAAGGTAAAATGGGCCATTTTCATAGCAAAAATCTCTTTTAAAATTTTTCTTTTAAAGAGCTTGATTTGTCTCCATAAAAATATATGATCCCCTGTGTATTTTCATAAGATATAGTACTGATGTGTATCCAAAGAAATATTGGGCCAGATTCATAAAACACACTGCCCGATTTAACGTGATGTTAAAGGAGGGGTATTGTACTCATTTTGGGCTATTTAAACTGTTCCTGTAATGAGCACTGCTCTGATTGGCCGCCTCACGCCTCACTCACGGCGTGAGGCGGCCAATCAGAGCAGTGCTCATTACATACAACCTCCATGCCCTCAAAACAGCCTGTTCTTTACAATGGAGAAAATGAGAGACTGAAACACACGCCACAGAAGCTGGTTTTATGATTGTTTTTGATATCCACTTCAAAAACATCTTGTCAAGACCCCTGGTAACAGTTTTAAATAGCCCAAAATGAGTAAAATACCCCCCTTTTACGTAAAGAATGCTTCTTCCACCACTGGGCGTGTCCCGGGCTTTGGGACATATAGTATTTTTAACGTTAATGTTAGCTGGCTTGTTGTTAAGTGAATTTCAGAAAACCTTGTGTTCATGAATACCACATAGTTTCTTGTTTACAAAGTGTATGTGTATGGTCAAGAAACAGTAAACATTAAAGTAGGAATTAAATTAATTGGGAGATGGAATAAGATAAGGCAGACATGTTAAGATAGTGGAATAACAAAACATTTAAAATTCAACAATTACATCAGGTGAAAATAAAGTATGGAAGTAGAATTATTAATTGGCAAGTTTATATATCTTATTACTGTTACAACACAAAATTCCATATTCTGGGCTTACATTCTAGGAACAATATTTTTGGCATTATGGTCATTGTGTGATCAAGGCTCCAACTGTGAATTCCAGATTTCCAAGTCGTGTGAGGGAGTGGCTCAGTTACAGTTTTTTACGATCGCTAACAAGTGTTTACCTATACTTAAGATACTTTTTCTAAACTCTTAACACAGCAATACACCTACATCACACAATTAGCCAAATAGTTAATTTTCTGCTCAAAACCACATTTTGTTAATTAAACACCAACTCTACATTTCAAAATGCAAAAAAACTTTCTCTACATACACTAACTCTATCAAAACACGGCAAACCCGACTGAATATCAAATCATTCTTTCAAAACAGTAGCACATGTTTTCTATCCAAGAGGAACATATAGTCAATCATAGCACAACAACTTTCAAAATACTAACAGTTGATGGCATTACAAAAACTGCATTACTTTTCATGTTTCAGTTCTACCTGCATACAATAGACAATATGAAATCCATTGTTTTTTATAATTCAGTTTCCTTTTACTGTAAACCACTGTTTTGGTTGAGTGTTGAATGTGTGCATTTTTGGCAACATACTATCTAAAAGTGAATGAGCCATCTTTACTTTATAGAATGTACAGTAGAAAAAAAAATAGTAAGTGACAGAATTGCTGCAGTAAAAGCTTTATTAGCAACATGCTGCCAGTAATCAACAAAAAAACAACAACATACATGGTTTGGCATACGTTTGGAACCAAATGTGTAAAAATAAAATACACAAATACAGTAAAAAAGGCACAGAAGGGAAAAAACACAAAAATGCAGTCCTGTTCTATAGTTTTTTACAGTCTCTAACATCCTTTTGTCCAATCTGTAGTCACATTTTCAAAACTCTAAACACAATTAGCACGACATCCGTCTGTTGTGGACTAAACTGTAATCTATACGATCTTCAGCATTTGGCCACATGTTCTCGTCGGTCCTTATGTCGTCTCTCGCTATGCACCTTGGCATGCACAATATGTGTAAACACAGTATGTGTAAACACAGTATGTGTAAATACTTTTCAGTATGTCCTACTGTATGTACTGTAACCCATGTTTACATGTAGAGTAGCATAGTGTAAAATAGAACAAGACATATTGGATAGACACCATACCTGGACGTATTGGTGCCGGTGCTGGTGACCCGCTCACTGTTCCTTTCAAAAGGAACTGTATATATTTAAGGTTTTGAACATTAGGTTTTCATTTCTGGCATGCTGTGTGCAAGCATTTGTAAATAAGACAAGAAAGATCCATCATTTTGGTATTGGGTAAGCTTGTATGTAAAGAAAATCTAAGAATTTTAGAAACGTGTTAATTGACTGCTTATTGTGTGAAAAAAACATGAATTGTGTTAATGGTATGGTCCACAACTGACGGATGTTGTGCTAATTGTGTTTAGAGTTTTGAAAATGTGACTACAGATTGGACAAACGGATGTTAGCGACTGTAAAAAACTGTAATGGATGCAAAGCCAGCGGCTCAACAGTAGTGGTGAGTATCTCTCACTTATCTAAATAAGTTAATTACTTGTGATTGCTTTAGATATGTTAGGACACAGAGGAACAATTGCCTCAGAAATGTACAAATGCAACAATAGCTGTAATTTAGAACTACCAATCAATGTTCATTTACACGTATCTCTCTTTCTTTAGGTTATGAATGTGGAGATGCAAACAGTGTGCTGAAGCTATATCTACAAGGTACCAATTACTGAAGCACTATAAGTTAAAACACGGCCATTTTGGTCAGAGACACTCATTCCCATGCACATATTATGACTGCCCATGTTCATTCAAAACGTGGAATGCTCTTAAAACTCATTTAAGTAGATGTCATGTTGATGTTTTACACGTAAAGTGCAGAGCTTGTAACATTTACATGCTTTTTGTGTCCAGGAAGTGTCATATCATCTAGTAGAGTACTTTTCTCATATCAACACCTACTTGAAGCGCTATGAAACTGTCACTTGTATGTTTCAGAATTGTTCTTTTCAAACTAATATATATGCTACTTTCAAATCTCATAAGAGCAGGAAGCATGGCACTTGCACAGTAAAATACTTTAAAGTTGGAGTAGTGAAAAGTAGTGATATAAATGAGGATCACTCATCTGAAGAACTTTCCACTGATCTTGAAGAAATTGGTTCTGGTCTAGATTCTCGCAATTTAATTGAAACAGACAACCTGCAAGACACAATTATTAAAAAATTGGCATCTGTTCTTCTGAAATTGGAGATTTACTCACATGTACCATGCTCAGCAATTGATGAGTTCCTAGAAGAATTTAGAAGAACTTTATTTTCACCTCTGCTGTAGTGCCCATATCAAACAGTACAGCTGTTGATATTTTCAAAAAGCATGACCTTCATGTTGATCAGTTAATAATTGATGAGCTGAGCATTGCTATTTCTACTCATAATCCTTTGGTAAAAGCAATAGCTAAGGATGGTCCACTAGCTTCAGCTTTCAAACGTAAACAATACTACAAGGAGCATTTTAAGGTTGTGGAACCTGTTGAATATGTACTTGATGCAAGATCCAACCAAACCTTTCAATATGTTCCCTTACTCAACTCAATACAACAACTGCTCAGGCGTAATGATGTAGTTGATAAGGTTGTTGATAGTCATACAGCCTGTTCTGTAAATCAACAGCAGTATTTGTCTTTTCAGGATGGTGAACACTACAGGAACAATCTGTTTCTTTCAGGTGAAGATTTAAGAATCTCCCTGTGCTTGTATATAGACGACTCTGAACTGTGTAATCCCTTAGGAACGGAAGAAACACAAACTTTGTGCCGTTTACTGGATTTTAGGTAATTTACATCCTGGTAGTAGCTCAGCCTTGTCCTCAATTTGCCTAGCATTGTTGTGCAAAAGTGATTATGTCAAAGCATTTGGCTATAAGAAAATATTTGAGCCTCTTTTGCATGATATGGTGACCTTGGAGCAGAAGCGTTGTTTATTCCACAGCTGGGGTCATTTATAAAGGGCACAGTACAGTGTGTTGTTGCTGATAATCTTGGGGCTCATGGGCTAGCTGGGTTTGTAGAGAGTTTCTCAGGGAAGTATTTCTGTCGATTTTGTACAGCTCAGCTTAGTGACATTCAGGCGCAAGCAAAGAAGGTCATCAGCTTCACGTCACAACAGCTCAGGAAAAAGGGGTAAACTGTTTTGGTGTTAAAAGAGCCTGACTGACAGTCTATCTCACTTTAATGTCATTAGTGCTTACCCCCCAGACATTGTGCATGATCTTTTCGAGGGCATAGTTCCGGTTGAACTAGCGCGGTGCATTGCTGTGCTTCTGTCTAAGAAGTTATTCACTCTTGATCACATCAATAATCTCATTCGTTTGTTTCCATACAAGTGGGGGGATGAGGACAAACCGCCCTCATTTTTTACCGCAAACCTTCCAAAGGAAACAAACAGGTGGCAACGCCCACGAAAACTGGTGTCTCCTTAGATTACTTCCTTTGATGGTCGAAAAAAACTTGTTCCTAATGATGAACCTACATGGCATGGATATTGTGGAATTAGTCGTTAGTGCAGAGTCTATCGGATATTTGGAGTGCAAAATCGCAGAGCACCGAAAACGTTATCAGGAAGTCTTTCCTGATCAAAAGTTGTTGCCAAAACATCATTATCTGGAACATTATCCAGAAATGATTAAATGTTTTGATTCCCTTGTAGCATTATGGACCATGCGATTCGAGGCCAAACACAGCTTTTTTAAGCAGATTGTTAGGCATACAAAGACCTTCAGAAACATAACTTTGTCATTGGCAAAAAAACATCAGTTGATGGTGGGCTATAATATGTGACCTGCTATCACAAAATCAGTCACATTGACCCCAAAACACATTTTGGGGTTTTCATATTACTTCATATTACTCCAGAAATGAGAAAGTTATGTGGCGTTATACAACGAGAGACACAAAAGTGTGGTTTTGAGAAAAAGGCCTTTAAAAAAACCTTTCCATTATGACTCTGAACATTCCAATTCTGGGGGGCTGCCGCTTTGACATCTCACAAACAAATGCTGCTTGAGTGATTATTTTAAATAGCAGATATAACATTTAGGCATCTATGTAATGAGGAGAAATTGCTCTTTAAGGTTATATTACACACAGTACACTTACACTATTTATCCACTATTAATGAATCTTTCAAAAGCACGTTGAAGACGTTGTGAAAAATCTGTGACTCCCCTCCCCAACCCCTGACAATTATGGTTACACAATAAAGACAAACATACTGATATACATTAAAGTGTTTATGTAAACACATTCTTTATATGTAAATATCTGCTTCATGTATACAGTAGCCTATACAGTGTGGAAGATTTATACCAATATATAGCAATGTATAGGTCAAAGTGTCCCTTTGACCTATACATTGCTATAGATTGGTATAAATCTATAGATTGGTATAAATGCCAAGTGCCAAAATATTAAACACATCAGATCTGGATGTCCCACCATAATAAACTTCAGATCCAGACGTTCCACCATAATAAACTTTTATACATTGTGTATACGCTGCTTGCCCAAACTCTATCAAATCTCAAATCTATTGCACGCCCAACCGTCCTGGTAGGGGGATCCCTCTCTGAGTAGCCCCTCCCAAGGTTTCTTCCAATTTTCTCTAAAAGGTTTTTTTGGGAGTTTTTCCTTGTCCTCTGTTGAGGGTCTAAGGCTGGGGGATGTTGTGTGCTAACCATTTATTGTTTCACATGTTGGGCACTGTGAAGCCCTTAGAGACTGTAACGGTGATTAAGGGCTATACAAATAAATGTGATTTGATTTGATTTAAACCCCAAAGTAATATTGCAAGAAAAGATATAACCATATTACACAAATCACTAATTAAATCCTTAAATGATTCAATAATTCATCTAGACATTCATCATCTCTGCATATGTGATCACCATCAATAAAGTAAGAGGTCCTCTGGTGCATCCTTTCTTTTTGCAGCTTCCTTTGGAACAAGCCGTTTCTTTGGATCAGTTCAAAGTGCTGCTGACAGGAACATGTGTTTCTAGGAAACAAAAAAACATCTTAGGCCTACATTCAGTTTGTGACAATTAAAATAAATTAACAGAACTAATTTTGTAATTTCAGTGTGAGACCACTCATCTCTAGTTAAATACAACTGCAGGGTCCTGTTGACCAGCTAGCTAGCTAGAACTACTCAAAACATTACCTACAGTGTTCATTATTACTGAGACCAAGGTTTAAAGAAGATAAGATAAACACACTTGTGTTTACTAATATTGGCTAGCTCTATGGGATAAGTGGAAAAGTGCTTACCAGCAGTCACATCTCATCTCTCTCATTTTTTCGCCATAGAGAAGAGGGTGTAGCAAGGCTTTCCCTGATGACATTTGCAGCCACACTTGAAGCTACGAGCCTTCTCGATATCCCCTCCAGATCCGTAGCTCACATATTCATCCCATTCATCTGACTCAAGGACGGCAGATGTTGGGTCTGTTAAAAAAAGTGGCTCCATGTCAACATCTTCATCGTTGTCGGTGTCTGAAATGGGCCTGTCAGAGTCCGAAGTGTCGCCAGAGGTTTCACTGTTGTTGTCCGTTCCCGTGTCGTCCGAGCCGCTCTCCTCAGCCATCTCTCGGTCAGATCTCGGTGCCAAAAAGTAGTCGTCAATAAGCTCTCACCACCTATCGCCGGAATCCACAGACAACACTGGATTGCCGAGCGATTTCTTCTTCTTTCTGAGACGCCATTGAAAGTCTTGATGATTACGATACTAGCTTGCTAACTTGACAACCAACAGGTGCGGATGTAGCTGGCTAGTTATTGCTCAACTTCGCCAAATATCTTACCATATCTTGCTTTTATGCTTCAAAGTTATATTTCCACTCCAAAATAGGAAGTAATTCATACAGATTATGAAAGCCAAGATTTTGTTTTATTAAAAATTAGTCAAAATACCAAAATGGTCAAAAATAGACTTTTGACATTAAAAAGCATTTCTACGTGAATTAGCCATTGCGACTTCTGACTGATTCTGTGAGAGCACGTCACATATGCTCATACCTGACAGTGAAAAATCTTCCTTGGAGGTAGCATAAGTCTCAAAGGTCCCCATTGATGTCCTAAACGAGGATGTTGTGAATATCCTCACTCAGATAAGTACCCTGAAGTCACTGCTGTAAACCTTGCCTATAGTGTCACCATTAATGGCATTAACTACAAAAAGGGCATGATAGTTGTGCATGGATCAGGTGGGGGTCTGCCAGAATTCTCAGAAATAATTCAGCTATGTATTTTACAAGATGATTTGAGTCTCATCATCAGAAAATTGTGCTCATGGTATAGGGAGCACTACCGAGCCTACAAGTTGCATCCAACAAGAGAGCTGGCGTTGGTTGATTTGAAGGAGCTTGCTGACCAGTACCCTTTGGCTGACTACAAAGTTGGATCCATACGAATGGTGACCTTAAAAAGATTTGTACATGTTACAGGTAATCTGTTAATTTTTAACCTAAAAATGTAATTTGTCAATAATTAATAGTCAGTGTGTAAACAAATCGACTGCAAATGCTGAAATTCTTAATCCGAAACCCAAATAAACCATAACTTGGAATTGAAAGAAATTACTAACAAAATAATCACAAATTTGGTTTTAAAGTCCCTGAAAGCTAGGTTTTAAATCAAAAATAATTCTGACGTTACATGTTCATGACTAAATATACAATCAAATGTAAAGTTTGGGGAAAAACATTCTGTTATTAATTATAAAGAAAGAGTTTTAACACTGAAACTCATCAACCTGCTTCATCAGGAATGTGCTTATGTTGCCTGGTCACTGTCAATTAAATCACATCCACAATCAACCCAACAACTGTTAGCAGATGTTAATTCGGATATTGCTAAATCCTAATTGGTGCCCGGAAGTATGTGTCATCGCATTTTTCCATCTGATTCCTGCCCATTTCAAACCAGAGAGAAGAACACATAAAAACAGCACAGACAGAAATCTGACTTGTGAAATAACCAAAACTGTTCTAACCTTGGCAGAAAATGTTTATGTAGGGTCACATTACTTGCAGTAAGAAGCGGGTTGAGAAAATAGGTTCTCAGTACCTTTTACAGTTTTTTACAATCGCTAACAAGCGTTTACCTATACTTAAGATACTTTTTCTAAACTCTTAACACAGCAATACACCTACATCACACAATTAGCCAAATAGTTAATTTTCTGCTCAAAACCACATTTTGTTAATTAAACACCAACTCTACATTTCAAAATGCAAAAAAACCTTCTCTACATACACTAACTCTATCAAAACACAGCAAACCCGACTCAATATCAAATCATTCTTTCAAAACACTAGCACGTTCTATCCAAGAGGAACATATAGTCAATCATAGCACAACAACTTTCAAAATACTAACAGTTGATGGCATTACAAAAACTGCATTACTTTTCATGTTTCAGTTCTACCTGCATACAATAGACAATATGAAATCCATTGTTTTTTATAATAGTGTATCCTTCAAATGCAGAATTTGATGATGTGGCTCAGGCTCTGACAAAGTATCCTTGTTTAAAGGCGCAAGGATCAGTCTCGGGTTACTACAGTTGGAAAATAAGCTTGAAGTACAAAATGGCCAACTACCGCACTAGACTGAGGAACATTGGCTGCCCGGAGTTGAGCATAAATGCTATGAAAGAAAAGCGTGGTACCACGAGCCAAGGTGAAGAAGCCACGGAAAGCCGAAGTCAATTACTGTGCCGATTATCCTGCAGGCGAAACTAAAGAAAGTCTTAAGGAAGAAAGGCAAGCACTTTTATTGGAGGTGAAGAAGAAGAACCAACAACTGATCAAAACTAAAATGGAAAGAACCTTTGCCTATAGAAGACAGGAAATCATTCAGGACATGCCCTTCATCACTGAGTTCCGAACCAGATGGCCAGCTCTGTTTTCTGAGAGCGAGGTAATGTAGTATTGATCCTTTCTGTGTATTTAGATTGTGATAGTTGTACATGTATCAATGAATAACCTCAGCTGAAAGTTTTGCTTACCCCACTGGATGAAGTCCTGTCCTTGCTGCAGTGATGTAGTAGTAAACTCCAGGGTGTGTCAGTAGACTATGACACCACTGAGTGGGTATAATTACAGGTGTGTAACACTGCTTTTCAGCTTGTATCACTCTCAGTGTGGTTCAGGTAAATGCAGAATCCACCCGCATCACCACTGTTCCGCTGCTGTCCACATTCATGTCCCAACTGGATCACTACTTGGACCAGTTAATGAAGGTGTTCAGAAAGAAGGGGGGAACAGCAGGACACAAAATAAGCCTGATCATGGCAGCCATGGACAAGGTAGGTAGTTGTATTAAATGTTGTAGTTTGGGCACTTGCCTCTGTGTCACCATCTTTATCACTCTTTTTTATCATATATGCATATCTCTATACATTTCTGCCCCTGTTTGTCTTTACCTCCCACATCCTGTTTCTTTACCTCACCAAAAACTGTGTATGGGTAATGGGAACATGGCATATTTTGTATTGTTGTGTGTAGATTGTGATCATTTGTGTCTCCCACAGAATCCCACTGTTGAAACACGACGAGAATGTGTCCTCAAAGCACTTTGTGTGTACTTGAATGAAAATCCTGAAAGCTTCATAAAGGAGTACTTGGTAAGTTGCAACATACAGTATGAACCATAGCCCAACAAATACTTTTTTAAATCTGGTAATATCAGTCAATATTTACATTTTTTTTATTTTATTTTTTTTACATAAATCATAACCAAACCAAACATAAAAAAATGATAAGGGATCTCCCTTATCATTTTTTTATTATAATGAATTTTGTGTACCAAGATGTGTACTGAATGGGACATTTGCTATGTAAAAATGAACTTGTCAGTGTTCTCTGGTTGACAATCTATGTAATGGTGTCTAAATTAGCACAAATATATCTTTGGAATTTCTGTACAGGGACTAGATTGTGATAGTTGTACATGTATCAATGAATACTGGGATTTCTTACTGATATTTGTGGCCTTGCCACTTTTTTTGGTCAGAGTCTAGTAAGAACTGTTATCACTTAACATCAAGTGTATTTGCATGTTGTGCTGATTTGATTTGGCCAATGATGACAATGCAAGTTTAAATCTTCCAGTTTTCTAATTAAGAGCTGAAACAATTACTTCATTCATTGGATTTGTCTTCTCAAATATAAGAATTTGCTACTTTCTGTTTTAAATCAAAGTAATTGAGCATCTTTGGGTTTTGGGTAGTTGGACCAAACAAAACACCTCAAGACGGCGCTTTGGGAAATTGCTATGGGTATCTTTTACTATTGTGTGACAATTAATAGACAATCGATTGAGAAAATTAGATGAAGTGAAACTATGGTTAGTCGATAATGAACATGACATGTGGCAGGCCCAGTTCTCTGAAACAGATTTTCATTAATACTGACCCACCTCATCAACACGTCTCTGGTGTCTGGATGCTTTCCCTCTGCTTTCAAGACTGCCAGAGTCACCCCCCTTCTGAAGAAACCAACACTTGACCCCTCTGAGGTCAAGCACTACAGACCGGTTTCCCTTCTACCCTTCCTATCAAAAACTCTTGAACGTGCTGTCTTCAATCAACTGTCCTTGTACCTCCAGCAGAACAACCTCTTGGATCCCCACCAGTCTGGGTTCAAAGTGGGTCACTCGACCGAGACTGCCTTCCTGGCAGTGACGGAGTCGCTCCATGCCGCTAGAGCGAACTCTCTCTCCTCTGTCCTGATACTCCTGGACCTGTCTGCAGCGTTTGACACGGACCAGATCCTCCTCTCCACCCTTGAGGGGATGGGTGTCTCAGGCTCTGCACTCTCCATGTTTGCATCCTACCTGACGGATCGCTCCTACCAGGTGACGCTGAGAGGGTCTGTGTCAGAACCACACAGGCTCACTACTGGGGTTCCGAAAGGCTCGGTTCTGGGTCCTCTTCTTCCCTCTTCCCTCTACACAACATCTCTTGGTTCTGTTATCCACTCCCACGACTTTTCCTACCACTGCTATGCAGATGACACCCAGCTGATCCTGTCATTTCCCCCCTCTGACACACAAGTGGAGGCACGCATTGCTGCATGCCTGGCAGACATCTCGGAGTGGATGTCGATGCACCACCTGAAGCTCAACCTGGACAAGACTGAGCTGGTGTTCCTCCCGGCGAAGGGCTGTCTGCACCGAGACCTGGCCATCACCATTGATAATGCTGTGGTCACGTCAACTCGGACTGCGAGGAATCTGGGTGTGACCCTGGACGACCAACTGTCGTTCTCGGCAAACATTGCATCAGTGACACGCTCCTGCACATTCCTCCTCTACAACATCAGGAGGATTCGCCCCTTCCTCACTGACAAGGCAGCGCAGGTGCTCATCCAGGCTCTTGTCATCTCCCGCCTGGACTACTGCAACTCCCTCCTTGCTGGTGCCCCGGCGTCTGCCATCAGACCTCTGGAGCTTGTTCAGAAAGCTGCAGCTCGTCTGGTGTTCAACCGCCCCAAGTTCTCCCATACTACTACCCTTCTCCGTTCTCTACACTGGCTCCCTGTAGCAGCTCGCATCCAGTTCAAGACCCTGGTGCTAGCCTATAGGGCAGTGAAAGGAACAGCTCCTTCTTACCTCCAGGCTATGGTCAAACCTTACACCCAACCACTTCGCTCTGCTGCCTCGAGGCGACTGGTTGCCCCATCGCTCAGAGGCCCCTGCGGCCGATTTACACGGTCACGGCTTTTCTCTGTTCACAATTTTGAGCTCGCTGAGTCTGTTCATGGTGGGTGGCTGGCATGTTCACTTGTCTCTTTGGCTTCAGATGCTGCCTCATATTCTGCGACTAAGTGGCTGACTTTAGGGCCAGCTACCATCCATCTTCTCAGTGCTGATGGATCCTCAGTGATACCAATTGCTCCCCCGTCAGCCTTGATGACTGCATTGGCCTGTTCATGAGCCTGGTCGATGGCCATTGCTGAGAACTCACGACACGATTTGTGAACAACAAATTTTCCACTACGGAACTCCTGGGCCACCTGAGGATGTTTCTCTTCCAGGGTCAGCATGTCTCTCAGGTGGATTGTTTGCAAAGAAGTATGGTATCAGCTCAGCTACTGAATGACAGTACAGGATGAAGTTGGTTTCCCTGAAGGATCGGATCAGTAGCAGGATCACTAGCTCCATTGACAATACCAGATGCCAGAACTGAAATGGGACTCTGCTGTTTGCGACTATCACACCAAGTTTCAAAGCAGGGCATTTCCTGGGAGCTACCAGCTGTTTCATTGCAGTAATCAGTGTAAGCTGTCTGAAGAAGCTTATATAGACTGCATGCTGTTATCTGATGCGCCTGACATGTCCTGGTGATGCTTGAAGCCACAAGAAATTATTCTGCTGTTCCAGGAGATGCTATCCCTGCCTCCACGAGGGTCCAGCCACTGTCACGGAGAAGACTGCCAATTGACTTCAGTGCAGCCATCTCAATATGTAGGCCTCCAAACATGATAACAAACTTGTCTTCACCATACCTTTCAGGCCAGTGCCACTGAATTTGTTTTGCTACTGCATAAATTGGCTGATCAGCAGCAATGATAGGTACCTGACCTGGGTTCAGCAAAGTCACTATGCCCTTGATCTTGTCCATCACATGCCTTACTGTGGCAACTGAGTGAGCCTGATCTCGAAGGAGAGGTAACAGAGATGTAATGCTCACTTCAAATGGCGGGCTTCTCTTCATTGAAGCATGGTGGGCTGACCAAGTGACGTTCACCTCCCCATCTATGCCCTCAATTGCTGTGACCTTCTGCAGCCATTCATATTCATGTCCCAGTTGTAGCCTCAGCAGAGTGGGATCTGGATAAATCACACCACCATGTGGAGGAGATGGCTTCTTCTTTTCAAAGAAGGCAGGGTGAATGTTGGTAAAGGAATTAGGAAGTTCTGGAACTTTTTTCACTCTCTCTTCCTCAAATCTGGGTTGTTCACACTCTTCCCCTATGTCATCTTTGGTTGGATGCTGGAAAACTGAAATGCTGGTTCCATGGAAAGAGGTGGTTGCTGTTGTTGCAGTTGGATTATGGTCTATGTTATCCATGGCAGCTGTGGTGAACAATCCTCTGCGCAAAACTGGTAGACAGACAATCCCATCTGCAACGTACTTCTTGATTGTTGCCTCTCCTAACTGCAGATATCTCCAGCACTGTCGTAAGATATGCTGATGCCGTGCTCATGAAGCAATTCCACCAACAATCTCTTTCTGGTCTTGGCATAGACAGACATTCCCATGTAAACAGGAAAAGGGGTTTCCCGATCTTTTGAGTGTCTGTGAGTTGCTGCACCTTCTTTGTACCTTGCGTAGCAGTTGTACTGCAGCAGCTGGGCAATTGTTAAGTCTGTTTTTGGTGCACCAAATCTGAGTTGAGACTTAATATCAGCCCCATGTTCAACCATTCCCACAAATTGAAGAAGACTGGGCGGAATGGCCTACTCAATACATCCCTCATGGAAGATTCCATCAAATGTAGATTTGTGGTCGAGGATGTGCCTTCGCAAAATCTTCGCTGCCTTCGCAAGGATAATGGCTTCACTGTAGTCCGAAGCTTGTGATAATACCAAGCCTATGTCTTTCTGGAAAGCCAGAAGGACATCTCTTCCCTGCTTGTGTGCTTGGAGCTCAGGTAATTCTGCCAGAAGTTTGTCCTTCAGTCTTGTGGAGTTAACATCTGGTGTCTCCACACCCAGCTGTGCAAGACGTTGCCTGTATAGGTTCACCATGTCTGCTAGTCGGAAGACAATAGGAGCTTCAGAGTTAGACTTGGTCTCCACAATGTAGATTACTTGCTCTGAAAATGCCAGAGGGTAGGCATCTTGATTGTTTCTTCCCACGTACTGCTGCTGTCTCTTGATGGTTCTCAGGTGGGTCCTCTCTCTGTTATACAGGTCTGTCAAACATGCGACATGGTACTTGAACTCCTGTGCAATAGCATCCCCACCACCCAGTTTTGCCAGAAGTTATCATTTAGACTTCGGGCACATTCATTCAATCGTTCATTAAGATGCATTGTCATTACCTGGCTCAGTTCGGATGCTGGAGCTTCTTTTTCGCATAAGAAGCATTCTGAAGCTCGGCCTTCATGGCTGGTTCTTCTCAGGTTTGTGCGCCCTTCTGCCAGCTGATTACTTTGACCAGCAGCTCTTCTTTTCTGTGCCCGTTCCAGTTTAGTGTTGTTGAAGAGAAGGCAACAGGTCTGGTGGTACTTTGCCTCGTTCCTTTTAAGTGTTTCCTCTATGCCATTACCCTCATCCAGTCTTGTTGGGTCAAGAACAATTGGGAGTTCAGTGATGGCTTGAAAGAGAGGAACATTGGTGGCAATCATGGTATAGCCATTATGTTTACTTGGATAATGTATTGGTGGTGATTTGAGAGCTTCCTTTGTCTCCTTTTGACAGAGGCAACATTTGCTCCAGTCAGTTTGCCATGTAGATGGCACTGGAACTGCATTGGCCATCTTGTTGAACAGCAGCAGACAATTAGAATATGCTATAGGTATAGAAATCTTCTGCAGATGGATTGCAGTGCAGCCCTAAATCTTCTACCACCTACACCATGCGTTTTAGCAGCCCAGAGCTCAGTAAGCAGATTATTTTCTTTCAATGGCTGAAATATGGTAGAAGGAAGCTTCTTACCCTCTCCAGAGTTATAAATATGGCTTCTCTGTGGTCAAAAAATTATGGTTTGATAGCAAGATCATTCATATTGGACAATTCTACACAAAATTGCCCCCAAAATAGTATTTCCGGGCCGGAAATGGTGGCCATCTTGGAAAAGTGGCAGCCATCTTGATTTTTGCGTGGCTAATGGGTTTTATCAAAAGAACAATCCCCAAGTAGTATTTGTGCCAATTTTGGTACTTCTTTCCACTTGTGAAAGATTTTACTGCAAAAATGCAATTAGCTGCTACACTATAGAACAAAACATGGTGAAACAGCTTTCAGTTATACCTTCCAAATGATCTCAGGCATGCTCCAACCCTGACTACCTTTAAAACTAGGCTTAAAACATTTATGTTCTGCACCGCATATGATTCTGCACTTTGGTCTCTTTTTATATGCACTTTAATCATTTTATATTATTTATGTTCTCTATTTTTAAAGTATGCCAACTTTTATATCCTCTTTTATTCTCTTTTTTTTTAATCTCATTCTGTATTTCTTTTCTAATGTATTTTGGCCTTGTGTATGAAATGTGCTGTATAAATAAACTTGCCTTGCCTTGTTAGATAACTAACTAGCCAGCAAGCTAATTTAAGTAACTAATGTTAATGTCGACATGCAACTACTAGTCACTATTAGCTACTAGCACCATAGATAGTTTATTTCGGACATATTAACAGACAAAATACAAACAATACAAGTAAGAAAGAAACATAACAAAATAACCAATAAAGTTAACAGTAAACTTATACATCAAATTCTCGATAAACAACAAAAAGTAATGTTAGCTACAGTGCAATGTTAGTAATGTTAGCTACAGTGCAATGTTAGCTACAGTGCAAATCAGAAGTATTTACAATAAGACAGTGATGGTTATCTGGCAGCTATGGTTAGCTAACTAACACGCTGACACTATTGAAACACAAACTCAATCAGATGTAATCAGTGATGAATTCATCCGTCTACAATCAAAAACTGCACACAATCTATGCCATGCTGTTGAGATGTAAATCTAGTCAGCCGCTGTTGCCCAAGCACTACAATGTGGCCATTCTGGAGGACAGGGTTAGGCTGTGGTGCTCTTTAAACATGCCTTATGTTCCTCAGTTGCTAAAGCTTGATTTTTTTGTTTATTTCTATGATTTCTGTTCTTATACTCATAATGGTGAAGGATAATAAATGGACACCGCATGAATCTGCAACATCCTGTCCTGTATCTGTCTACTTCAACCCTCTTAGACGCTTTGGCTACACTATCTTACAGTGCCATAATTGGTCACAGTTGAGTCAGGTACTGCAGTGGTCCAGTGTAACATAGTTGGCTGCAATAGTAAGGCAATGCAGTAGATTTTTAGATCTTTGACAAATGCTTGTATGAAATGGAAATTTATTAGGTACACCTATCTAGTACCAGGTAGGACCCCCTTTTGCTTCCTCAATTCAGCACAACCTGAATTCTTCGCAACATGGAATCAACAACTGTTGGAAAGAGCTGTTATTTGAGCATTTGTGGCCTTTCTGTTAGCTTGAACAAGTCTGCCCATTCTCTTCTGACCTCTCTCATTAAAAAGGTGTTTTTGGGGGCGTCCTGATCTCTCAGTGGTCTAAGGCGCATACCACATAACCGTGACATCCTGGGTCGAATCCGGCCCGGGACCTATGCTGCATGTCATCCCTCCTCTTTCACCCATGTTTTTTCCTGTCTCTCTCCACTGCTATCTATCAAATAAAGGCAAAAATGCCCAAAAATAATCTAAACAAGGTGTTTTTGGCAACAGAACTGCCCCCTCATTGGGTGTTTTTTGTTTATCACACCATTCTCTGTAAACTCTAGAGAGTGTAGTGGTGAAAATGCCAGGAGGGCTGCTGTTTCTGAGATGCTGGAACCACCACGTCTGGCACCAACAATCATACCACAGTCAAAGTCGCTTAGATCACGCAGCTTGCCCATTCTAATCTTTTGTCGAACAAAAAACTAAATCACCTCACCATGACTGCAAGCTTTATATACTGAGTTGCAGCCACATGATTCGCTGTTTGGAGGAGCAGGCTATTTACTTCAAATGAGCAGGAGTACCTAATAAAGTGGCCGGTGAGTGTATTTCTATATCTTGTCCGCACAGCATTTGGTAAGATTTTCTCAAATTGTCGTCACACCATATATTTAATTAAAATATTAACAGATGTATGCTCCCCTAATGCACACAGAATTAAATTATTTTTTTTAATTATGTAATCTTGTTTGGAGAAATAGCATTTGACTAAAAGTGTGTATTCGTTTTTGATAAATGATGAAACAAAAATAATGCTCTTTACCAACCCTGCAGTTTACTTTTAACTGCGAGTTATGTGGTTTATCATGTCAAATCATAAAAGCATGCCCTGACGAAGGCAGTAATCATAATGGTAAGCTTCCAACCATCAGGTTGATGCGTATTGAAAATAACAGGTATTAACTTTACCTCTCTGGCTCACATTGTTTTGTTTGAGATGCTTACCATCTTTCAATGATGAATCATTTGTGTGTGCTTAAAGGGTGGAAAGATGGATGACAGAGGGCTGGGTATGCATTAAGTGTACAGTAGGACGCCAGGCCTATAATTACAAGCCACAAGTGACTGCAGAATACTATTATCAGCCCTAAGAGGGTTCACTTAAACTAAGAAAACCCACCTGCACAATTAAGTTGAAGGGATGGGTATCTCAGTAGCATAGTTCTAGACTGAAGTAGAGGCTGGTAGCAAGATTGTTGAATGAGACATCCCAACGAAACGAGGCTGGTAGGTGAACACAATTGCAGCCTGACATGATATATTATAGGACTGAGACGAGGAAGAATAGGAAGATGTAAGTACAAAAGTCACCCTGGATGGAGACACAAGTCACAATTTAGAGTCTTGAGTTTGTGAACACCTTGTGCAATTATAGAAATTTTGAGTTTTTATCATGCAGTTGATCAAAATGAGCCTTTTTATTTATTTTTTTTTTAATTATGTATTTGTGGATATGTCCTTGTCAGTAGTGTGTGTGTGTGTCTGTGTGTCCACATGAGACTAGGTACGCACCAGGATAAGGTAGCCATTCCTGATTGGCCAACTGGATTTTGGAATGCCTGCAGCTGTTTGTGGTTGGTTTTGGGAGCTGGAAATGGAGGGTCCAACTTGTGTTATGCCTTTTCTGACACTCTCCTAGACGGGGGGCATAACAAATATTAGCAAAAACTATCAGCTACTGGCAGCTACAATCCAAAAAAATATTCATATCAGCCTTCGAAAACCCATCAGTCGAACCAAACTCTCTCCACAGTCTCCTGTTTCTGGCCTTGAGACACAGGAGTGAATGTTCAATCACACTATACTGTACAAACAAAACCTTCTTGGGCATAGTATGCTCCATTATGCATGGTGAAATTCAGAGTGATCAATAGGATTGGCTCCTTAAAATCCCAAACTTCCCCTTGAAATTATTTCAGCAGGTGATGGTTTGTTGTTGGCTGATCTGCTGATGAGGCCAAGAGGCTGCTGGCTGCTAGAGAGGCTGGGCTGTCAACGTGACAGCTCATTAGCGCGACCTTGGAAAGCTAACTGACACAGGCTAGCAGCACAGAACCACCACAAGGTGTTGATGGGGGTCATGTTTCCACATCGGTTACAGAAAAATCACTTACCCAAGTCCAAATCCAGCTGTGTAGCACGGTCTCCTTCACAGTACGGCTGGAACGGGCTCAATATCTGTCAACCTGAAGCAGTGCAGAGCAAGGATAGGGGAGGACGGGACAGGATAGGATAAGTCGCAATAACCGAAATTTCAATAGTACTTCAATACGTTGCAAAAGATTGAATTCCATATTACATTTTTTAAACATTTGATACTTTCATGAAATGTGTTCTGTAAGCTCAAATTCCTTTTCAATGTTGCCTCCAGAGGGCATTTACCTGTGGATTAGAATGGTTAAAAGATGAAGAGGAAGGATTGGACTAGAGACAAGAGCGTCAGTCTGGCTCTTGACAATGTACTGCAGCAGTCCAAACAGCTTAGAATGTTCAGCAACCTCAAACAGTCCACTCCTAAGCCGACGCTGACTGAGCTGCTGTTGACGTCCCAAGCCAGATCTGGATGTCCCACCCAAGTGTCCTTATTATGTCTATTCTGTACACTTTGCTTGCCCAAACTCGGCACCTATTGCATGACTAATGGTCCTGGTAGGGGGATCCCTCTCTGAATAGCCCATCCCAACGTTTCTTCCATTTTTCCCTAAAAGGTTTTGTGGGAGTTTTTCCTTGTCCTCTGCGAGGGTCCAGGGTGTTCTGTGCCATAATTTATTGTTTTCATAATATGGGCATTGTGAAGCCCTTTGAGACTGTAACCGTGATTACGGGCTATACAAAGTTGCTACAAAGCTGTTCTGGTCAATGTGGTAACACAAAAAGCACAGTGGTTGTTCTGTGACATTGCTTGATGGATTTTTTTGTTTGCTGCGGTATTGTAGTAATACTGAATGTTTAGATATTAACTTAGTATTGTTAGCAAAGTCAACACTAAATACACTAGATAGGGTAAGCCACAGTATAAGGAAAAATTCCTTTTGGGAGAGAAATTAAACTTGGATTTGTACAACAAACATACTAGTCTGTATCTGCCTCCTACCGCCCCTCTCTCTCTCCTTTTCTGCTGTGTTGACACATGAGGAGTGAACAGTACATCTGAATGAAGATATGCTCAGTGAGGACTGGAGTGGCTAAACTTTAAAGCATAACTTCCAGGTTGAAATTTTTTTTTTTGTACATTTGATTTTCAGTTTATCCATGACTTTACAACTTTCACTATTTCTCTTACATTACAGCAAGCAGACAGGCAGGAACAGACAGCTGGCAAGCAAAGAGGAAACAAGGAAGTGCTCAACCAATAGCCAATGTAGCATCAAAACTGTATGAGAAAAGCATGACTTTAGATCATTTTACATCTTGTACACATGTTTTTAGACGCAACCATGGTGTCTTATGAAGAGGAATTAGGAAACCCAAAAATGCTGTACTATGTTGCTACTTGTGTTACTTTGAAAGTTGTGAAGTTGTATGATGGTATTATTGGTTGGAATTTTTATGTACACCTGTTGGTACAGCATGAAATAATCACTAAAATATTCCCTTTTCTAGGAAGGAAAAGTAATGTGGTTTTGACATAACCTGAATTTTGACAATACAATTTTATTGACTACAGAATTTCCATTGTTAGGCAATGATTTCCAGAATAATGCAGATCTAATTATGTGAATAGGGTAAAATAAGAGATAATCAAATTATTTCCTTAATAATCTATTTTCCATATTTCTGGAAAACATTAACAAGACAGACTACAATGTAAATTAAATCAAATAAACCATATCACTACATAAAGAGCAATGCACAGCCCAATTATATGTACCATACTATATATAGTGCATTGAAGATATTTAATAACTGAACAATGTCTAATAAGGCATTTTAAGAACAGATTTCTTTCAATGTTTACTCATTTAAACATGTTTATTATACACATTGGTGATCAAATACTGTTAAATACTGTCTCATGAATTTGATTCCTGACTGATTAACACATTTTATTATAATTATTATTGTATTATAGTAAAGAAAGGCTCCTGAACACAAAGGGTTAGGGTAATTTCTGAGGAGCAGACATTTTTTTAAATGTTATTGCTCCATATTTAGTTCTTAGGAAGTCATCTGATTTTTTTTTTTACAATTTAAAAAAACCCCATTGCTCTTAAAATGAAGTCAGCCAGATTTAAGAAAGAACTGGAGCTTTAGTATAGTTTTTTTCCATACCTCTAAATGTGAAGGCCGAGGAGAGGGATGGGCTCTCCCTTATGACGGGACAAAAGAAGAGCTTCCACGTCACTTTACATTCATGCCAGTGGCTTTCCAAACCCTCCAGTCTGTCTCACTTGGTAATCCTGCCCCTAGAGCTCAATCCCTCAAAGCAGAGCTCCAGCAGGGTGTAATGGCACAACATGAGAGAGGGGAATCTACCATCACACTCGGACACCTGTTTCACACAGCTTTTGCTCTTTTCATTTACACAATAAACACCACATTCCTTTGCAATTACCAGAACTCCTTTCCACTCCTATTTATATCCTACAGCTGTTTTCCAGTTTGGGACTTGTAATAAAACAAACTTCCATCTTATTGTTTTTGCACTTTTCCAAATCTAAAACATGCTTATTCTTGTAAGAGCTCCAGCCAGACTCAGTGGTAGTCCACAAAGTCGCTCAGTAACTGCATCAAATTTTATAAAGTCAAATCTGCAAAAAAAAAAAAAAGGAAAATGTCCACCGATGCAATTATTTTAGATGCACCGATATTATTTTAGTTTTCTCAAGAATATTTCTAATGGAATTTCTGACAGTATAACAATGACAAATTTAAAATTTCATACATCACAAGTACATGGTATTACATTAGCCTTTTTAGCCAGCAGTGCAACCCAGACGGTGCTGTGACAAAACATATGGATACATTATGTTTAGACAGCATAGATGAAAATAACTTTTCATGGGGCATTTTGTTATGTTGGACAATCACTAGGATTATTTGTGACTCAAATAAGTAATAACTGTACACTAGTTGTCTTCAAGAGGGGTTCTCCAATATGTTCATGTCCCAGGCCCCCATATAGAACCACATTAGACCACAGACCCCCATTTGATTAGATTTAGTCCTAGAGGCCCATATGAGAAGATTTTAGTTGTAGTTGATTTAGTGTTGAGTGGTCCACACTGTATGTGGAAGGATAATAGGGGTGAGAGTGAAACCTAGGGTTACAACATTCATTCTCATGCATTATCTAATTGTGATCATTTCCCACTTGGTGAACCAATGGTCTCCAGTACTTTACCGAAAATGACGATCAAAATGAGACAAAGATCTAGAAGGCACAACAAATATTCATAAGATAAACTATCCGTTGCCTGAACTTCTCTCCCTATGCTGAGTGGCTCATTTGAGGTTTTAGAATTTCATCCCCCACCCCACCTTACAGTTGGATGCAGTACCAGCCCCCCATGCCTGTCTCAAAAAGACAGGCTCTACCTCTGGCAAGGCTCCAACAATCTGCAGAATGGAGGCTTAATACCCTGCGGGCTGACAGCTGCACGGATTATCTCCCCTTGCTTGCTGTCATTGACGCCCCTGTATTGCGCCTTTCCCTGTAAAAGCCGCACCAGATTTAGGAAGGAGGATTAGGGGTTAACATTCTGAAGTTCAGAAGTCAGGTGCTTCTGCTTTTGAAGTCTCAGTGAAATGCGCAAGTGCTTTGTGGCTTGCTGTGTGCAGTTTATCTATATTAATAGCATTTAATCAGCCTGCAAGAGACCCCCCATACCAGTGTCAGTGGGCTGACATTCATTATACAAGAGAACAGAGAACGTCCTTAGACAATTCAAATGGTTGATGCTTTGGTTTGAAATAATGGAGTGGTTGAGACACTACCAGTAGTGAGCTTTTTCCCTCCATTACTTCACAGCAACCAATCAAAAGAGAGTCACAGAGATGTCACTGGTTTACCGAATTGACCATTTGTAGCCCAGACTTCACCATAGGCTAGCATCAACGTGGTTCCACACATTCAATTGATAAGCATCATCTAACCACATTCAAACAAAAAAATGAAAATGGTAAGATACAAAAAGGTAAGAGACCTAATTAAGAATTCTTACCATTTTTTGGTACAATACTACAATTATCTGCCATTTGACAAACTGTATCACCTGATAATCTCTTGGACTGTTCAAATGTGTGCAATAAAATGAATGGTGAAACATTCCGTTGCCTGTGACTTCTCCCATTTATTGTTCATGGGACTAACGCAGAGCTGCTTTCATTCAATCATAACGAAAACAGATCAGACAGGAGACTGAGGCTTGTTATCTGGGGAAACAGCTGCATCACAGAGTGCTGATCCCAAGTCAGCTCACTGAGCTGTTTACCTCAGCAAAACTTGACATGTCTGAAAAACTTTTCTAAAGCTACACCAAGTCATGTCCCATCTCAGCTTTTCACTTCTCCACTACAATACAGAACAGTGTGATATTTTATTTAGTAAAATAAATAGAGCGATCTGTTGATTTTATGTTTGAATCAATGTAAGCAACATGAAAATAAAAACTGCAGCTACTAACATAAGTTAGTAGCTGCACTTCCCCTCCTCCTGACCTCTTGATCCTCACTGGCCCTAATTGGACCCCAGACCTCACTCAGATCATCATGGCAACCGTCTCCAGAGAACAGTTGTATTTGAGTCGGGCCTGGCAACACTTGACTGCACCAAATCCTTGATGACAAATGTAAGACAGAGAGAATGACAAGTAATGATGAATGGTATCAACTAATACTGACGTGCCTGCAGCTTGGTGGTTGGGGGTTCTGCTGCCCCACAAGGATTGAACTCCACTTGTTCCTGGATCAAATAACATGAGTGGACTGTTGATCAAGAAAAGATAAACATGAACATCAAAATAGGTACTGTGTAAGTACATAGCACTAATGTAAAGGTCTGTAGTTCAAAAGTAACATCAGCCAATACACCCTATTTGCCCAAATTCAATTCTTCTCCACACACGCACGCACACTCACTCACACACACACGCACACGCACGCACGCACGCACGCACAGAGAGCAGGTGGACTCACAAATGAAAAAAACTCTTAACAATACACTAACGTTACAACATTAAGATCGTACATTTATTTGAAACATTATTCATTTAGTAGATTCAATTCTAATAAATACCTTCTGCAAGCCTGAGCAGACGAGGTAAAGAGGTAAAGGGGTCTTCGCTTTTGAGAACGTAGTAAACTGTGTTTGATCAGGATTGCCTGATTTGCGGCGTTCATCTTCCGAATGGCGGTATCCATCGCTCCTCCACCTCATCATATCTTTTAGCTGCTTTCTCGTGTGGCTACAAATTCCAGTGCTATTATTACGCCATTGCAACAGACTGGCTGCGCGCGTGTGTGGAAAGTGGCCTCACAACGGCTGAAATGTCATGTTTTGCACGAACGTACTGTTAGTGCAGTAGTAACTTTACGGAGGCAACCAAATAAAATGTTGACTTTTATTGAAATTAGATTTTCCAGTTTTGTAGGTTTTTATTTATTGTTACATATTAAAAAATAACAAATACTGAACAGGTGGTTGCCAAAGGTGGCAACCAGAGTCCATGAAACGGTTGCCAATTGACTCAAGGGCAACCGTTACTGTCGAGCCCTGCCTTGTATTTCTGTGTCTCTTTTATTGTTTGATGGTGTACAGTATTTTCCTTATTGCCGTGGATAACTGGCCAAATGTAAAAGACGTGACGCTACGTTGAGACATTTCCAGTGCGATCTAAAACATCAACGGTAAACATCTTTGGTTTGATTTGGTGTCAGCCCCTCAGAATCAAAGAGCAAGGGCTTCTTTCCAGACCCACCTTTTTGCACCAATGTTCAACAATCATACAGGGAAAAATCCATCGTAGAAGAGGTAGCGATACCAACTTCTCCACCGACAGCCTCAATAGACCAGAGCCATGCCATGAAGCTACAAGGCATGTTGCAGGCATTTTGAGTGAGAGGCGTGGCCACAATCATAGAAATGCCCAAGAGTTTGCTGGCTAGATATGAAAGCAACAAGTTTACACCCCTTCCCTGGGGGTTTTCATAAGGCATTCTGGGAAACGCAGAAAACCACTAACTGAGGTAAGCAAAGCAGATTTAGGGAAAGTGGACCGGCCTCAGTCAAGCCTGGTTGACTGAGGACACTGACATATATGGGCTGCATTACATACGCCAAACTATATGAGCCTGGCTGACATTGGCTACTGAACTATTCGACTGAGCTATATACACAGAACTATATGGCCCGCACTGTATTTTATCCTGTCATATATTGCATGCCCAGCCGTCCTGATGCGTCCTTGAATTTCTCCTTGAAGATTTTTTCTGGGAGTTGTTTGTGATAAAGGGCTATTTAAAATAAACTTGGATACACAAATAAAGTAAATTACAAAAAAAAAATAACTCCTGGAATGCATTAAACATCACTGATTCATTCATTCATATTATTGATGATATGTAACAGTGTGAGAGTATCTGAGGGGGGATTATTCCTTTAAGAGTGAAATTCAAGAGTGTCTCCTCAACAGTGGTGAGTGGGTGCCCCCTTTCAGAGAAAGATGGACTTCCACAAAATTCTAAAAGTTACCTCTCCTGCCATTTGGGGGCCGCCAATATGTGAAGTTGCCAAGTGCAGCTTTAAGTTATAATTGGGCGGGTGGTTTGGGAAAAGAACAATGACTAAGTACCAACACACAATTACTATCTTGCAAACTGAAGTGGCTGTTTAAGACGTTTGTACAAATTTGCACTGTAGGAATCATGCTGACTAAAGATATGATGTTATCAATAGATACACCAATAATTCATTTGACAGCTTTCAAAAAATCTTTAGTGGTTATGAAACAGTTCTTCAAAATACAAAAGAGAAAGCAATATATACTGTTGAAAATGTATTGAAATATGCTGTGACTAAATAGGGTTAGGATAAATACATTTTCCCTCTGGAATATAAACTAAACTAATATTTCAACTGTGGCTGACAGGGGGGGAAATATCTGAGGGATTTTCCATGTTTTTCTGAGAGACTTAGACTATAATAATTCAAGCCTGAAAAATAATTACTGAATAGAAGATGCGCCATAAGAGGGACATCACTTTAGTTGGCAAGTTGGTAAAAAAGGATTGTGTTTTTAACTGGGATACATTATGTAGAGCATTTCAGCCAGTCAATTGGTATTAATAATACATAGCGCCACTCAGAGGCTTATAATATGACCACTTGGAGACTGTGGTTAAAAGTCCAGGCTACTGTGAGGCTCCTCCAACTGAAAAAACAACAACCGATTTAGGCTAGGTTTTGAACCTAAACAGGGAAACGGAATGACACGGTGGAACAAAGAGACTGGAAACGGTAGTTTTTTCCAAACCACCCTGAACATTCATATGTTCTTCAATTATGGAGTAAGAGCAGGCGTAGACGTATTCAATTTCAGAAATTAATGTATCGGTGTTTCAGGAAATTCAACAAGCTGTTGAGAAAAGAAACTCTGCATCCTGCCAGTGTTTTAGAGTCAGCCAACTGCACACCGATGATGTGGAAAGAGATACTCATCACCGGAGATATTGATGCCCACAAATAAAATTTAAGCCATTCAGTTGACAGTTGAAATGTTACGTTAAATGCTTTGTTATCAGGAAACAAGACGTAAACTCACTGGAAATGCTGCTGCAGGTGACTTCAGGCTCTGGCTGCTGTTCCGCTGCTTCCTCCAACTCAAAAGTTTCCTTTTACAATGCTGCAGGGGAACGTCGGGAACGCGCTACATTGGAAATCAATGTTTTATTTCCATAAGGGTATTATCTGGGAGACTCCACCAGTCCAGCAGCTGATGAATCCCAACAGCTTTAAAGTTTAAACTAGTACTTGAGTTTACCGGCAGGTGTCCGGGAGCAGTCGACACTGACTTGCTGAAGCGGTGTCCCAGTCCCAGTCTAACCAGCTCAATGCAGGGACATCCACGACGCTGAAGTTGGTTTCGGATTCACAGTTTCGGATTCGGCAGTTAAGGGGAAAGTTAAGGGAAATGTATTGCTGAGCGACGATCCTCCGTTTTTTGCACCTCTTACAAAAACCACTGTACATAGACCTGTCAAATCTGGACTAGATTATCCCAGAGAGGCTAAAGATTCTTTAAAACACAGTTTCAGATTTGTGAAACCTTTATTCTATTTGTGAAAATGCAAAACGGGGACATTTCGCTGCTTTTTTCACATCTAGACCACATTGGACCAGGTCCAGATCCAAAACTACTATACCTAGACTTGTCAAATCTGGACTAGACTATCCCAGAGAGGCTAAAGATTCCTTAAAACACAGTTTTAGATTTGTGAAACCTTTATTCTATTTGTGAAAATGCAAAAAAGGGACATTTCGCTGCTTTTTTCACATCTAGACCACATTGGACCAGGTCCAGATCCAAAACTACTATACCTAGACTTGTCAAATCTGGACTAGACTATCCCAGAGAGGCTAAAGATTCCTTAAAACACAGTTTTAGATTTGTGAAACCTTTATTCTATTTGTGAAAATGCAAAAAAGGGACATTTCGCTGCTTTTGTCACATCTAGACCACATGGGACCAGGTCCAGATCCAAAACCACTATACCTAGACCTGTCAAATCTGGACTATATTATCCCAGAGGGGCTAAAGATTCCTTAAAACACAGTTTTAGATTTGTGAAACCTTTATTCTATTTGTGAAAATGCAAAAAAGGGGACATTTCACTGCTTGTTTCACATCTAGACCACATTGGACCAGGTCCAGATCCAAAACCACAATACCTAGACCTGTCAAATCTGGACTAGACTATCCCAGAGAGGGGACTTTCTACTTGACCTGAGTGCAGCCTTCGACACAATTGATCATACGATACTCTTGAACCGTCTTGAACATTATATTGGTATCCGGGGATCAGCCCTTTCTTGGTTTAGGTCTTATTTACTCGATAGATCACATCGCGTCTTTTACAACAACATGACCTCAGAGTGTTGCAATATGGACTTTGGTGTCCCACAAGGCTCTGTCCTAGGACCACTGCTATTCTCTATCTATATGCTACCACTTGGTGGCATCATTCGCAAATTTGGCATTAACTTCCATTACTACGCCGATGACACCCAAATTTACATACCAGTCAAACCAACCGATAACACCCAATTCCAAAAACTAGAGGCCTGCCTATCAGAGGTCAAATATTGGATGTCCCTAAACTTCCTACTTCTTAATGGCAGCAAAACTGAGTTGCTGATTGTGGGACCAGCTAGACATAGACACTTATTTGAGAATACTACACTGAACTTTGATAGTTGTGTAATCTCCCAGAGCCCATATGTTAAAAACCTTGGGGTAAAATTCGACCCTACCCTCTCATTCGAGTTGCACATTAAGGAGACCACTAAAACAGCGTTTTATCATCTTCGCAATATTGCCAAAATTCAACCCATGCTAACAGAGGCAGACGCAGACATTTTATTACATGCCTTTGTATCATCCAGAATCGATTATTGCAATGTCCTTTTTTCGGGCTTATCTACTGGGCGCACTAAAAAACTACAACTGGTCCAGAATGCTGCTGCCAGAATCCTGACGAAAACTAGGAAATTCGACCATATAACTCCCATTCTATCCTCATTACACTGGCTACCAATTCAGGCCAGGTGTGACTTTAAGGTGCTTTTACTTACATATAAATCATTACATGGGATGGCACCGTCCTATTTATCCGATTTGATTAAACCATATATCTCAGGACGCTGGCTACCTGTCTATCCCAGCAGTCAAAAAGAAAACTGCAGGTAACAAAGCCTTTTCTTACCGGGCTCCCTATCTCTGGAACAGTCTGCCTGCCTCAATCAGAGAGGCAGGCTCTATCGAAGTCTTTAAGTCAAGGCTAAAAACCCATTTATTCTCTCTGTCATTTGACCAGCCTTGAGGGAGTGGCTCAGTCTCTTCTCAGAGTAAGGCTAGACCAGTTAGCTTATCCTAGCTCAAGGTCCTGTCGATGGATACTAGCATCCTGCCTACATGTCCTATTCTCCTGGTCTACCTGCTCCTGTCCACTGACGCTGGTCATGTTTGTCTGTGTGAGTGAGAGTGTGTGTATGGGTGTGTGTGGGTGTGTCTCCTATCTGTTACAGGCTGCAGCCCGGCAGAGTTGGCGTCTGCGTGATCCCCCCCTCCTAGGACGATGCTGACTGAGCGGGCGTTGCGTTCTCCTATCTGGGCAGTGTTGGCGCCTGCGTGGTCCCCTAGTCCTATGATGACGCTGACTGAGTTGCCGTTGCTGTGATGCCGCCCCATCAGATCTGGATGTCCCACCAAAATAAACTTTTATATATTGTGTATACGCTGCTTGCCCAAACTCGGCATCTATTGCACGTCCAACCGTCCTGGTAGGGGGATCCCTCTCTGAGTAGCCCCTCCCAAGGTTTCTCCCAATTTTCCCTGTAAGGTTTTGTGGGAGTTTTTCCTTGTCCTCTGTGAGGGTCTAATCCGCATGCTAGCCAATAAAATAAATGCAGGCATTATTTGTTTCACCGAAACTTGGCTAGACTCTTCTGTGAAGGATATGGAAGTGGAGATTGACAATTACTCAATTATCAGGAAGGATAGAAATCGCAAAGGAGGGGGTGTGTGCATCTTTGTGAGAGCGGACATTGGTTACAGTATACGGACTGATTTAGAACATGAATTGTTGGAGGCGGTATGGGTAGACATTCATTTCCCCAGCAGTAAGCCAATTTTGGTGGGGGTATTGTATAGACCCCCGGTCCAGAATGATTTCTATCAGATTCTTGAAAATGTCTGTACTAAATGTAATAGCTTTTTAAACACAGAAGTGATTTTATTGGGAGATTTTAATACTGACATGAACAAAAGCAATTGCCCCACTTACAATGCATTTTCCAGCCTCTGTAGAACCTTAAGTCTACACCAATTGATCAAAGACCCCACAAGAATCTGTGATTCTAGTCAAACTATCATTGACCTCATCTTGGTGTCTGATAAAGGGAATGTTTCTCAGAGTGGTGTTTTTACTTATAGTATAAGTGATCATCAAATAATTTATTGTACTAGAAAGATTAAAAGAACTACATTCAATTGTCACAATACCATAAACATAAGGTCGTTAAAAAGATACAATAAAGATGCATTGATTGATCTGCTAAAAAAGGAAGACTGGTCACAAGTACTAGAGTGTAAATACACTGATATAGCATGGAACCTTTTTAAAACCAAATTTCTTTGTGCAATTGACAAGGTGGCTCCTTTCAGAACAATTAGGTTAAAACAAAGGACAGAAGCATGGATGAGCAGGGAGATATTGGAGACGATTCGGCTAAGAGATAAGGTTTTCAGGAACTACCAGAAAAACCGGGTACAATCAAATTTTTTACTCTACAAAAAATTAAGGAACATGGTGCAGAGGATGATAATTGGAGGTTTTAGAAAAAGTAATATATGAGCAGATATCAGTTCATTGATGCACAACAGTTACTGTACTCCTTCCAATCAGGTTTTAGACGATCCCACTCAACAGATACTTGTTTGCTTTACCTGACGGACTACATCAGGAAGGAAATGGACAAAGGCAATTACTGTGGAATGGTTTTACTGGATCTCCAGAAAGCCTTTGACACAGTAAACCATAAAATACTTATTTTTAAACTTAAGGCTATAGGTTTTAATGCAAATGCATTACAGTGGATGAAGTCATATCTTACAGGTAGAAACCAAGTACTAGAGGTGGGTGGAATACTTTAAAATCCAAAGGAAATCAGCTGTGGAGTCCCCCAAGGGAGCATCCTAGGACCACTTTTGTTTTTACTTTATATAAATGACATGCAATCGGCATGTTCTTGTCCTTTGTTTTTATTTGCTGATGATTCTGCCCTACTCATGTCCCACAAAAACAAAGATGTCGTAGAACAGTCATTGAGCACAGAATTGGCTAATATCAGTAAGTGGCTGTCGGACAATAAATTGTCTCTTCACCTGGGCAAGACTGAAACCATACTTTTCGGTTCTAAACACAAAATAAAAAAATGCTCAGAACTCTCAGTTATGTGCAATGGTATAAAGATCAAGGCAAAAAGTACAGTTAATTACTTGGGCTGTGAATTAGACCAGCAAGTGTCTGGGGACAACATGGCAGTCAAGGTATTGGGCAAGGTCAATTCAAGAACAAAATATCTGGCTAGAATAGCTAAATACCTTGACATAACCATGAGGACACCTGCAACAGCCTTAGTTCAGAGCCAGTATGATTATGCCTGTACCTCGTGGTATAGTGGCACGTCACAATCTCTCAAAGATAAACTACAAACATCCCAGAATAGATTGGTGAGAGTAGTACTGAAGCTACATCCTAGGACTCATTTGGAAGATAGTCATTTTAAACTATTAAATTGGCTTAGAGTCCCAAAAAGAGATGCACAAATCAAAACCAGTCTTATTTATAAAATTCTGCATAATTCAGCCCCAAACTATCTCTCTGGCTACGTCAGCTATATTAGTGAGGGTCATGACTACAACACCCGTTCCAGTATTGCCAACCTAAAAACATTGCGTTACAAAACTAAGGCAGGTAAGAATACATTTCAAAACACCGGTGCAGAAGAATGGAACAAGCTGCCAAATGAAATAAAAGGTATTCAGGTGGAGAGTAGGTTCAAGAAAAAGGTGAAACTTTGGCTTATAAGTCAAGTTTAATTAATATTTTGTTTAATTAATATGCCATCAAGGGAAATAACTGCTGCTTTTATTTAGGTATTTATTAATTATGTGATTGATTGTTGTTGTATGTGATGTATTGATTATATTTTAATGGAGTGCTGATAGGCATTTGGATCATGTGTGACTTTTTCTGCTCGCTGCTATATAGCCACCATATAGAGGACCACAATGGAAATAAGTTGTCGTTTTGCCAACTTTTTTGTGTTATCCTCGGCAATTTATGATGTGCATGGATGTGTTGGCATGCGTTTAAGAGTATGTGAGTTCGTGTTGGGTGTATCTTTTTTTTCTTTTTTTAAATTGTCAAATAAAACTACTACTATTACTACTAAGGCTGGGGGATATCGTGTACTAATCATTTATTATTTTCACATGTTGGGCACTGTGAAGCCCTTAGAGACTGTAACGGTGATTAAGGGCTATACAAATAAATGTGATTTTGATTTTTGACTTTACAGTAAAAAAAAACTTCATTGCCAACCTCATCAGCCTGCTCCATGTTGTCAGAAACTGCCATTGAGGTTTCTAAGCAGCCTTTTATGTAGTGGTGAACTACATAATTGACACCTGTTGAATTGATGTAGTGATCTGTGTTTGTAGTAATAAGCACTGCAACATTGTTGTAATATTAGGTGGCTGTACTCTGAGAATGGAGCATATGATTTAGAGTTTGGCACTTTGCATTTTGAGTCTTGTACATTGAAATTCTGCTGTGCAAAATGAGTCAAAGCAATCGTAAAAAACTGTAATCAACTTCAGTGAGTGAGTTTGAATTAAATTAATTAAGGTAAATCAATATGTGGTATATTTTAATATTATAAATATACTTCATTCTTTTGACATGTCTTGACATTTGTTTGCAAAATCTAGCAATAATAAAAGTACTCTACCTTGACTTCTCAAATACAGAGTAGAACAATGAAACTAAATCAGACAAACATATGCACCATCTATTAAAGTTATTAGTAAGATAAGGAGATCATGAATACAATGTGATTAAACTTGAAATTTTATTTTACACACATGAGCAGAACATCATAGCACAATGCCCTCCTCCTCACACTTCCTCAGGAGGAATTTTCCCCAGCTCCCTTTACCTCCGGCCAGACTCCATAGTTTGTCCCAGCACAGGTAGACAATGAAGACATGGAGGCACTATGGAGGGAGGAATTGAAAATGAGCATCAAGGCACATGAAAGAACAATAATATGCTTTCAAATGCTATGTGTTCAGTGGTTAACACCCCCCACCTGCTGGGACAAAATGGCCCCCAGCCCTCTGTGCAATGTGTCAGTCTGGACGCAGAAAGGGAGAGAAGTCAGGTATATGAAAATCAAAGTGCTGCTCAGCTCCAAGAAGGCCCAAAAAAAACACTTGGAGTGGCTTTGTGTGTCCTGAAAATATGAGTAGAGTGTCCGGCATGTTGTAGGTTAATTTTCCAGCAACCATGATCCTCGACTATAGGCAAGAGAATAAATAATGTTAGGCATTAAGGCTCCAAAGGATACGCTGGTGGCACCAAGTTCCTCTCAAACAGTTGTTTTAGGCCACTTTCATTGAGGATCCATGCATCATGAGTGAATCCTGGCCACCTACTCACCACATCCAAAATCCTGTAATCAGCATTGTAATGCTGTGATATTGTTTGTGGTTGACAAATGCCTCATGTTTATTTGGAGCTGTCATGTGCACATGCATTCCATGTATTACTACAACCACCCCTGGGAATCCTGCAATTTGCATAAACGCAGTTCACTGAAGGAGTAGTAGAAAATTCCAGAAATCTCTGCAGAGGCTTTATTTGTTTGAATGGCCGCCGTGCTTATACTAAGCTGGGATGGTCCCAAATCATCCCTGTTGCAGCATTTTCTCTGTGGCTATAGGAAGCACAGTGTTAAAACAACCTTCGTCTCTGCAGTGATGGCATTACTCTGCAGTGTACGTGGAGATATCACATCTTGAACAAGATCAGTAACAAATAATAAACCTTTTCTGTCTTTGTGACAGTGCTGTCGTAGCCACTAATGTATTGTATAACATGGAGAAGCACTTTGCGCTTGAGTAAGCAAAACACCAAAAAGAACAAGGCAGTTAAATGATAAACTGCAATGAAGTATAAGGTATTTAAAAAAAGGAAACAGATTTCTTTGTCATTGTGAATTTACTGCATGGAATTGTTGGAAATGCTATGCCCTCGTCTCCCAAAGGCATAACATTTCCAGTGTTTGATGCATGGGGTTGCATGGGGTTAAGAACTGAAACATGAAAAGTAATGCAGTTTTTGTAATGCCATCAACTGTTAGTATTTTGAAAGTCGTTGTGCTATGATTGACTATGTTCCTCTTGGATAGAAAACATGTGCTAGTGTTTTGAAAGAATGATTTGATATTGAGTCGGGTTTGCCGTGTTTTGATAGAGTTAGTGTATGTAGAGAAAGTTTTTTTGCATTTTGAAATGTAGAGTTGGTGTTTTTTACAATCACTAACAAGCATTTAGCTAAACTCCTAACACAGCAATACACCTACATCACACAATTAGCCAAATAGTTAATTTTCTGCTCAAAACCACATTTTGTTAATTAAACACCAACACCAACTCTACACTTTAAGTAAAAAGCTAACGTTAGGCTATAAACGAACTACACCACGGTCGCATGACTTCAACATCACCACCACTGAAAATACAGAAAATACTATAAATTGATACATCTACAAGTTGGAATGTTTGAGTTAGAATAGTTTGGAAGAGCGCGAGTATAAACACAACTAGAGGCTGTAAAGGCGGACGAGTTTCTGTGTTCGGCGTGATTGCGTTTAATGTCCCCGACAACCTCTGTAGTCTCATTTAGCTACTTGTTAGCAATCGCCTTTTTTGAAGACACGTAAAAGCTTCAAAATTCATGAGTGGGGTATTTACTGACGTATTTTACGTCATAGAACAAAACGTGAAAATCTCACTTTCTTATCTTATTTCAGGCATCTAACCAAAAACCCATTCAAAAAACCCATAGACTTCAAGACGAGGGAACCGGAAGTGCAAAACTGCTAACTCATTTCCGGGGTTTAGGACTCATTCCTGCACCACTCTATAGGGCAAGGCCCGCCCAAAGCCAGTTGATTGACAGCTTGGCCCTTAAAGGAATAGCAAAAGCAATAGGGCAAAGCAAAAGCAATAGGGAAAAGAATAAGGAAAAATAAAGGGATAAAAATAAATAAATTACATTCTTTTATATTTTGTTATTTGTCTTTATATTTCCATTTATATATTCATTTATTTATTTATCTTTAGATTTCCAGATTTTTTAATTTACTTATTTATTCTTTTATTTATTCCTCTTTATATTTCCACATTTATTTTCTTATTCTTTTACAGATTTATTATTTTTTATGGCACTCCTATGATTCTATACATATTAGGTGATAATGAGACTGGTAGACTGTTGCAGATGGCAGAGGACAGAGGAAGTAGATAGATAATAGGTAAATGGTGACAGCACAGGAATGTTACTCTGATTCCTCAGGGGAATGCAGTGTAGTTTAACACAGGTAGCTGAGAGCTGGAAAAAACTTACAACCACACCCAAAAAAAAAAAAAACTTGCTAAATGGAAATTTTGTGTGATGTTTTTGGCTATGTTCTTTTTTTTGGTTCACAGAAAGCAAATATCATCTTTTTTTTATTCTAACAATGACCCACTTTCAGACTTCATTTTTTATTCTTATTCATTTATTTTTTTTATTTTTTTATTATTACTATTACTTCTCTTTCTGTTTTACAAACTACCCCCTGTTACTTGTCTTTGTCCTTTCTGTTTTGTCTAGTAAGTCGATATCATTTGTTGTCGCTTTAGTATCTGTTAGTATGTCCATATTGTCTGTCTTTGTATGCACATATTGGTGAATTAAGAAATTAAAAAATACTCATCCAAAGAAAAAATGTTGTTTTTACTTCTACTTCACCTACTGACTGGAGGGAACTACAGGTTGTGCATGAGTTAATTAATTCATAAGATGTGGCTTTTTTTGCCTTGACTCTGACTGCCGAGGAACATTTCAAGGTAAACTGAATTTATTTTCCCACAATTTTAAAAATCAAATCAATGTGTACAATGATTACTGGCAACTATTTGTACAAAATGTCCTTACATTCAATGTTGCCATTTCTTACAATATTTGAACATAATACACAACAAAATATCTGATATTTCACACAATTCTTCTTCTGGGTTTCCTATGCTCTCTCAGCGCTTACATCCAGTATATAGCACTATATGGGGACGGTGGCCTGAATAAACTGAGCAGTGACACTTTAGCGCTCCCTGCTGGAAATTAAGGAACATTTAGACAATACCAGCTCAGTCTGTTGGTCTTCAAGGTTCCTCTGGACAGAAATGGGAGTAGGTTGTCAGCCACTTCACAGGGCAATCCCTGAAAACCCACAAACAAACAAACTTGACAAACTTTAGCCTCACTCCACTTCCCCTTTTTGTATCTAGGCCAGATAACAAAAACTGAGTAGATAGCAAAATGCAGGGTTTATATGTGTTTTCTATCTTCTAGGAATAAATATACCTGTGATACTTCTGTCCCTTCCTCCTCTGGTATTCTGTTTCATCCACAGTCCACACAGCTCCCTTTCCTCCCTCCACTCGCACAAAACACTTATGCAGGCTGAGATTATGGCGCACAGCATTCTGGGTAGAACAGGAGACTTGTGTTAGGATAGAAATGGAAAGAGTGGTGAAGTATTTCACTCATGTAATGTTACTTACATTATTACTTATTTTTGTGTGACATGGGGGATTATGCATCAAAGTAAATTCCTACAGCATGTTATGTGGAGCATTTTGTGTTTTTCAAAATTAAGACATAAACCCCACTGCTTCCTGCTGCTAATTGTTGGCCCTCACAAATAACAAAGCCAATAACAGCCCTTGATAACAGTCAATATGCATTCTGACTAGGTAAGCTAATGTCTAATTGGAAATAGAGGAACAGAAATAAAGTTGTGTACAACTTGCATTGTAAAAATGCTTCCTGTTTTGTGCCATAAAGCAATCCAGCTGATTTGCCTCGAAATCCAAACATGTAGAAGCTGCCAGTCCTTTCAGCAATTGTCTCATGTGTTTACGGTAATTATACTAATATCTCAAAATTATGTGATAATGATTTATAGATGCTGAAATGATACACATAACACCTTAAATAGGAGACTATAAGCCTAAGCAAAAATAATGCAGTTGTACTTGTACATACTTGTACATAAATGATTCAGCAACTGACAAGTTATTAGTGAGACAATATTGGCTATCATATTAGAAAGATATTTTGAAACATTGGTTTCACAAACTGATTCTGGTCATGCTCCAAAAACTCAATTCAATGTTGCCAAATTGAAATTTATTGCATACCATAAATACATGAATCGTGAAAAAATATGAATTATGATAATTAATAATATTTTAGCAGGCATCAGAGTGAATGTGCAGTATGTGTAAAGGCAAACCTTCCAAGTGGCTGTGTTGTGTCGGAAGTAGAAGAACATGGTGGTGAACCAGTTGTAGATCTCGTTCAGAGTGCGCTGCTTGTCTGAAGATTCCAGTATGGACTGGTGGGAATACAGTCATAGTCAAACGACAGCAATGTGTTGTAGCATTGACTATAACTTGAACTATGTTAAGCCTTTTTTTTATCATGTTAATTCTACCTCTGTCCCATGCAAATATGTGAAAATATTCACATTTCAAGCATACTCTCTAAGCCAACTAATTGGATGTCAAAGCACACCAATCAAAAAATAGACTAAAATACAAAAATAAATCAATATCTGATATAGGTGCACATTGGTTTGCCTTTGAAAGACAACTCACCCATCTTATCAGGTAGGCATAGGTGTAGGGAGGCCTAATGTTGTTGTATTTGTAACACTCAATACTGGGGACCAGATCTGTGGAGCAGCCAACCAAAGAAACATGCCCACTTTTCACATTCAGATTATCAAACACCAACAGTAAGCCAACACTATGAGGAATTCATAGCCAGATATGTGAAGCTGTGTTACCTGGCAGTAGGTGAGCAGTGCCAGCAGCCCAGTAGCCATGCTGGGCCAACTCCCCTGGATGTTTAGCAGCCCAGCGTGGTGCTCCATCCCCATCTGCTGCCTGAGGCTGGGGCAGGAATAGAGGAAGTCTGTAGGGCCCGTCCGAAGCTGCCTTCTGGAGGGAGGGAAAAAAGGCGGACATGATGACAAACAATAATTTTGTCTTTCCAGAAGAAAACGCCACAAGCCAAGCAACTCAGTTTTCTCATAAATAATCTTAAAGCTGCACTGGACATGATTTTTATGTAGAAATCCAGGCATCTTATTAGCCTAAATCACATAGTGTGGCTGAAAAGAAGAGCGTACCATCCCCACTAATTGAGACACCGTAGATTCAGATTTGCCCAAATTAAATTCTGGTGTCAATATGGAGCATTTCTCAGGATTTCTGGGTATTGAAGTTCAAACATTTTTCAAACAGTTACCTCTCACTGCCATTTAGAGCCACCAACATGCAAAGTTGCCTAATGCAGCTTTAATCTAGCCTTTTAACACACAGCTGCAGCTTCATGGACACATCTATGTCTCCAGGCAAAATAAGTTGTCAGCCATTTGCTCAAGCCATAAAGATCAGAACCAACCAACCAAATCAGTATATTTGTGTTCGGAGAGGTGCAGATGAAGTTGCATTGCGAGGAGTTTCTGTTTTTCCAGAATCAGCTAAAAAAAAAGAGAATGGCCATTAAAGGTTCGATCTTACATCAAATGTAGCATAAATGATTGATTTCAAGGTTCATTTTCAAATTGACCAGTGTAGGATTCCTTATTATTTCATTGCCACCCTTCAAGTGATTGTTGATGTGATTGTCTTCTGATAACAAAGCCGTCACAGCCAGACATGCAGCCAGACATGCCATCAAAGCCAGACGTGCATATTGTTTTTTGACAAATGAATTTCACTAGAGCATGCATAGTGTAGTGGACCTTACAGTTTTGACAAGAACCCACCTGACTCTCCATATACTGCACCATGTCCTGCTGGACCCTCCACTGAGCAATGCTTCTGTCACCAAGACCATGTTCATCATGGAGATGCCTACAAGTCAGAGAACAGGCCAATATACAAGCTAGTAGAGCAAAGCAAATTGTTTCTAACAGGATTAAATTAACTTGATTACAAAATAGGATCTTTAATCTTTTAGAATTACATAGACAACAATCAGATCATAGATACTTTTGAACTGGTTAGTTGTTAGATTATTCAAAGACATGTTTGAAAAAATATTTTAGATTACAGACACAGACACAAGCATTATGCTAAAAAACTTTAAGTAATGATTTATCTTATCTTATCTTAAACTCAACTCATATTATGTAGACCCTCGGTCAGTGCATTACATTACTGACTACAATTTAGAGTAGTTCATCATCTGTAGCTACTGCCAATTTGAACATAACCTTCCCAACAATGTCATTGTGACATTATAGTGAAACACTAAATGCACTATTCAGCACTCTGGTTTTTGCTTACTTTAAAAAACTGGGAAAGTCTTCAGATGCTGCATCACATCCAGGCCAGCGGCATAGTCCACTCACAAACAGAGCACTAGCACCCCCTGGGCTGCTGGAGGACACAGGAATTTCTCAGTGATCTCAAAATGTCTGTGGGGTCGATGAAACCACCTTCAGACTCAAAGTGCTGTATGTGATACTCTACAGACATCATGACCATTCACAGTGGCTCCTATCACAATAACTGAAGGAGAACATTGAGACAGTGAAAGAATCAGAGCCAGCCATCATACTGTACACACACAAACACACACACACACACACACACACAAACTCTGCTATGGTGCAACAGAATACAGAATTATTAATACAGAATTACAATCTTATGATGCATTGAGTCATTTTGCTAGTGTGCCATGCAGTGTAAATGACAATCAGTCACCCATCATGATGTCTGGCCTCCATGGAGCCATCTCCCCTCAAGGAGAGGGAGTGACGGGTTTGCATGGGAGAGGAGCCCAAGGCTGGAGAAGAGGATCGGGCATGGTGGCCTGTGTCCACCTCTGCCTTGGAGATGGGTTGAGATGCACCATTCTCTGCAATAGAGAAGAAGAAAAGGCAATAACATTGGCTTTTGGTCTATTTTAATCCTGCCATTAATAATGGGATGTTTCTAATGCTGATCCATTACTACAAATACATGTGCTGTTTCTACAGATATTATATTTTGCACAAATAGGTAGAGAGTGGTTTTGGAAATCCTCTTTAGAATCATTACTGTTAACATTATTTTTTAAGAAATGGATTTTTAATTTTTTTAAATAGAGAGCTTTCAGGTAATGTAATCCACCGTCTGGAAGCCATATTGAATGTCCTCAGCTCAATGGCTGTAAACAGTGGGTTAATTTGTAACCATGGATCTCTGAGTGAAGTGATCACCTCATTCTGTGAGAACACTTTGTGTTCTGTGAGAAGCCCACCTGAGTTATGTGATGTGGATAATTGTTTAAGACACTCCAGCTGTTAGGGCTATAAATATCACACCAAACCATGACCAGATTTGAAAGAGCATGTCTCCAAGTAGGCTCGAGATGAAGAGGTGATGGGTTTCACTCAGAGAACCAGAGAATAGTTACAAAGTAACCTTCCGTTCCATTCATTTAGCAAGATCACCTCTTCACAGAACACTTTGTGTTTTGGGAATATTTAAGACGGTGCAAGATGGTGCAACCCCTGAACCATGTACAACACCACACCCCTGGGCTGACAGTGGCAGTTGCTGCACCATGTTGCCAAAGGCTGAGGTGTAAGCCGCTACCTGAGGCCATCACTATGCCATGAGTGTGCATGCACTCGCAGCGAAGCTGTCTCCCTGGCTTCAGTGTAGACTCACTGAATCACCTCCACAATCCAGTGGGAAATTCTCAATTTAGATACAGGCTGGCCAATGCAATCTGGCCTGAAGCAGACAAAGAGCTGGTCTGACCTCCTGAGCCCCTTTGTACATTTGATGTACACCTTGAGGGTAACCAGAAACAAGGTGAGCACCTTTGCCTGCGCTCTTCCAGAAGCAGTACATACCGTACCTGGTAAAGGAGCGAGGAGCCAGTGAAATCCCGAAGGGAAGGACAGAACAGTCAAAGGCCCTGCCCTCGAATCTGCCTGTGCCACTCCCAGATGGGGATCAAGAAATCTTTTAGGTCAATGGTCACAAACAAATCACCCTTGTTGACAGCCTGTCTCACCCTCAGGAGCATGAACCTCAGACGGCTATCAGATGGATATCTGTTCAGCCCCCTGAGATTTATTCCCTTGAGATTCCCATCCTTTGGGATGAGGAAATAATGGGAATAAAACTGAGCTCGCTAATCGCAAAAGTACCCTTTGCCAGGAGAGGTAAGATTTCCCCATGCAGAGCTTGCCTCTACTGTGAATCTGGCCCCAAGGAAATGCCAAGCAATAGGCTTCTCTTGTCTGAGATGAAAGTATAAGACAGTTCTGTGCACTGCAGCTCACACACAGGTGGCCCTCTTGGCTTGCCACACAATCTTTGTCTGTTCCCGTGAGACCTGTGTCACCTGGCAACAACCTGGAAGACCCAGGCCCACAAGAATTTCAGCGTGCATGCATTACTTCTTGCTTCTTCTTTTTTTTGCAATCCCTTCTCTCTATCTGTAAATAGGGCCTATGGCCAAAGGATGCAAGCCAGATTCCTCCTCTCGAGGGGAATAGTTCCAAATATACTGCTGATAACACGGTAGTGGCTCTGCTGCGCTGGGGGCATTTAACCAGGCTGGACTGTCCGCATCAACACCAATTGGTGCAAATTCAGATGTCTGAGAGACCGGACCATCAACACATCAACACAGTCTACTTGAGGAGATATTCCCCAAGAGAGGAAGAAAGAGAGAGAAATTCAACTGGAGGCAGAGGTGCCTGTGAGGACAAGCTTTCCAATTTACCCAAATGGTAAATGGGATAATCTACTGCTACCTAATGTAATATACTAGCTGAAACCAGAGATTTGTGACACCACCTGCACCACAGTGTGGAATCAAATGGCCATGGTTTGGTGTGAGCATGGGCTATTTATGGGCCCTAACCAGGTCAATTCCCATAACACAAATGTTCTGTGAAGAGGTGATCTCGATACGATAGAGAACAGCTGATTGCAAAATGTACAACTTGGCCATCAACTTGGAGTTGAATAGACATGGTTAATTTCTGTGCTGTTTTGACTGAGAACTGATGATTTCTTCACTGATAAACCTGATCAATTTTGTGTTTAGATAATGTCAGCTTGTTAGCTAACTAACCATCAGTCAGCTAATCATCAATCGTCTTGCTAACTCATCTGATGTAACACACTAATGTAGATGGTAGTGTTAGTAGTGGATAATAGTTGCATGTTAACACTGACATTGGTTGCCTTGCTAAATTAGTCTCTTGGCTAGTTAGCTAACTAACAAAACCAAAAACCATCAGTTTAGTTCAGGTTAACTGAGTTGACTCTTGTCAAATTAGGAGAAATTAGGTGTTTTGGAGTAGGGCTAGGGCTAAAGACAAGAAAATCTGACTAAATATAGCAAATCAATTATGTCATGTATTATCATACTAGAGAATGTAATGCACAAAGGACATTCTATGTTTCTAAGTAGACAAAGACACCAGTAGCTGATTTCATAAAGCATGTTTCTCATATTGCACAGATTCATTTTATTATCCCACTTGCTCATTCCCAATGACAGGCAATGTTGCTGCTGATGTTCACTGAGGGCCAGTCAAATGTGCGTGTACCATGTTGTAGTCTAGAAGCTGTTTGGGAAACCTGACGTAACACCGATGGTCTGTACTGCTTTTGCCTTCTGCCTTCCACATCAGTCCAACACTGGGGAGAAAAAAGCAAGGTCCAAAACAACATAGTACTTCCACAGACTAGCTCAACACTAGGGCATATTAATTACTTATATTAATTAATGTACCTAAACTGTACAATAAACATATAAGCACTACTGAGGCCTGTTACGCTGTTCTTGTTTTCTGAGACTGGGTCGTTTTACTCAGCACAGAATTCTGGGTATTTTTTACTTCTTTTTTTTTTTTTTTACCACACATTGGCATACTCAAATGGCAGCAAGAGGTACCTGTTTGAATTTTGAGGACGTCAATATACGAGGAGGTTCACTCCCATTGATTTACTAAACCAAAACATGTGTAATTGTGCACAGTATTTAATGCCCACAGGTAGCATGTCTCGCACCCTGAAAATGCCAAGGCTGCTGTGTCATTTGTTCAAATATGAAAGTGGATAATAATAAATAATAAACAACAGAGAGAGTGTGCTCCATTTGGGAATTACTCTCTTTTTAATGTCAGAGGATAATAAATTCTAGATCCTCCTCCTCTCTATGTCTACTTCCCTGCAGTCTGTCATTCATTAACTTCTACTGCCAAGTGCCGAGGGATGATGCCTGATGCTCGACCTATGCTAGACCTGTTTCTTAGAGTTTATGCTGCACTCTTTTACCTTTTAATCTGATTTCTCTGTACCTTTTTGTAAAGAGCTTGACTAGAATGCAAAAAACAGTCCAGCTACGAAGACTTGATTGGGAGGAAACCCACTCATACATGGGGAGAACACAGAATAGCACCCACAATCATTTATTTATTTATACATTCATTTTGAGGAACCTAAGCAACATTTAGGCAGGCACGGAAATAATATGATTTATGATGATATATTTTTACAGGATAGTGCAGTTCACTGTTTGCCTGTGCCTGGGAATAGTAAACAACAATATTTATACCATATTGGTGGTAATTAGGGATGGAACGGTTCAAGTAAGAAATCTGAACCGTTCGGTTCGCTAGTCACGGTTCGGGGCATGTATGTATTGTTCGGTTCATTTGAAATAGGCTATGAGGCCTACTGTGTGCTTTTTTTCATGTAGAGTTAGGCTACTGTTTCTATTTACTGTCACACTAGAAACGGGGAACAGCCTCACAGATTTCAGTCAAAAAGGCATGCGGGGGGGGGGGGGGGGGGGGGGGGTATGGGTGACGGACAAATCTCCTTAACGATTCCTACAGTCTATTTCTGCCAGCTCATATGAGTGAACTGCATTGAGCAAAAAAATCTACTCAACTGTCAGCACCTGCTCTTAGGCAACAGCAGAGCAGACAATCTGCTTCCTGTTTACACCGGCACGCGCATGTCCAGTGTAGGTGAATGGTTACGTGATATGCGTTTTCAGGCGTTTTAGCATGGGCGGAGATCATTTCTGAAGCGGTGCTAAAACGCTTCTGTGGACGGAGATCCTTTTAGTTTCAAAACTCAGTTTTAAAACGAAAACGTATTAGTGTGGATGCAGCCTGTCACAGCAGCAAATGCTTGTCTGTGAACACACTACTCTCTCCCTGCACTGTATGGCTCATTTTGAGTGAGTGGCGAGATCACCTGAGGTAAGGACATTCGCTTTTTTCACTTGGCTATTTTATATGGTTTTGACTAATATCATTAGCTCTGTAGGTTATGTATGTTATGTCTTTTTTAGCTAACGTTATTGTACAGAGCAGAGCAGCTTCTCTTATGCTAGATTTCCACTAATAAACTTGACGGATCCCATTCATTTATTAGTAAGAGTGCCATCTAGTGGTGGAAAGAGGCCAGGTTACCCTAACAAAAAACTGTCATAGTAGTTTGATGGTAATTTTAGTTTTACCATGGTACCATGGTAATTATTGTATAAATAATTTACCATGGTACAGGCCCTATTTAAACATTGTTGATGTTGAGTAGTACAGGCCATCATTTAATTTCACTGATAGATAGAGAAACTTAGCACTGTGCTTCATCCATGAAACCTTAAAGGGGAATTCCGGTATTTTTAAACCTCTGGCTCTATATGTACATATTTGTCATTTATACCCCAAAATAGGTACAAAAAGTTTTGGAATTGCCCGTGAGATCGCCTTAGCCGGCAGTCGCGAAATGGGCTGCTATAACTGCAGTGTAATCCATTGGGTGGTTATATATATATTATGCTGTCGCATTATTTTTTTTTTCGACTTCGGGTAGCTCTCTCTTTTTTCACCATACATGTGTTTGCATCCCTGCAAATAAATGAAAAGCATTTTGAAATTGGCAATGACCCCTTCCTGCTGTACCAAAAACGTAGCGAACCGAACCGAAAACCGTGACCCCAAAACCATGCTATGAACCGAACCGCGAATTTTGTGAACCGTTCCACCCCTAGTGGTAATACAGCTACAACTTGTTGGCAACTTGTTCAAAAATTAAGTGGTTGCAAAAGATGACTGGAGTTGAGTAGAGAACTACTTAAAGCAGAACACTTCTAAGGTAGAGGCTGCAAACTAGGCTAGACTTTTGTATGGAGATCTCAGCAGTTCAGTGGATGTTCACTCCTTGTTGAGCAAGGACATGATATGATTTTGATGTTAATGTTAAATGGTGTCCAGGAGAATGAAGAAGAAATAGATTACATGATTACAGCATATAGTTGCATTTATGTTGGGGATTTACAACCTTTACATGATTCTCATCTACACCCACTGTCTCTGTGTGCTACAATGTGCTACAATGTGCTCCTCTGTGTGTGTGTGTGTGTGTGTGTGTGTGTGTCAACTGCCTGTAAGGCTTCCTGCCCTCAAACCAGGGAAATACGTATAAATAAACAAAAATCTCAATCCAGCACAACAGGAAGGTCTCACTCACAATTTTCATCAAAAATAAATATTGCTTTTAAAATATGAAGAAATCCATTCAATTGCTGCCTTTTATCCCTGTTTGGATACTATGCAGTATGGACCTTCTAACATGATTTCATTGATGCCATTTTTTGATTTATAGTGCTGGTTTTCCTCTAGCTTCTAGATAGAGGATTTGATGGAACTGGGTCAGAAGGAGAGGCTACCCTCATACCTGGCTTCCAGAGGTTGGTAGTGACACCAAGTCCATGGGCTGAGGAGGACGAGGAGAGCATGGCTCTTCTGGCATCTTGCTCTTTTCACACTGTGGTTGTGCTTGGTGCTGCTGGCCACATCTCAACCTCTCACTGGCAGTCCCTGGCATCCCTGCAACAACAGAAGACAGATTAATGGTTCACTATAGGGGCTTTGCAGTTGCGTCAAAAATCCACTGTGAATAATATCTAAATATATACTTAAGCAGGCTACAAAAAATAGAAATATGTAAAGATTGATGTGATGTGGCTGTAGGTTAGTTTAGTAACATTCTAAGTAAAAGTGAATAGTGTGAAAAGGTAGATTTGCTGTGACACCTTGTCTTTAGCCCTAGTCTCTACTCCAAAACACTCTGAGTTGTAGCTTGAGAAGAGTCAGCTCAGTTAACCTGAATAAACTGTTAGCTAGCTAACTAGCCAGCAGGCTAATTTAGCAAAGCAACTGATGTTAATGACTACTAGCCACTGCTAATGCTAGGTTCTACTAGATACGATAGCTGGTGTCCTAATCAGATATGTTAACAACTAGACAGTGATGGTTAGCTGACCAGGTACTACGGTTAGCTAGCTAACACGATGACATTATCTAAACATAAAATCAATAATTCAGTGATGAAATGATCAGTGATCAGTTCCTAGTCCAAAACACCACAAAAAGTAACCATGTGTATTCAATTCTGTTGATATGGTCAAGTCGTACGTGTAGAAACGCAATCAACTGTTCACAGCTGTTATTGCCCAAGAGCCGTGGACCTCCAATATGGCTGCCAGTGGGTTACATCACCTGAAAGCTCTTTATAGTGCTACACTAGAAAAACATGGGTAGGGTTGGAATTAGGTCGTTCTCAATGTTGAATAGAATAGAATAGAACAGAATAGAAGAATGGTGAAATCAATGTGCAAACCTCAAATGTGGACATTAAAAACAATCTCAACAATAAATGTTACAGTCTTACAGTCTTGCTTATTCCTTAGTTCTTTTTTCCTCTAAAAAGATTAGAAATTATGATGATATGATGTATAATTATTACAGTATAATAATTATTCAAAGCAAAGTATCATACATTTTTTATGAACTATACACATGGTCTTTTGTGCTTCAAGGCAGCAGTAAATGTTCCTTCACCAGAGAAAACAGGGCTGACAGAGAGGCTGTGGTTGTGCACAGGTGCACTGACACACACACACACACGCACGCACGCACGCACGCACGCACACACACACACACACACACACACACACACACACACACACACACGCACACACACTGATAGCATCAGCACAGCAGTCTACAGAATGAGGGGGGGGAGCAAGCTGCTCTACTTTTATGCAGCACGGTGCATGATGTTATGTGACCTGCAACCACTGGGATATGTGTTTGTCAAAGATGCTAAACTGGATGGTGTTTCCTAATCAGATAATATAGTTCCTGGAATGAACAGAGTGTATTATTTGTCATTGCCTGTCATTGTTTTTCAGCTGTTCTAAATGTTTTCAAATTTCCAGGGTATAAATAATTACTAATCTACTCTTTAAAATGAACAGAACAGTTTACTTAAAAGGCATACAGCTAGGGTGGCTCGTATTTTTGTCATAATGTTATGTGCGCCTTTAGAAGCTCTTATGACAAGTCTCAATGACAATGTCTCCTTATGAAGCAAATAATAATAAGTCATTAGTTATATTGTAAAAAAAATGATGTATACCCGTACTATACTTTGTAAATGTACTCCTTCACTGTTGCTACAAAAACTTTATTTTCAACTATCTCCTTGCCAGATCAGACATTTCTTCAAGGCAGTAGGGAAGCATGCATATATACAGTAACCAAACAGCGACCACCACATGTGTCATGCAAATGCACACCCACAGAAACAGGAATTCAGTAGAAAGTGAGAGCGTTGAATCTGTTTATGGCTTCTCACTTTGATCTCTCATTTTGGGCTTATCTTCTCCACTTTCTTTTCTCCTCTATAAGAAATCCATCAAAGTCAAAGTATTTGTTTTGACAAACTTGTGAGATGAATTATGAATGTGACATTTCAATGTTTGGGGATCTATGAAGGAACGTACTGTAGCTCTGGCCACAACAACTACAAACTGTTACCGCATAACACTGAGATTATGATTCTATCTGACTGCAAGGTCTGGTTTATCTCGCTGCAACAGCAGCTAAGGAAAACTACCGAACCAGCCTATGACTCCAGTGGAGAAGGCTGGAAAGCTAGAGACCTACGCTGTTTAATGAGACAGTATTTTGGGGAGTCAAGATATATTTGCCACAAATATGTCAGAAGTAGAAGTAGAAGTATTTCCTGTTTGGATATTGTAATCACCCACATTACAATATGGAAAGTTGCGGATGCCTCATACTGGTACTACTATCAATGTGTGGGTTTTCATTACTCACATACTTCCATATCTGAAATATTACACATCCCAATAACACTGACACTGACATAAATGTGTATGAGATTTATGATTTCTTTGAAGGCGATTGTGGGCCAGATATAGGTGTAAAAATAACCCCAGCAAAACTTTCAAAGAGGAAATAGTTACAAATTGAGATACATCATTATAATTGTTTGTAACAATGATGCCCTGGCTGTAGCAGGGTCATTTGCAATTTAGCTATCAATAAATTACATGTATCACAGCCTCTCTGAAAGCAGGCCTTCTAAACAGGAAAAACCTCTGTCTTCGGAAGATCTGTTTTTGGCAAACAAAACCAAAGCCTTAACTGCAGATCCTTGTTTCTTCTGATTTTTTTTTTTAAAAGCAGTAGATTCAAATTCAGATGGAAAAATTAGCTCATGTTATCTACAGTATTTGCCTGTCACATCTTGGTGCAAAGTTTGCTATTGTAAATTTAGGTTTAGGTACCCTATACTGTTAGATCTCATCAATCCGTGATGCCCAATGCAGTCCAGGAGTTATTTTGTGATTGTGAAGTATTGTAATTTACTTTTTGGTTGTACCCACTTCCCCTCGACCTGCATCGTCTACTTCTATTTCAGTTAGTGATTTCCTGCATTTCTCAGAATGCCTTTTGAGAACCCCCACAGAGAAGGGGCTTGAACTTGTTGCTTTCAATCAAAAGGTGGGTTCATGGGTATATCAATGCATCTAGCTGCCAACTAGTTTGTGAACAGTTGAGCGTGTCTATGGTCGCATCTACACCCCTTACTCAAAACGCAACATGTCTTGTGGCTGCATTGCATTCTGGTCTGTTGAGGCTACTGTCAGTGGAGAAATTGGTATCTCCAAACAGCTTAAATACCTTCAAAACGCATGAGATGGTCAAATCACCCGTGAACCCAACCGCCACCACTGCCTCTCTCAACAGCCACAATTAAACATAAATAAAAGATAAAAAAATATATTGCATAGGTACAATAAAGTGTATATTAATCAATAAAATCCCTACACAGTTGTCACCTTGTATGCCCTGGACACACCAAAATCCAAGGTTCACTTTCGTAGTAAGCGGAATAATAAAGGTAAATTATACGATAGGGCGATAGGGACATATTAGTCATAGTTATAAATGGAAGTGGTGTGTATGACATGCTTGTTGAGTGTGGGAGTGTTTAAGAGTGTTTATTCTGACATTTCCCCTGAGCATAAAAATGGTATGCTTGTTGGGAGTTAAAAATGTTTCAGCATATGATGTGAAACTACAAAGTATTGTATTGAGATTTTCATGTTGAATATAGTGGACTATGAAAAAAATAAATCATCCTGAAAATGTACAATCAACAGATCAACCAGCTATGTTAAAGTAAGGATGACCAAGTTACTAAATGAAAGCTGAGTGTCCAGTGATTTCATTAGTAGTATGTATGTATGTATAAGTATGTCATGCTATCTTACTGGGAAATGTGGTAAAAAAAACTAAATGTTTTATCATTAATAGTTGCCCTCTCTCATTACTATATGGGAAAATACAGAGAATATACTTTCATGGCATCTTTTGGACAGGAAAAGAAAAATAAGTGAAAAGTGCACTGTCTATTTTCACATTTAGTATCAGCAGAGCAGCAAGTGCTTAATATCTGTATTATTTGAATTATATACTCACAAATATGACCTTTTCACTTTGACAGAAAAGAGTACTTAAATACCATACATAAATAAATACCTTTGAAGCACAACCATATATCCAAAATTTGTAAGTGTAAGTGAGGTCTGGTCTTCACCAGACCATTTTCATCATTCAGTCAAAATTGTGGCCAACTGCGCCTTTTTAAGTACTGTTACAGCTTCAAAGTCAAAATATGAACTTTGAAGATGCAACATTTCTCCGTATGCAAATGTTACACTTGTATCCAGAGATTCTTAACGTACAACTTCCAGATGACTATATAGGTTTTTGCAACTTTAATTCCACTGTTACTAAGTGTATTGATCCATTTTTATATTGTCAATTTAATTATAAATATAACTTTACTTGACCTCTAGGCGCAATTGTGTTACAGGAACCTAAAAAATTCCTTCAAAAACCCAGCTTGTGAAATTTCTTCAAATTATTTTTTACAAAAATGAGCTTCGACTAAAAATCAACTGTCACATGTCCTACTGTCAGTGCTTGTATTGATGTCACTGTAAATTAAATGTTTCCGCAGGCAGCATGCCTCCCATCAACACAACCATTTTTACCCTGAAAGATTTTGTACATGTCACTGCCTTCATCCATTATGTTTCCTATGATCATTGGAATTATTGAAAGTATACATATATGCTGTATCTGTTGTACAATAAGTATTGATAATTAAAAAGACAAAATTCAAAATGTATGCCAGCAATGACCATCGTAGACTCTCACCAAACACCTGCAGGTGTTTTATTTGTAAGCCTTTCTTCAAGACACCATTTCAGATTGTTCCAAGCAAATCACCAAATGATATTAATGATGATCTACAGTTTGGGTGCAAATTAAGATTTTTCCTTACCTTATAACCTCCGTACAATATATCTTGCTTGCTTCTGCCTTCCTGTTCTTCTGTAGCTACAGGGAGATAATTCAGAGGGGGAGTTTTCCACAGGAAATATGTTTTTTGTCAAAACAAATAAAACGTTAAGAAAAAGTCAAAAATGTCAAGAACCAATAACTCAGTCTGAAGAAGACGACATAATTACGTGTTGTTTTGTCTGATAATTTTTTCATGGATTTGAAAAACAACAAAAAATAAAACAGTTGCATTATCCTTACCATATAACCTACATTGTTACATTTATAGTTATACGGGGGCTGCTTTTCAAGAAATTTCTTCATCTCAGTATGGGAGTAAAACTGTATGTGGTCCTTAATCAACGTCAAATTGATGCCAACACTCACCTGAAGATGCCACTGCTTGTATGAAAGGAAGTGGGCATGTTAAATCTGACAAATATCCAGTCAGTATTTATACCTGGACATAAGGAAATTTCAGTCGTTAGCAAAAAAAATTGAAACGAGGCTGTAACAAGGATAGAAATTTGCATATTTATGTTATGACTGACTGAAAATGTTTGCTTCAAAGTAACGTGTTTTTTTAAAGGGAGCCAATGCACTCTTCTATTGTGTCCAAAAGTTAGAAAAGTCTTTATTTTGGGTAAATAAAGGCTTTTTCAACTTTTTCACACAAAACTAGTGTCTTGGCTTCCTTTCTTACCAGTATTCTTTCACTGCAATCAGCATTTTTTCTGCAAACAGACTAATTGTTTGGAGAAGCATAAAGGATGAAAACTAGTGTCTTGGCTTCCTTTTTTTCACTACCCTTCACTGCAATCAGCAATTAGTTTTTTGCAAACAGACTAATTGTTTGGAGAAGCATAAAGCAAGGACGCACTCTGTTATCCCCTCTCAAACTAACTTTTTAGTGTAATCAGTCTCTACTAAGCAATCCCAGGAGGGACTTAGTTTACTCAAGCAAACTGACAAATACATAATTCTATCCTGTCTTAAATTAGTCTATTAGAATTGATCATATTAATTCTCCAAATCAAATATGTACATTTTCTATGTGTATATATATGTGTGTATATATATATATATATCTGTAACTATTGTATCTGTAGTTGAGCAATTTGATCGCAGCAACAGGCATTTTATACTGTAGTTGTTTATGTCAAATAGGCCTTCTATTTCAAACACGGTTACTTCGTGTTCTGTGCTAACAAAGCTGTATTTGTCTTTATTAAGTAATGAACCTCTGTTCATTTGAATCAATTGTTCCACGTTAATGCCGAATTCAACTTCAACAATTCAACTATTCATAACTAGGCAGTGTTAAAATAAAAGTAAAATCATCCATATTTTACTGTCAATCCATTCCGTGCAGAACCAGAAGCCAGTAAGAAGCCAGTTACAGCTGTTGGACACTTTTAAGATTACCAATATTTTCATTCTTTTTATGGTGAATAGGAATAGGGAAATGGGAATAGATTTCCTTGTTCCAGACCATGAATTCTTCTTCACCTTTTTCTCCCTTTGACCCTCTCTGCACGAGTCTTGCAGTCTACCGCACTGTTCAGCCTTAAACGGGTTCAGCTGGTTGTCTCTTCTGAGTTCTCCTACTGTAGTTTCTCACTACTGTACCAATGTATATTTTCTTTGTATTTTACTGTTCAGTTAAGACAGGTAGTCTGTCAGCAATGTCTTGGATGTGTTTGGTCCATTTTGGTTGGTGTGTGTTTTCCACTGTGGGATCATAAATAAAGCGCTGTCGCTACTTTCCACTGCTCCCCTTAGAGTCAAGCTCAGGAATCCCACCACCTTTGACATTCATAGACTTAATGCAGAAAGCAACTGTACTACATATGCAGGCTTATCAATAAAGTCAGCATTAATGTCTGAGCTCTGTTTTAATTAATCATGCTTGTGTGTATTGGAAATACTGCACATTTTTTGCATGTTTGGCCAAATGACTGGTGTCAGCAGCTCAGAAATAAAGAAATGCCCCGTAAGGCCAATTTCTCACTGCATGAGTCACAATGCAACAACATTGTTCTGTTCTTCTGAGAACACTGACAGTGTGGGAAAACAAAAAACAGAATTTACCCTGTGCCAACTGTAGTTCACACAATATGCATCAATAGATGTACCCTCTCTGTGTCATACAAAGTGAAAATCATATTGACATTGATGTGTCGATGATTCACTTGTTCCTGGAGAAATGTGTGTGCGCCGCGAGCGCTTACTAAGCTGATTTGAATTCAACCAGTGGCAAAAAATAGCATCAGAAACATCACTGATGTTAAAATATTTGATCACACCGAACTAAAAACAATTCTGTGTGATGGTACAGAATGGAGTTCTGATTCACTGATTGCAAGGGCTTTATCAAACACTGCATTTGAAATGGAGATATTTAGCTGATGTATTCTGCTATGAATTAATATGTTCTAGCACGTACACGTGGACTGCCATGTGCTCGCCTGTGCATTTTAAAAACATCAATCTGAGAATTCACTAAGAAATGTATTCACCAGTAGATGCAATAAATAAACTGCTGTTCACTTTAAATGTTAGGTTTGCAAATCAAGGGTTTAATTCCAAACCACTATATATCGATTTTAATATGCTTTGAATATACAAATGGCTCCTATCCACAAAAAATTCTATTTTGTAAGCAAAGGCTTTGAGATAACTAATAACTTCAATAACTTCCATTTTTCTAAACATACATATGATAGAAAAAACAATTTATTGGTGCCAGAATGAGCAAGATGGCGCGTAATTACTCTGTGCACATTATACCTTTCACCTGCAATGATCATCACGATGACAATGATCATCATTATCATTATCAACAACATCAAATGGTACATCAATACCTTTTTGAAGAGGAAGTATTAACATAACTAGCGGGGGGAAGCCCACATGAAGTAACATATGACATTCTACCAGGTGTAAACAGTTTGCTCTGAGGTTATTTTTCATGTTGTCAAAGGTCATCTATACCTAACATGCCACCGAGGCTGAACGGAAGCCGAGCCCTTTCGAAGTCTCGATTTCCTTTAGAAAACTTTGTCATTATTAACCTTATTAGGTAACTACTGTTTTCAGGACTTCATCAGATGGTCGCTGGGTATTTACCATTGTGATTTTTTTCTCATGTGTTGCAAATTTTATAACAGCTACTTAATCTGGTAACGATTTACATTGGCTTTATTCCAGTGTACTAACCTGTGTATTAACCTATAGAAAGGTATTGTACACAATAATATTCCGTAAGTAGTTAATAAAAAATCTCGATAATACTTAACATGCCTACAAGGATATAACACAATGTATGCATACAAACATAATGTAGTAAAATAAATAATTACAAAAATGAGATTATGTTGATAGAGGTAGGCAGGTACAACTTTTCTCATTTCAGCTCAAATAATATTCACATATTTTTCCTACTTCCTATTTGATATTCCTCAGTTAAATCGAGATTTGAGCACATGGACAAGTCTATTCCTATACTCTAAGCTGATCTATAATATATATATATATCAACTGGAATACTTTCTTTCATGTATATGTCATGTATATTTGCTGTAAATTCACACATTTGTTTTCTTCATATTCACCTATTATTTTCATTTGTTATACATTGCATATTTGTTGATTTTCTTCATTATTTTTTTCACTTATTTCATACTGCATATATTTCATATTTTTGGTATATTTTCATATTGCACATATTTTCATTTAGTTTTTCATTTAGTTCTACTGATTTTTTTGCACACCCACGGGATGCTGTAATTCATATTTGTTTTCAAACTTTTCATTCATGCATTTCTACTTAATACTTTCTAGTGTATGTACATGTCTTTGCTTTTATTATTTACTGCTGCAAAACAGCGCTTTCATTCACAGGGATCAATAACGTTTTATCTTTATTCTTATTTCAAGAATACAGGACAAAAAGAACATTCATGACTGGCAATGCCAGCAAGGGTGAAAAAAATCTGCCAGAACTGTACTAGTGATGGTGAACTACTGAAGGAAGATATATTACTGTGTATGCTAGGATATGCTTATGGGATAGGGAAATGTGAGTAGACATAGGCCAGACATAGACTATCTCTAGCAGAGATAGTCAACACCAGACCTGGTATTGTGGTCCAATACTCAGCAGACTTCACAGAACTCGCTGTGGATGAGACAAAGAAGATACATTCAGCTATGAGCTGAGGCTGGAAAACCAGGGTACACTGTGGAAGACAGGCACTACTGGTTTACTGCTAGCTTCATCCACAACTAGTTTACTACTAGCCACATCCACTGCTAGTTTATTAAGCCACATCCACAACTAGTTTACTGTTAGCTATATCTACTACTAGTTTGATACTAGCTATAGACACTACTGCTTCACTGCTAGCCATCTAGTTGACTACTAGCTACAACCACTACTAGTTTATTAGTAGCCACATCCACAATGAGTTTACCCACTGCTGCTTCACTGCTATCAATATCCACATCTAGTTTACTACTAGCTACATCCCCTACTAGTTTATTAGTAGCCACATCCACAACAAGTCTACTACTAGCTATTAACAGTACTGCTTCACTGCTAGCCACATCCACATCTAGTTTACCACTAGCTACATCCACAACTAGTTTACTACTAGCCACATCCACAGGTTCTGGAGGCCTTACTGCATTTCATACTGCAACAGAGGGTAGCATTGACCCTTGTAACAGCAGAAAAGCAACATAATACATAAAAGTAACTTCATCTTAATTATGTTTCACTTTATTTGTGTTTAATTAAATTTTCTTTATTTTAATGTATTTATCCTTGTGTCCCAGCCAAAAGGCAATTCCTTCCATTATTTTCTATTATTTGGTTCCATGTTTTTGGAGAACTGCAGTTGTGTCTCTGTCAGTGTTTTGTAGTGTCTAGTAAACCACTTGCTCTGCAAGCTTCCAGTGGATCAGACAGCTGTTGAGGTATGAAGCTCTACCACACAGAAAAGACTGGGGCTAATTAAATGACTGGGCATTAAGAGGGAAATGATCCAGGCCAGATTGGGAAGGTTTTCATGTCATTGCCATTGCCACATGTTCCATTGACCTCTGAAGCCTCCGGTTCAGTAGGCTACAGTCAGACATCTGAGTGCCCTATATGACTTCCATTATCATCATCATCATCATCATCACAATAATAACATATCCCACATGCTTGAAGCTCGTCTTATGACTATTAGTTTTATTTTTTTAACTTGAATAAACATTTCTATTAAAAAAGCCTTGATCCATGGTCATATCATGGAAAACAAAGAATTTCCTTTAAATGTGCCGAAATATAAAATGTGTAAAGGGGCATTAAGTAAGATGTTTACTGTCTCACAGCACAAAATGACCATAATATACAGTGATGCTTGAAAGTTTTGAACCCCTTATAGAAAGTTTTTCCCATGCAATACATCAAAATTAGCCTTTTCTTACAGAAATAACTTAGATAAAGAATCTTACCAATTTCATGTGTTTTTAGAGGGAATTGTGCCTACAAATAGTTTAAAGGGAATTAGTACAAGCAAAAATAAGAGAACCGCCTACTCCATTAGTTAAATCAAGTAGGTAAGTCGAATCAGGTAGGTAAATAATTGGGTATTGTTATGCCCGGCCTGAGTCAGGTTAAAGCAAATCTCCCAAAGAATAGGTCAGGAAGAAATCAAATCAAATCACATTTATTTGTATAGCCCTTAATCACCGTTACAGTCTCTAAGGGCTTCACAGTGCCCTACATGTGAAAATAATAAATGATTAGTACACAACATCCCCCAGCCTTAGACCCTCACAGAGGACAAGGAAAAACTCCCACAAAACCGTATAGGGAAAATTGGGAGAAACCTTGGGAGGGGCTACTCAGAGAGGGATCCCCTACCAGGACGGTTGGGCGTGCAATAGATGCCGAGTTTGGGCAAGCAGAGTATACACAATATATAAAAGTTTATTTTGGTGGGACATCCAGATCTGATGGAGCGGCATCACAGCAACGGCAACTCAGTCAGCGTCATCATAGGACTAGGGGACCATGCAGGTGCCAACACTGCCGGCGGACTGCAGCCTGGAACAGATAGGAGACACACCCACACACACCCATACACGCACTCTCACTCACACAGACAAACATGACCAGCGTCAGTGGACAGGAGCAGGTAGACCAGGAGAATAGGACATGTAGGCAGGATGCTAGAAAAGAAAGAAAAAGGTTAGTGTTTTGGATTTGCCAAGTCAAAGTCCTGACCTAAATCCAACTGAGATGCTGTGGCAGGACCTGAAGCGGTTATTCATGCAAGACACCCTCAAACGTCACTGAGTGGGTAAAAATCCCTCAAGTAAGATGCCAGAGACCTGTCCATGTTGTTGCAATTCCTTAGTTGCTGATAGAGGGCGATAAAACTTGAAATTACTTAATGCCCCCATGAGTCAGGACCTGGATGAGTTTCTCCCTGGTGTCCTGAGACAGAAGAATTGCTTGATATGATGCTTCACTTTCACAGCTTAAGTAGCTTATTTGCCAAATGACACATCTGAAAAAACATAACATAAGCACAGCCTTAAGCAAAATAATACATAACAATACAAATTATTTCTTTCAATAGCAAATCAAATCGCTATGAAAAACTAGTGAAGAAAAGGCTATAAACTGGAGAGGAAACATGAGGTTTAGATAGAGAAACTCAAAATTGGGAAACACAAACAATTTCCTCTTTAAAGTGCAGTGAAGAAGAGAGACAGTTTTGACAGTTGTCATCAGTAGGGGAGAAAGGGGTAAGTTGAACCTGTGGGTAAGCTGAGCCACCCCTTGTATTTAGGCAACCATACACAAAATGAATCACAAGATTTGTGGTACGAGAGCCAGAAATTATTGAGAAGGAAAAGTCAGAACCATGTATGTGAGCATTATTGGATGTTTCGGGAAGTGCTGCGTCTCACCGCCAGAGACAAATTGGTATTACCGGTGTTACTGAGGACGTCCAGTGATTCCTGCTGAGGTCGTCATTGATTTTTAATCCCATCTGAATGTGTCATCTTCATGATTTGTAAAATAAATCATTACCTGCCAACAATAAATAAATATTCAACGGTATTGATACTGTTATAGCTTCTGGATATGGTAATAATTGTTTTTTAATAAATGGCCCATTTCAGTCTTTTTTAAATTTTATATATAGACATACTACTAAAACTGTATTAGCTACAGAAAGCATTTCACTTTCCTCAGATGTCTAATAACCTTTGCCATGGTTACATTTGCCTAGTAACACAAAATGTAAAAAGTGTCTCATTTTACCCCGTTCTCCCCTATTTTGAAGGGACTTGGCTTCACCAGAGTATACCACGTGATGTTTTATTTTATAAATTATGGACATGGCACATTCAGACGATATTAAAATCACTGAACACCTCAGCAGGAATCACTGGACATCCCCAGTAACACCAGCAAGTCCGTCCCGTCTGGCGGTGGGACGCAGCACCTCGCGGAACATCCCGAACCCTGCCTGTCCGTTCCGGAAATAGCCGAGCTTCCACCTGCCAGCAACACCATCGGAACAGGCATCTAATTTCGGATATTGCCGTACATATTATTGCCATACATATATTTTTTTTATGAAATGACTGAGAGTTGACGTGGTGCAGGACATAATGTGGATTGCCCTCATTGTCATCGACCAGTGTAAACCTGGATGGGGCTTTTTAGCCTAAATAACAAACTGATCTCTTCTGACAGTGTCCTGCGACCAGAAGCCGTCTGTTCCTGGACATTGGAAAGGATTTAATGAGCAAAGATGAGGTTTTCCTTGGCTTGCCTGGAATAATAATAAAGGAAGTGTGGCGGATTGACAGACTGCCTTTGCAGACAGCTAAAATCACGAGATTCTCCATAGGGCTTTTGGCGATTTTTACCAGATCACCGGCATTTCCAATAAAAAGAGATGCTATTATGAATCTTCCATAAGGATATAATCCATCTGATAACACGAGGGATTTTTTTTTTGACACGCCAAAAATGTATGAATTGGAATAATGGAATGAGCCCATGGTCTCCGCTGTCACTGGAACTTGGATTTATTGCCGAGCAGTAGGAGCATCTATGGAAACCAGGAGACATGACATGTACAAGAAAAAAGAGGAAACGCTGCTTTTGCTTCTTTAAACTCTGTTTTTTAGGAGTCTGCAACAGGCTTAATTGACGTGTTTGTGTGTGTGAGAGAGAGGGGGGGGCTTGAGAAAATATCTGATCATGAAGATTTTGACGATTTACATAATCGCCTATCCCCTATGTGCTCTATATTTTCTGTATTTACCTACTCTGTAGTTTTAGGCTTTTTGTGTTAATTTTCATATGTATATGTCCACGTCCACTGTGGTTACCGATCCGCAGTTGTTTCCATCACCATTCCAGTCAGCCTACTATTGAAAATGCCCCGTGAATTGCTCTAGCCTATATTTAATGTGGACTGCAACAGACGGCCTACCACAGTCTCCAGCCTTTGTCTGGAGGACAAGCAGCAGACAGCAGGTAAGCAGCATAAACATGACTAATGTTTTATATTGCCTGGACTGTCGTCTCTTTTCCTGCATGGCATTTGTTTTACTGCGAAACCCCGTACTGAGGTTTCTGCTGTTGTCATATTAGCAGTCTACCGCATAACACAGACCAGGCCCGGGCTATCCAGGCTACGCGCATATTCGCAGCTTCGGCCGGCTGACGTCTCGTTTAAGCTCTTATAGGGGAATAACGAAGGGTCGCATTGTTCCAAACTGAGGCGCGTCTTCATATTTGGTGCATCAGTAGGTGAATGTCATTCGTGAGCACATACAACTGATGCATTTATTCCCAAGGCCCCAACAGGCTTTAAAAGGCAGCATCCGGGCTGGTTTCTGTGAAGCTGTGTTGTTTTGGATACTCTGATTGGTAGTTCTGTAGGTGTCTACTGGCTGCGGGGCCTCGCTCAGCACAAGCAGAGCTGACATGTACGACGCCATGTCGGAGTCAACTGAGTTAACATGATTTGCACTAATGACTCCTCCCGGGGGGTAGAGCGCCACCTCTCGGGGGAATATCTCGGCTGTCTGATTTGCAACCAATCACTCCCCATCACACCACTTAATGTAGGTACTGCACCAACGGTGGTTCTCCAGCAGTAATGAAACCTGTGCAGCTGAAGGAGTAGGCAGAGGTGCGGGGAGGACAGATCTCTGTTGTTAAAGAGGGTCTACATTTTCATCCTGTTTGGTTGGTCGCCTCCTCCCACCGACACCGAGCCAGCGATATTGGACTGCTGTTGCTACCCAGTTCCTGACAGTGACTCTGCCCTCCACCACCAACCAACTTCCAGCTCTCCAAGCCCCTCCTACAGGATGCACAGTCCTCTCAGAGTTCCCTTTACCTCTCAGCCTTTGAAGACTTCTACTATTACTGTACTAGAACTATTACTACTACTACTAACCAGTGTGTCGCCACTTTAATGTAGGCTTTCTGCACTCCTGCTTCTGTACCTTAAATAGGTCTGGATATGTTTTTGATATGGGGTTATACAAATAATTTTCTTGTTGCTCAAGGGTGAGACAGACAATACTCTCAATAGAATAAGCAAATATAACCACACAGTTAGGGCATTTATTATCTCATGCTAAATCTGAAATGAACATAATTCTTTATGGATCTTTTGACAAATTAAGTTAAATTAAGTGTGTTAGAGAGGGTCCGCAGGTTGTGAACATCAAAAGTCAAAATGAATCAGAATGATTTTCATCCCAATTTATTTTATTTTGAAATATACCTTTTCATCTACCCTGTCATTCTAGAAGTGCCATATATCTGGGTATAGTAGTCAGTAGCATATTGTGACTGGTGGAGGATAATTGTTCCAGAAAGTTTTCCAAGGTACATTTATTATCTGTTTAATATTGCTTATTTCCATTTTCCAACGTGAATTCTTTATTTGTTCAAGTATAATCCTAACAATGACCTTCCCCAATGGTGATTTTTTTTTAAGTTTAAAAAACGTTAAAAAAAAAATTAAAACACGACGAAGACAATAAGGTTTAAACCATGCAAAAGTCACACAAAGAAGTGGCTGATTATATCATCTCCAGTTATCTGCATGCTGGAAGATGAAATATATGTGCTACACAACACAGGGGCGGACTGTGATTTTTGGGCCCTAGGCAAAGGTAAGCATGGGGCCCCCTGAGTCCCAACCTTCACTCTTTTCAATCCATCCTTTCTATACATTACCTTCAAGCGAAAATCAGTCTAGACCGGACCCTGCGTCACATTAGACATAATGTAGGAATTTATTTTCCTGTGTCATATATTTATATATATATATATATAACATATATTTATTTATTTATTGGTGCGCGCATTCACGTGTGTGTGTCACACATTGCAGACCGCTACTCCTTGACTTTCACGTTGTCAGTTTCTGTGGATGTGTTCACTCTGGTCCAATCACACGAAGCCAGTGATGTGCGGTGAGGTCAATAACAGGGTAGGCACAGCTTTATGAAAGCCAGATTTTACTCGTGGTAAACTTTATGCACGCACTCGCGCAGGCACGCACACACCGGTCGATATCAAGCAAATTCTCATCAGCGATGACACAGGAATCACATACAAGAGTGGCATACAAAACAACTGCTTCTGAAATGTAACTACTAAGCACCAGTATGTTCAGCATCAGTAATAGATTACAATGCAACCATCTTTATCCTTAATCATGGCACAGCGACCAGTTATGTTTCTGTCTTGCGTTCAGTTAGCAACAATTAAAACACACAGGTGGTCAATTCAATATGAAGCCAAACGTACACTGTGTACAAATGTACACTGACTTACCAATCTGTAGATCTAGGCTACTCTTTCCTGGTGAACACATCAATTACTGCGTTGTAAAACCTGTCCTTACGGGCCTTCAGTTTACTTAGCTCTCAATTGACAGAGTGGGGTATTTACCGACGTAAAGCGTGCCAGGGTAGGCACTGCCTACCTTGCCTACCTAGACCGCACGTCACTGCATGAAGCGTAATGTCATTGCTATGACAACAAGTTGTGACTGTCAGTCAAGGACCTCGTTACTGCTAATGCTAGCTAGCAGCATGTCGTTCTCAAAGTTTGCAAAGAAAAGGAAAGTTGATCAAGAGAATAGAGAATTCAAAGAGGAATGGACAGAAAAATTTGCATTCATTCTGCCAGTTACCAAAGAGTGGCAATGTGAAACGCCAGCAGTCATTTTGAGCAGCAGTATCCCCAGAACACAGAGGTGAGGACAGCAAAACTTAGTCAGTTGAAATCTTATCAAGCCACAAACAGAATGTTTGTCAGATCTATGAAAAGAGAGAGCAACTGAAGTGGCCTGGGTTTTGGGCAAACACAAAAAGCCCTTTTCTGATGTGAAGTAGTGGTTAATATTTGGTTAATTTGTTATGGACTTGGATTCATGTCGGTGCGTTTTGCTGGCATTGTTCTGGACATTTTGTGCCCAGGTTCAAGGCATTGGTTGTAGGCAAACAGTGCCATTTCTCCAACTGATTCAAGCCACCGTACTGTTGAATGTGTGTATTTTAGTTATGTTATGAACAAGTTATGGATGTTTATTTATGTCGGTGCGTTTTGCTTGCATTGTTCCGGTGCCCCTGGTCTACATGTAAGGCTAGAGCTCACTAGAGCTCGCTGAGCTTGGAGGCAGTGATAATATTGCTAGCGACAAACACTAGCAGCAGTTGATTCTTTGATGAAAAAAGTTGTCAACAAACAATTTTCCTCTTTTTTTTGTTTGTCTGCATCACTTGGGTAGCTTTGCTTCATGTTTCTTACTTTAAAGAAAATGAGCTTCAAGTCAAGTGGCAATATAGTACTAGAAGTAAAGTGGAATAGTCGACAGTAGCCTGACTGGGTAGAAAAGATTGGCTTTTGTGGGGCCCTCTTGCTAAGGCAATCGCCTACTTTTGCCTAATGGTAAGACCACCCCTGACACCACAACCACAACTGCAGGCTCTGTTAAGTTGTACCTTCAAAACCGTTGTGGTATTAGTCAATTTCTTAAAATTCATTTGAAATTGTAATTAATTTCCAAACCCTTAAAAATGACTATCAGTTCTTTCCTGGCTTGAGCCAGAGACGTCAATTCACCATTTACAGTGTTCAGTCCAGTGTTCTTCAGAGCATGATTTTGCAGCTGGTTTTGTGTCCATTATCCTCTGTCTTCCATCTTCCATCTGGCTATCTTTTAACTATCTTTGCTTTGGTAAGAGGTGTGGCGTGAGGAAGATGCCAGCACAGAGAACACGCAAACTAGAGGCAGTGAAACAACCTCTGGTGGGGGTGTGAGGGGGTGAGGTAAGAGGGGGTGCAGCTTGGCTCCAGGGGTTGGGTGCCCGTGTTGTCTAGTGGTGGTCACAGCAGGCTCCCTTCAGTGTCTCATTGACACTGTGCCTAAACAGTAGAGAATGGAGTGTGAGTACAGTAGAGGCAGTGTTGGCTCTCTGTGCTTCCTCTGTTCTGTCCTGGCTCCTTTGAGGCTGGAGCGACGAGTCCTGAACTAGCTGCTGCTGTGGCTCCCTCCCATGGTTTCTCAGTGGGTAGCACTGGTTGCTGGTTTGATTCCCAGTCCTTTCTGTGTGGAGTCTGCATGTCCTCCCTGTGTTCTCATGGTTTTCCTCTCACAGTCAGGTGGATTGGAGACTCTAAATTGCCTATAGGTATGAATTTGAGCGTCTGTGTATCTGTTAGCCCTGTGATAGCCTGGAGACCTGTCCAGGGTGTCTCCCTGCCTTCCACCGAATGCATCCAATGCTGGGATAGACTCCAGACCCCCACCACCCTGAAAAGGATTAAGGTAAAGAATGAATGACTGGGTGTGGCTCGCCAGGTCAGGCCAGGGCAACAGCACAGACATAGACATAGACGAATATTTAAAAAACATAATGTTACCATTAATTCCATAACACAGAGGTAACACCTCTTTGAGCCTAACAGCATCCCTAAAATGATCATTCTACCAGTGTTTCCCAAACTTTTAATGCACAGGAAAAATTTAATTTTCCACTTTATGACTTGTTGAATATATAGACAGCTGGGGTAATGCCACTTCACGAACGGTAACATCCCAAGTTCAATATTGGAGAAAAAAAAGTTAATTACCTTACGTTTTCAAGACGACATCTGTTTTTTTGTCAGACAGCTTTTTTTGAGACGGTGCCCTTGTCTGTCTAGCCGGTGATGTCTGATGAAGAAAAGAGACTTGTGCATGCTGTGTGTTTACTAGCAACAGCTGAGTGATAGTAGTCTCTGGTGTGACAGATCATAACGCGATGCGTTAGAGATCCTTTTTTATTTTGTGGTGGCCATGCCGATATTGGTGCGCCACAGATGGGAAACACACTGGGTCTACACACTCTACGTGACGTTTACAGCATCACATTCACATTACAGCATAAGCAAATCTTGCTGGTGATTACCTCCAAACTCTTTGCTTTAACTCATTTGGATGAACGTATATAGGCATGAAGCATGGTAAACATGGTGAACTGTGGTCATGTTGTGCATCTGCCCAGCTCGTATGCAGAGGTGGAAGGGAAGTGTAGTCTGTACTGATTCCTATATCTCTTGTCACTGTGCTGCATTGTGGACTATTAGCCTTAATAGCAGCCTTGCTGTCAGTGGAGAAACTGGTATCTTGTCCTCTCTCCCTGTGAAATTGTTGAACGTCGGTGCAACATAGTGAGTCTTGGAAAAAGCCCTTGTTCATTGGGTCTGAATGACTGACACCAAAATTGGCCATTTAACATTGATGTTTTAGATTGTTGAAAAATCTTCTCCTATCGAACTCCATTGTTGCTGAACTGGAAATATCTCACATCCTCTATGTTTCGCCAATTAATCAGAATAAAATGGACCTAGAAAAACAAAGTCACCGATAGCTGTTGAGTTTTAGGGTGGAGTGAGCTTCATACATATTCTCACAATGACTGGTTGACGTTTTGTACACTATACAAGGCATGAAATTACACAATTACTATAAGGCTAAGGTGTAGTTTCATCTTTATTTTTAGGCTGTTAAAGTTATCATTTTTCATATGTTGTCAAAAATAATTTACTGTGCAATGACCGCTTGAATACCTGCAACCAGTAAGCAATACTCTAATTTTGAATTTCACTATATGACTATTTACACAGGTTCTGTAATTTCTGTTATGAACTGAACATGGAAAAAGAGAAATAGTAATAACGTTAAATACAAACTCAGGTTTTAGGTCTTGCCATAACAGTATTAATGAATTTCCTAACATTTTTTTAAAGGAACATGTTGCCAGTGCTCGTTTAACTGATACCCGAGTTATCCTTATGTAGATATCAGGCTGTAAGACTTATAACAAAACAACACAAAGACACATTCTGTATTTTTAGTGCTTGACTACAGAGAAGTATAACTGTTGGTGGAGGGCCATTTTAGTGGTCAGGAGGGCCAGAAAAAGCCAGGGCTTGGAGGTGGAGGGCCACTGTAGTGGTTAAGTGGGCCATAGAAGCTAGAATTTGAAGGTGGAAGGTCATGATAGGGGTATGAGGGTCAGAAAAAGCATAACTTTGAGGTGGACAGCCATAAAATCTATAAGATGGGCCAACAAAAATTGGCCAGTAACAGTGGGGACCATGAAAGGAAAAGGTGGGCCATGATCGGATGGACCCTGGCTTCTAAACAAATGAGTTAGCACGGTTAAAAAGTCTCATCTCATGAGCATATTACTCAGACTGAAGATTGAGCTGCAGATCAGCATACTTTTTTTTTTTGGTTGTCACACTTTAATTGAAGGCATCGACTGTAGCTTCAAACTTTGATTTCTTTCTCTTGCCTCTAAGCCCTGAGCAAAAGAGACCATTTACAACTTGCACTTGAAATTGAAATTGAAATTGAAAACCTATAAACAGTTACTGGTGGTAGTTTGATACGGTTAGCTGCAGTACTAATGTTGATAAAAAAATGACAACCAAACACTGATCTAGCAGAACATGCTAAAACACCAGAAAAACACACTGACCACTTCAAGATGTGGTGCATGGTGCAAGAAAATTCCAATTTGTTAATGTGTCCTGATGTGATCGGATAATAGAAGTTGCATTGAAAAGACAAGTGTAAGCACGGCCCTGATCATGACAGATAGATCATGACATTCCCATCTTGACTGTAGGGATAAGCTTATTTTGGGTTGTCGCCACACATGGCATCTTTGATTATGACCAAACAGTTCAATTTTGGACACATCTGTCCAGAGAACAGACTTCCAGAAAACCTCAGGTTTGTCCAGGTGCAGCTTTGTTCTTTGTAGACAGTAGAGGTTCTTCCTGGCTTTCCTTGCATGAAAGCCATTTCTATTCAGTGTCCAATGACATCAGATGCAGCAGTGGAGACTTGTAGATCTCTGGATGTTATTCTTGTGGCTCTTGGTGATATTTTAGAAGGGCATCCACTTTGAGTTACTGTCATGTCAAATACTCTCCATTTATATATTATTCGTCTCACAGTGGACTGATGGAGCCTGCATTTTTTTTAATATGACTTTATAACCTTCCCCAGACTGATGTGCACTAACTACTCACTTCCTGAGGTCCTCTAAGGTCTCCTTGGATTGCTGCATAGTGTTTTTCAGGTTACCTATATTTATGGGAGTGCCACACAAACTTCACCAAGGTTCTGACCTTTGAGTGGTTAACTTCATACCCAATTATTAACCCACCAGAACCAGAACTACTATGAAAAATACACCAGTCAGCGAATACACCAACGTTAGAATCTACAGCCAACATTTTACACCACACGATTATGAGCGAAATTAACAAGCAGAAGTCACGAAGACCAAGCCATCAAAGATTTTGAGGCCAAAATCTATTTTTCCCGGAAGACGGACAACAGAGCAAACCATCTCCACCAAGCAGAAAAGAGAATCCGCATTGAGGTACATCACTTAAGATAGCTATTAGGCTAATCTAAAAGTTAGCTAATGCCCACGTTTTTTTTTATAACTTACGTCTAACTTTGCTATCTCTTAACTGAATGTTAGCTGACATTATCATGTTAACATTACGTCAGCTTAAGCATAAGCAACAGGCCCTTGTTTCTTTTTCATTTATCATCACTTGGAGATTTTAAAATTTTACATTTCATTGAAGTTAGAGAAAGCTGTCAAAGCTGAGCAGCAGGGAGAGTGTAAATGAGGGGAAAGGGCTGTGGGGGGCAAGTTGGCTGTTAACCCGGTCCCAGTGTGATGTTCATTTTTACAAACAACCTCTTTCACCTGTACATCTGGATTCATATTTATTCACATTCACATTTTAACTGGCAAACAACACAGTGTAGCCCTGTACTTTAGCTCTAACAGCCACAGAATTAACAGGAAGAGCAGAAAGTGTTACAACCAAACCCAGACTTAATGCAAATTGCTATGTTTTGTAAAACTTACATCAATACACATCAGTACATCAGATTACAAGCACAGAAACATAATATTTTTTCCTCATATGCACCTGTACACAGATTGTTTCAGCACCTCCAGAAGTGACAACCCAACCCCTCCTCGCCAGCTTTTGTAGCATTGAATCACTGGATCTTCTGGTTGAGCGCTTCAGACCAGAGACTGAATCGAACTCCACACCCACATCTGATTCTGATAAAGCTACAGAAAAGGACTAAAGACTATTGTCTATGACTGCAGTTTGATGGAGCTGTTCAAGATGTGTCAGATGTGTGGGCAACTGAGAAAATGGTGTTTCATGTTGGTGCTCAGATGAGGGTTAAATGGGACTGTCATCGCCTAGCTCCTGGCTCATCATCATATGTTCAAGGGACATTACTAGAGGTCCACGTGCTAGCGGCAGCTTCAATCCTACACCTTTTTGCTCAATCAAATTCAATCATTTTTCCAAGACTGTTGTTCCATGACATATAGCGCAATTTTGCTTTTTTTATTTTTTTTTTTATGTTGAATATCTGATCTGAATGTCTGAATGTCCCAGGTCTTATTTCTGGCTACGACTATCACTTGGGACTGATACTATAAGGACATTTGTGATTTGGGTTTTTATTCCTCAAAGGGAAGTGGATCAATAAGCAGTCAAGCTTTACATTCAACATTTCACTGGTTGGAAAAAAAGAGCAAACTTTTCGAGGCCTTGAAAACAATTTTTTACTTCCTTGACCTGGAACCCTGCTGGAGGCACCATTACAGAGTTTGAGGAATGGACCAAGCTCTTGAATAAAAAAAATTTTGAGCAGACCACCTTAAGACATACCTTAACCCAGCAAAGAGTTTTACAAGACAGAGCAGGATAGGCTCTTGGCGAAAATGATCTGTGAACAACTTGATGGCATTCCAGTGCACTTTGCATGTGAATACTCACATTACACATTTATGCTGAATTCAACAAAAGAGATTGTCCAGTACAACTTGCTTCAGGTAATTTTTACATTTTGTTTTTGCCTGCCATTGGTTCGCAGTTTATAAAAATCACAGTATATTCATTGCAATTTAACTTGAATTATGTGATTGTCTCAGGCCAGTGAAGCCCAAAGCAGCATGGGGATGGAACCACTCGGATTCAGACGATGACTGGCAGAGCTGTTGGACCATGGTCTGGACATAACTGATCACCAGCGATCCCAGAGTTCCCAGAGATCAATCATCAATTTGACACGTGGCAGACCTCCATTAGGTTAGAAAAATGTTGAAGAGATTGGATTATTTAGTAGTCTTTCAATAGATATTGAGTGTTGTAAACTGTGACTAATAAAAATGCAGAACCTAAACAATGGGAAGTAAATGAATGGCCCCAGCTTCTTAGAGGTATCTGTCAAATTAATCTGGGTGACAGTGAATCCTGTAGTGATGGGAGTAGCACATTTTGATCTTTTTACTTTCGTTTTCCTTTTTTTTTACTCACCATTTGTGTTTTGTATTCAAGGTCTCAAGAATAAGGTTGGAGAAAAATGGGAGTCGAGCTCTGTTGTCGTGGTCAAGGTGAGAATAAATTTGTAAATCATAAGTATTACCACCATAGTTATAGTGCATGTACATTCACATGCACATGTAGATTGTCATTACGCATTTGTAAACCACTAAATTGACCTTTTATTCCAGGTCAGTCTCCAACTACATGTGGTACTGTACATTGAGTTTCAAGGGTACAAGTGCAGACTAACCGTTTATCATTTCTCTGAATCTGTGTTATTGAGAAAAGCAAGAACTACCCATAATCCTATGAATGATAATGAGATCAGAATAGCCCAAATACAAAGAGGGCCTTGGTTTCCTTTCATCAGTCAACCGCTATAACAGAAACAGAAACTTGGACAATCTCTACTTCTACAGGAGGTCAAATGTAGATGGGCGTCATTTCTGTATCACACAGTAGATGTGCACAGCTGGACAGAGGAAGGACAACTGTGACGTTGTGTGATGTCGACTGCAGGAAGAAGACGTGGCTTACCTTGCAACTTTGGTGCATATGAGGATCTGAGGGCCTTCATCTATGACAAGCGACTAATCAGTGACCTTTGAGCAAATAGGCACGATTCAAGCACACTGTTAAGTTGAATGCATTTTAAAAGCATGTTGGAATAATGACAGGATATCCCAATGAGTGGCAAAATACACATGGCTGTTACAGTGCAGGATGAAATTTTTTTCTTACCCAAGATAAATACTGCATGGTAATAGTAACCAGTTGACATCTTGTAAAGGTGTGTTCAGCAAAAGGGCAGAACATACAGTGTGCACTGATCTAAGGGGAGGCGGGAGACCAAACCAATGATTTTCTTTAATGTCCTCTGCTTTTTTGCATAGGAGCTTTGGATGTGTACGCTTTGCTGAAATACCTGCCAAACCACAAGCACAACAGCTACATTGGAATGTGAGAGCGGGCCAATCCTTGCAGTGCTACAACACAATGAAAATATTGCGAAAGGAAAACAGAAAAGGAACAAAAAAAAGGTGAGAGACATGTTAGTAGGTGCCGTTATGCTGACAGTAAATGTTGAACAGTCTGTGTGCATTATTGTTGAAACATAGCAGCAATTGTGTGAGACATTCAAAAAAGAAAAGATGAAATTTGAGGGGCCTCTGGGGGACAACTCAGACTTGTTAGGTTACGTAGGTGTTAACAGACATCACGGCTGGTAGAAACAGGGGCACCTTCTCACCTAATTTGAATCTCTTCAGTGATAAAATGCTTTCAGTCACGTTGTTTTGAATCTGTACACTCAACACTCAATTTGCATCTTTTGTTCTCTTGAGTGTCTCTCAGCTCTCAAAATGTCTGTTGGTGGGATGTCAAGTCTATATGATACAACAATCCAATGCATTCCCACTAGAAATGTCCTGTTCAATTTCTGACATTACAGCCTTTATTTGTGTTATTTGTGTCCTAATCATGTCCCTCAATTATGTTTCAGGGGAGTTGGTGTGCAATATTGAGCGGTGTAAATGGCCCAAACAGTGGGTGAATTAACCTGTCTATGACCCCCTTACAACATTCTTCTTCACGCACTGGTCAGTTTGGTAGGTCTGATCTGAGGAAAGACGTAGCGGTCAAGTACAAAGTGCCAATGTCCCAGCTCATCCACCCTCTGAACATTGCATCTCTACCTAACCATCAAAATCCAGATTCAAATAGGAATATTCAAGTGTCCAGAAGTGGTGTGCTGGAGATTGAAGTTTGATAACAGAGACATTGATTGATATGTATCTGAATAAATGCATTTCAGAACTGTCCTATGTACTTTATTATTTTTTAATCAGTTTATAGACAATATAGTTGGGACAAAAGTCACATTGACTTTATTGCCAACTATATTGCCATATAAAGCTATATTATATATATATTGCTATTTAAAGCTATATTGCATTAAGCTTTCATGACACTCCCATGACAAAAGCGTATGCATTAAATCAGGATACTGATTTATGAGCTGTGACATGAGTCCCTTAAAGAATTGCACGGTAAAACTTAAAGGTCAGCATACTATACTGTATACATTTTACAGTGTAGCTCTATGTTAAGTTACAGAAATGTGCCTGGTCTTGCCTTTCAGGGGACACCAAAGATATGACCTCAGGTGTTCTGAAGGAGTAAAGATGACTAGAACTAATAGTTTTGGTAAGGCCTGGGGTTATTTTCCCCAGATGATACAGTTATTACTCCTTTACAAATAAAGATAATGTGATCTGTAACTTGCTTGATATCCCCAGAGACGTATATTTCTGTCTCCCCTTCAAAACATAAAAACAGTCATATCAGAAAATCCATTATGACTAACTGCAGAATTGAATTTCAAAATAAAAATATCTAATTATATTACAATTAGCTGTTTATTATTATTATTATTATTATTATTATTATTTTATATTATTATTTATTATTACTATTGAACGAATAGCTGCTATAACAGGTAATGGAATGAACAAGTCAGAGAGAACTTTAAGTTCATTTTAGCTTCTGGGCAGAAGTGAGAATGGCCGCTCAGTCAGAATTAGCATAAACATTTGGAAACATAGATTGCAGCCCATAATCCAGAATTATTCTGAGCATTCCTTTTATCATCTTCAGGCTTTATAAATGATCTGAGCTGAATTAGTTCATCACCTAAACTGCCGTCTAGGTCATCTAGGATCTCTTGGGCCCTTTGACCTGTGCCCAGTACGCCCGCTCGGTAATCCATCGATGTTCTCAAGTAATTGTCCACTGCAGTCCTGCTTTAGTTACATGGTCTCCCCCTAAAAGTTCCTCCTATGCTTCAACCACTTCTACAAATCCACAATATTACCCATCTGGCAAAGGAAATAATTCATAAATCGTTCTAACAACACATACCGGCATGGCTAAGCAGACTCCTGTTCCTAGTTGTTCCAAAAATATGCAAGACGGTACTGACTGAAATGGGACAACAGAAAATACATGTCAGTGATTGTCAGAGTTGGCAGGTTAGCTAGCTTGCTCACATAAAGATTAGCCTGGCAACAGTAACACATAACTAAGGACAAAATATCAAACTTTGCTGGTAACAGTAGATCAACCACCCCCCATGTTTCAGGTACATTATAGAGTCAGACTGGTGCTGGAGTTCTGGCCAAGAGTATTGGCACCTATGCATTTTATGCAGGTAATGTACAATATCTTCTAAAATAATCGGAAATTGAAACAGCTTTTCATTAATCTGTTTTATTTAAGACCACATGATCAAACAATAAGAAAACAATCTTTTATGGCTTCAAAATTGAAAAGTGGTTATGGCCATGATTATTGGCACCCTTTTCTAATACTTAGTTGCACAGCCTTTGGCAATGATGACTGCTTCCAAACATTTCTCCCATTCTTCAATTGCAATCCGTTCCAGTTTTTCAATGTTTCAAGAATTCCTTTGACCAACTGCACATTTCAGATCTCGTCATACTGTACGTTCTCAATGGGATTGAGATCGGGGCTCATCGCTGGCCATTCCAGAACAAAGCGCTGTTCTGTATTGCCAAGGAGCTCTAATTTGGTTTCATCGGTCGATTTAGGTTTGTCCAGGTGGGTCTAGGCAACGATCAATCGGACCTTCTTGTGTTTGTCTTGTCAGCAGTGGGGTCTTCAGTGGCCTGACTGACCGTAAAGCCCTTCTTGGTTCAGTGTCCGCCATATGGTATGGTATCCGTTACCCTAGACCTCTGTAGGTCAGCCTTGAGATCATGCAAGGTGTTTTTTCAATGGTTCGCACCAACCTTTGACGACATTTGAGATACATTTTTACCACCACTTCCTGGGAGATTCTTAACAATTCCATGAGCAGTAAACATCTTAATAACATTGCAAACAGTGGAAACAGGAATACCAAGTTCTCTAGAGAGGCCTTATAGCCTTGTTAACGCTTATGTTTGGTGAATATTGTTTTTCTGACATCCTCAGATAGCTCTTGTCTCTTCACCATTTTCACAGGCGACCAGGCAAGCAGAACAGACTGTTTTATCACCAGAGTTGGGGGTAATGTGTTTCATAACATGTTGGAGTACATGTCAGATTACTTTTTTGTGGTAATGAGTAAAAGTTAATGTTTTACTTTACTTTAAAAAATGTGTAGGTCGTTACTAGTTACTTTTATTCTTTTAGTCATTTCACTTATTTCGTGCCGTTTCATTTTCAGTTGGAACAAATGAAACAAAAACATAAAAAACGTGTGTTCCCTTTATCCAGCATCCATATATGCCCTGATTGGTGGGTGGCGCAGTCCTTCCTGCAGCCTTTTCCCAACCACTACCCACTTTGATGCCCTGACAATAACCTCTGTTGCCATAGTAAAAGCTAACAGGGAAATTGCACGCCCTGCCACAATGCCTATTTCCAGATGCTGCCATGTTGTAATATACTCTGCTGTTGAGTTGAATGTCTAGAAAGTAAGCTTTCTTTATAATATCTGGCACTCTAAAGAAATCGAAAGCTTGTGTGTACTGAGCCGAAAGCATTTGCCAGATCCAAAAACACTATGTGAAGAGCTCTTTTCTCACACCTAGCTGACTGGATTTGGTGCCAAATCATAAGCACCCAGAAAAGCCTGGAATTCCAGCTTTTTGCACCAATGTATAAATTCGGCTATCCTTTTCTAAATAACTAGACAGCCTCTGTGCCACAACGCTACAGAAAATCTTCCTGTCAACATTAGGTAAGCTAATAAGTCTGATTTATTTCTACAGAGTCTCTAGAGTTCTCTTTAGGAATGAAAAAAACCTCAGCATATCTGGTGGACTTTTGTACAAACGATAGGGGACCCCCCTTAGGCCCTGGGGCTGAAGAAGACCTTGCACGCCTCACTACATCTTGTACCGCTTTCCATCTTGGTGGGCTGACATCAAACTGGAATTCTATCTCTCCAATTGGTGGAATATCGGAATATAATAAACTATTTTACACGCCTCTGACCACAACAGCAAGTCTGGTTTACCTTCATTCCCAATCTCCGCCCACTCCTAGCTGCCCCGTATCAAGCCTGCGCGAACACTCCCTTATCCTAAGCTTTTCTTCCCTCACGTACAAAACTAATTTGTTTTGATCCCTATTGTCAGCTAATAATTTAACACTTGGTTTTGTCGCCAAGTGTATCGCCCTTGGGAGAGACTAACTTTACACCCTGACAGTATTGCCCCTTTTCCATTAGCCGTCCTCTGGCCGCTGGTTTTCCATACAAACTCGCAGCAGGGGTCCCGAGATACTGCCTGCTTGCTACCAGGACCAAAGCGTGACGCCCCCCCCCCCCATCCGATCTGTAGTGACGTCGCGGTTACCAATGGACACAAGCAAACAGCATTCTGCCAATATAAATTAGTGCCGCTGTGCAGTTTTGGGATAGTAGATGGCTGTATTCAGGTTATGTTACCATTTGAATTTAAATAGGGTTCAAACCCCGAAGGGGTAGAACTCTATTGAGTTTGTGCTGGTTTATTAGTGTGCTTGCTTCAAGCAACACTTATGTTCTCGTACTTACTTATTTAATATTATTATTATTATTATTATTATTATTATTATTATTATTATTATTAATATTCTTCTTCTTCCGCCCCAAACTTAAGCGTTCAACTACTTTCACACCAGCTATCAAGCTATCAACGCTGTTCAAACTTTGAAAAATTCAGCATAGTCTGGAATCATCATCGGTCATTCAAATTTTTGATTACACTTTTTCTGCAATTTTATTTTATTTGCAATATTTTGGCCCCATAGGAATGCATTATGAAAAGATAAGTTTCACTTTCGCTTTGACAAGAGTCAGAGACTGTCAAATGTGACCCTGGCTGTCTGTCACAATGTCCAGAGACCAGAGACTCAGTTTGTGGTTTACTGTTGGATGAATTAATAGAAAACACAAAGCTGGAAATTAAATATGTCTACATTTTGATTTGATGGTGAAAGTTTCCATACAAATAATTATTACAACTATTCATACTTTTAATACTTTCAATATGTTTAATACTATGATTTCTATTACATTTTTACAATACTATTACTACAGCTGTAAATGCTTCTACTTTGTTAATACTTCAATTACTACTACTAAAAATAACTGCATGATGTTTTGGGATTGCCTCTACACACACACACACAGAGAGAGAGAACCCTTCAATACCCCACAATGCTCTCTATCTCTCTCACACACACACGGACACAGAGGGAGGTAAGGTGCTGTATCCTAGCAACAAGCACGGTAATAGCAGTGACAGACTAGTTGCTGGGATGCAACCAGGTGATCTGATTGGTGATGGAGGGAAGGACATGTTTCCACAGCATGCTACAGCAGTTCGCCGTGTGAACCCTTGGTTCGCCTGTTGGAGTGACCATTAATTGACTTAATCGGGTGTTTAATATTTTCTGATCTGTCCTTGAAAACAGGTTTCATAAAACTCCTGCCCCTAATTATACTGTCTTATATTGAGCAAATACACTAATATTCACTTCTTCTCATAGACTTATGGAATGGTTTTGGAATGGAATTGGCATTGAGCCAAAAGACATCAGAATTTTAGTGTTTTAACAATAGTCCCCCCGCCCCAAACAGGGGACCTCCCATAACTCACTCAATACAAACCCTGTGGACTGCCTCTTCTATTCCACACATTTAGGGTCCTTCCCAGAATTCAGTACTATGTAGGGATACAAAATTAACTGGACAATTTTAAACACTACTTTTGGTCATATGTCCACTGTCAACATGGTTTGATCCTAACGTATCAGTTTCTTGGAAGCCTGTTGAGGAGAGGCTTGCCCTTCTCCACAGATTGCAAGACCTGGTTTATTCTGCTATATCACTTAAACGTTCTAAGTTACACCTAGGGACTACTGTTTCCTTTTTGTCACTCTATGGCACAATCCAGAGAAAGGGTCCAAAACAATCAAAAAATGGCATTTGAATAGTCCAATTTTCATAACTACACACTCCTCACTGGGAATATCTCTTTCTCATATCCTACTTGGAGTAACAATCTACCTGGGCTCTCATTCTTTCAATTAAGGTCCTCCATGAGAGCATATGGTGTGCCTTGGAATACACCTCTCGGTCCTCACACTTTGCACTCCATTTCAGACAAGAAAGGTCGAACCAAGGTGTTGGTATCGGCACTATATTTTTTAGGTTTTTATTATATTTTATTATATTTACAAGACCTTATATGTCCCACATATGGTCCAGGCATCTAGGTCTAACTGCTGATGAAGGGGATACTATTTTCTGGGTATGGAATACGGTGGTAGAAACCTCTAAGAACCCTAATCATCAGCAAATTCACTTACATTGTATTCATAGAACTTACCTCACCCCAAGTAAACAGCATATTATTCCCTCTTCACTATATGACCACTGTCCTGATGGACAGGTAAGCTTGTTTATACATACGTTTTGGGAGTGCAGTGATGTGGCGGAGTTCTGGAGGCAGGTGTCATCTACACTGTCAGATATGCTGGGAACTGTAATACCATGTTCACGCACAATCATCAGATTACTAGATCAGACTACGCGATATCAGGCCGATTATAGCCCGATTCGGCAGACGTAGGGCGTCGGGTCGGGAACGACAGGGTGCGACAATCGATCGTTTTATCTTGTGTAGTGTGACATAGTGGACGACAACCGACGCCGCATCTGGGACACCTCACGACGTCCCGACAAAAGACTAGCATGTTAGAATTTTTTTTTGCCGTCCACGACGTGTTCTGTCTCGTCCGTGATAGGGGCACGGAACGCTATAAACAAACATAGCGAAGCGAAAGAGGAATGAAGTTGTTGGTGCCGCTAGGTGGAACTATGAAACAGAGGAAAGGTTTGTCGAACTCTGGCAACAACACCCCCGTGGAGGCTAGCCAGCTAGCTACATTTAGGTTTCACTACCTCAAGTTCTCTTTGAATGATTGACAACCCATACTGTTCTCTTCATGCGACCCAAGAACAGGTCCACAGTCATTTTTTAATTTTTTTTAGGCTTTTCGGAACACAAAACAGCCAGTATCATACATACCGCTTCGGACGCCATTGTTTGTTTACCTTCTTGTTGCCTAGCACCTGCTTTCCGATGCCATCACGCATGTAGGCAAGCAATTATTGGTCGGTGACCAACGTGTAGTCTGTCATGTCAAGTCACGGCACAAATTTATCACTCTATAATCACCTAATCTGACACAGTGACCATTGTAACAGACAAAAATATCGTGTAGTCTGATCCCGGCATTACTCATATTGGCATGTATTGTCAGCAGGCCTAACCACAGCTAAGACGATGCTGGCACTCCATTGGCAACCCCCTCACACATTCACTCTCACACAATGGCTTAACACCTTTCTGGATGTATTCAATATGGAGCTCTCAGGCTAAGATGCATGGTGCAAGTGAGAGTACTATTATGCAGTGGGCTATTGCAATTTTTAAAATATGGATGGGTACTGCTTGTCTGTTTGAGTTCAAGTATAATGCTGTAACATATATCATTTAATCTTGAGATCTGGGAGGGGTGGGCATGTGGGGGTCGCCCCTGTGGGGGATTTATGCGGAGAATGTCATTAATAATGTGAATAATTGTGTATGTGATTTGCGAACAACATGAATTGTATCCTCAAAACAGCAATAAAAAGTTGATCACAATTAGTTCCACTGTTATGCAGATGACACCCAGCTGTACCTCTCCATTATCCCAGGCAATATTAAGCAATGAGTTATGGCTATAGATTATTGGTCCAGACATGGTCATTAAATGCATATATCACAAAACATCTTGGGCCTTTGTCCTCGAATGTTTCCTCAAGTTGCAGAAATCTGGGCGTCATCTTTGAGGAAAAGCTGACAAACAGCAGCTGTACAATCCTGTTTCTTACAATTATGGAACATTTCTATATTTGACCATTTCTTTCAAACAAGAACCTGGAAACTGTTATTCATGCCTTAATCACATCTTGCCTACTATTGTACACTTGCATAAGCCAGCAGAATCTCACTAGACTGCAATTAGTCCAGAAATCTGCAGCCAGACGCCTCATGAGGACCAAAAAGAGAGAACATATCCTCAAGCAAAATTGAAGACTAAGGGTGCTTTCATGGCAGGTGTGAAAGGTGCCTCGGACCACGGTCCGGACCAAAGGACCAGAATTTGGTCCGACCAAAAGAAGTGGTCTCGGTCCGGATCAAACTGAACCATGGTTCGGTTCGTTTGCAGTGTGAAAACACTTTTTTGGATGGTTCGAACTTTCGGACCAATTTCAGGAAGTTGAGGCAGGCTATCGTCAGCGACGATATAATTTTTGCTTGACGAGGACGTTCATTTGGCGGATTCGAACTAGTCTCGAGTACTGCGCTTGAAATTGGTGCTGCTGGTAGTAATGCCATAATAATAATTTGCAGCAACTTTTATCGAAAATTGCGATGCAATTTGCGATATTTTTCGTGTTATCTTGTGGTAAAACAGCAGGAATTGATGAAAATTTCGAGCCCCCCATCCTCCCCAAAACATTGTAAACTGCCCACTCTGTTTTTTAAGTTGTTTTTTTAAAGTAGTAGAGTAATCGTCACACATTAATACCTCATGGGGCCGCTGGCTGAAAACTAGTTTTACTACACGTGATCTCTGTCTAGTGCCTTTCTTTGTCTTTCATTCCTTTTTAATCCTAGTTTTCTTTACATTATTTTTTTTTCCTTTAGCCTGCAATGCAGCATATCTACAATTTGCCATCACATCATTAGTTGACCCTGTCACGTTCCCGTCCCGCTCTAATCTGTCAGGTCTGTCAGTGCTGCCAGTTTGACACAGAGAAAAGGAGAGAGGTCCGTACCGGAGAACGCACATCTAACTAGTCACCGGCCTGTTAGCAGCAAATCAACTTGAACAGTTTATAAAATGATTAGGCTACACCACGGCGCGGCCCGTCCAACCGGCCTAAAGACCCACCGGCCCACCGGGATTCGTCCCGGTTGTCCCGATTGGCCACTCCGGCATTGTCCTATCAAAGGCTCAGGATAACAAGAAAGCAAATGGTGCAAATTGCATATTTAAATAAAAAAACAACCTCCCGAACATGTAGGAGTATTAATGTGGAAGCATTGTGCCAATTTGACTGTTTTATGCAGGAATATTGCGGGGTATTTTTTGGCAAAAATGGAAGCTCTTGCAAAGTATTCTGGCAATTAGTTGAATTTGTGTTAATTATTGCGATCGCAAGATCACAACATCCTGGAGGGACTGTATAGTGGCAACAAAATTCATCTGTTCATTCATTTCATTCAAACGGAAAAGGCTACCTGCCGAATTGACAACACGCCAACGTCAGACGCACGCCCGTCTACAAACCAATCAATGTCAAGTATAGGGAGACGCAGCCCACGTAGGTGATGACGACAGGACGTAGGTATCTCATGCAAAGTTCTTTAATGCGCTCACAAAATTGCAATGTGAAACCAAACTAACTGGATCAAATGTATACAATGTAACAAAAACATGAACCTTGCTTCGGACCTTGGTCCGGACTTTCAGGTGTGAAAACGCCCTAAGGGCGACCAAGCTTTTGCCATCAGTGCCGCTACACTCTAGAATCAGCTCGGTGTCATCTTTTAAATCTCTTGTAAAAACAAATTTAACAACTTGCTTTTACTTGATTGCAAGCCATTATGGAAACTATTTTTGAATTACTTTCACTTTGTGGCTCCACTGTCCAGCTTTAAATTACATTTTTTTTATATCTTCATTGATCTATCATTCTGTGCTGGAATGTTTTATATTTATTTTTGTATTTAGTATTTTATCATCATATTTTGTTTTATCTCTTTATCCTTCGCTTCGCTTTTTGCTTTTACTCCTGTGAACCACTTTACCTACCTGTGAAACAATAAGGTTTGTTTTTTTGAGTAATAGCTTTATCACAGCTGTTTTAAAGGGGGAGGGCACAGTGCCAGTGGAAAGTGACAAATTAATAATACTAAACATTGAGGGTCGTAAAATTGGAAAACAGATTTGTAGGGAGAGGGTCAAGCATACAGGCCATAGTTTTAGAGGCTAGTGCTAACTAAGAGAGCATTTGGGGAAACTAATTAGCGAGAGTATAAATCAGTCTGATCTATTATGCTATCAAACCAAGCAGACTCCACACCCCCTGTAGGTGTATGCCTAGCATGCTCTCTAATAGCCCGCTACCTGGCATGCCCATAGCAGGCTCTCTTAATTGCCTGAGACCTGGCATGCCCTCTATATTGCTAGACAAAATAGTGGCTCCTAACCCAGTAGGGTGAAGGCTGTCCACGTTGAGCAGGCCGGGCATAAGGAAGGCCAGTTATCTAAGAAGACTAGTCCGTGTTCTTCAAAAAACTTTGCTAGCCAATAGTTCAGGGAGACTAATTTACTGTAGACCTCATCATTACCTCTCATGGATAAGGGGCCAATTAATTGATAACGGCACATCTTTCTATTCAGGTCACATGTCCTAGCTATGTTACTATTTGTGACCTCAGATTGCTTACAACAATGTTGCTAAAGTTACTGTGTCTAGTCCTACGGTTTGCCAGCACCAATAAAATAGCCTCTATGTTGGTAGCTCTAGCCCCAGGAAGACAGATCCCTGCTGGTAAAAACGTCTTGGACCAGCTTGGATTCTGACCTGGTCAAGCTGGTTATGAGCTGGTCAGAACAAGTAGACCAGTTTGGTAAATCTGAAGTTGGTTGACCAGCTGGTCAGAGCTGGTCAGAGCTGGTAGACCAATTTGAGCTGGTAGACCAGTTTGGTAGACCAGTTTATTTTACATCATGGACATAAAAAAGCTGAAAAAGTCCACGTAATATGTATGACCACTTTGATTGTGTCATTGTTTTTGTTTTGTTTTTTTACAATGTGCTAATATTCGGAATCATTATTTGTTATCCTGAGTGGCTCAATGGTTACCACTAGGGCTGTACCCGACTCAGAATTTTGTCAGTCGAATCGGATTCGGCCGTTCAATACGCCGATTCGACTATTCGTTCCTTTGTTTTTGTTTTTTTAATATAGATATAATAATATAGACTATCTGGCAATCAGAAAATCCATTGGCATACGTTTCAGTGATGATTTCGAGCACATTAACATAGTCAAATGCAAAAGAGTCATGGGAACATATTTTTGAGCATTTAAAAATCAATAAAAGACAGCTGCATATGATGCAAGATTTGAATGACGGCCTATTTGAATTGCCATCATATAGGCATAATGTCGCGCTACCATATGGATTTGTCGGAATAATGGGACAGACAGCACACGTGTGTTTCTGTTTAAATGCTCTTATAACCGAATTTTTTTTTATTTCACTTCAGTTTAAACATGAAAATCAACGTGTAAATGAATAAACAAATGAAACCGAAACCGTTTTAAATAAATTCACGGCATTCACGGCGCTTTGAAATAATAACTTAAGTGCGGGAGAGAAAAATGAGTTTGTCCACATTACTTGGGAGAAGTGAACTTCGGGTCTTAACGATGAAGCCGGCCTTTGAGAATATTCGCTCCGATGGTGTAGACGTGGTGGGGATGCAGAGTACACGTTTGGCTGCTGTGGACAGCTTTGGATAGCGGTCGTCGTTTCTTCTCCACCAGTTCAGTGGCCTAGCATCATCTTTTGTTTGATCCTAAAAGTATGTCTTAATTTCGTTCTGAATCAGTGACAGTCCCTCTTCTTCTTGATCAGTTGACATCATCAGCAGCATGGCTATCTCCTTCTCCTTGTCATTTTTTTTTGGAGGAAGCTCAGTTTCCGTGCTGCTGTCCTCGCGTTCCATTTGCGCTGGGCCTTGCGCAATGTTTTGATACAGACTCTCGGCCAGATCTGCCACCGTTTCATATACCAGTGCATGTTTGTCACATGGATTTTTTTTTAAATGGAATATAAAAATATAGATTCCCCTTATTTATAATTCCTCATTGAAATGTTATCCCCGTGGATTTTTGTAAGCTTCTATCTGTTTTATCCTGTTATTTTAATGCACACTGACTGACAAAAAAAAACAAAAAACGACTGCTGGACTTGAAGAATCTCAGTCGACTGACGGGTCTCCGATTCGACTCGTCGACTTTCAGGGGGCAGCCCTAGTTACCACTGTCACCTCAATGCAAGAAGGCCCTGGGTTCAAATCTCCAGCCAGTTGACCAGTTTGGTCAGACCTGGTCACCAGCTTGAGTTGGTAGCTGTTTTTTCCAGCCAGGATAACCTCAGCCAGTGTCTCAAGCCTAATGTTACAGGTGATGGATTTGCCATCACCTATAACAACCTGGAGTTGAAAAGGGGAAGGGGAAACAAGTTGGCTACTATTACAAGTAGTCACATCAAATAAAATCCCATTTTATTTGTATATCCCTTAATCACCATTACAGTCTCAAAGGGCTTCACAGTGCCCAAAGTGTGAAAACAAATGGTTAGTGCACGACATCCCCCAGCTGTGGACCCTCACAGGTGACAAGGAAAAACTCCCACAAAACCTTTTATGAAAAAATGGAAGAAACCTTTGGAGGAACTACTCAGAGAGGGATCCCCCTACCAGGAAGGTCGGGTTTGGGCAAGCAGAGTATACAGAGTACATACAAGTTTATTTGGGTGGGACATCCAGATCTGATGTGGGGCATCACAGCAAACAGCAGCAGCCGTAATAGTCTGGCGTTAGTGCTTGGGCTATCACAAGTGCTAGTAGGCCTGCTAGCAAGCCACAGTCCTATGCTATCTGGGGTACCTATCTCATCTAAAGCCCTGTTTGTACAGGATTAGTTTTCATGACAATGTGTGTAAAGTAATTGTTATGATAGATAAGCATAAAAGTATCACAAAAACAAAATATAAAATAATAAAATACAAGGCCTAAATACAATAAAATACACAATAAACATGCAGTAGAACCAGGATATACAACGGATGGATGGCATATTTACATACTATATACAAGTAATATTATCACAGGACATCTGTAATGTTATAGATCTCTGTTATCAGTCTACTCACTAAAATAGTTCCATGCATCAAAGTTGGCTACATGCTAACATTCAGCCAGCATCTATGAACTGTCCACAAAAAGTGTGAAGAACCATGCATTACATTTCTTGATTAGCTTGAGAAAAATAATACAAATGTCTATAGCCTACTGCAGACTAAACTAACTAACTAACTAACTAACTGCAGCTACAAACATTGCCCTCTGACAAGAATGAATGATTTTATTTTCTGGTATCTCATTATACATCCAATTGTCATGGTAGGCCAATTAGTTGTGGGCTGGAATTGGACTGAAGAGTACAGAAATACATTTTTTTTAAAAACAGGTGCAAAGACCGGGAAAACAGATTCCCACAGGAAATGACAAAATATTTGACAACAATCTCAGGGATGTCTATTTGGGCTGGATTTGTATTACTTTAGATGAAAGAGGCCAGAATTGGGGTTCAGGTTAATGCATGTAAATGCCATAACTGGCTTTAAATAATCTGGGTAAACTCATAATCTGGGTTAAAATGCTCAAATTACTCCCATATTAAACAGGTTACTGTCACATGGAAATATATGTCTGCTTTTTGATGTCAATAAAAACTTGGTGGCAAACAGCACTTATGACTATGACTATGACTATTGGGATCATCATTTGTTTCACTTGTATTAGAAGTAAGCTATTGCCCAGTCAAAGAGGGAGGGGGCATATTGACTGGAGACTGGAAACATAGCCATTGAGATGAATATCTATTTCAAGTGAACCCCGGCTTTATCGCATATTGTCACAAAATAGTGCACCCCTATAATATGGTTAAATGATGGTATGCTGTATATATGCAGCCTGAATCAGTGTAGTAAGTTAATGGGTAACATACTGTAATTTTATTAGTAGAACTTTATTGGAAATCCATACATGGAATGGGTCATTTAGAAGATTTTCATATCCTACAAATATTAGTTTTATAAATATCCCTTGAACATCTACACCAGAGACAAATTCCTAATCCCTAATCTTCTGATTTTTTTTTCAGGCTCTTGGAGAAGACCAGGAACAGGGACATAATACTACACCAAAACCGGGACCCTGCTCGAAATGGGGCAATGCGGATTGAGGCGTTCCTGTTCCATGTGAACTCCAGAGGGGAAGCAACCACGAGGACGAAGGAAAGGCCAGCTGAAGGAGGAGGGGGTGGAGGAGTGGTGGCTTTGGTGATAAAAGAGAGTGTGGTATGGGAGGGGGGGCATACGGGATGGCAAATGGAAATGAGAGCAGCGAAGGGCCAGGCGGGCCCATGGGAGCAGTGGTGGCTACCACGGGAGGTATGGTAGCTGGGGGTCCTTCCTCAGCTGTCTCTACCTATCTCAAACTGGTGCTACTGGGGTTGATCATCTGCATCAGCCTGGTGGGCAACTTGGTGGTATCTCTACTAGTGCTAAGGGATCGGGCCCTGCACAAGGCACCTTACTACTTCCTCTTGGACCTGTGCCTGGCTGACACAATTCGCTCAGCTGTCTGCTTCCCCTTCGTGCTGGTGTCTATCAAGAACGGCTCTGCCTGGACCTACAGTGTGCTGAGCTGCAAGGTGGTGGCTTTCATGGCAGTGCTCTTCTGCTTCCATGCCGCCTTCATGCTTTTTTGCATCAGTGTGACACGATACATGGCCATTGCCCACCACCGCTTCTACTCAAAACGCATGACATTCTGGACATGTGTGGCTGTGGTGTGCATGGTGTGGACACTGTCAGTGGCGATGGCTTTCCCACCTGTTTTTGATGTGGGTACCTACAAATTCATTCGTGAGGAGGACCAGTGCATCTTCGAGCATCGCTACTTCAAGGCTAATGATACACTAGGTTTCATGCTAATGTTGGCTGTGCTCATTCTGGCCACACATGTAGTCTACATGAAGCTACTTCTCTTTGAGTACAAGCACCGCAAGATGAAGCCAGTCCAGATGGTACCAGCCATCAGTCAGAACTGGACTTTCCATGGGCCGGGGGCCACAGGCCAAGCAGCAGCCAACTGGATCGCAGGCTTTGGTCGGGGCCCAATGCCACCCACTCTGCTGGGAATCCGGCAGAACTTGCACAACCAGAACCGGCGCCTTCTGGGCATGGAGGAGTTCAAAGCAGAGAAGCAGCTTGGCAGGATGTTCTATGTGATCACCCTGCTTTTCCTGGTGCTCTGGTCGCCCTACATAGTGGCTTGCTATTGGCGGGTGTTTGTCAAGGCCTGCACAATACCACACCGGTACCTTTCCACCACTGTGTGGATGAGCTTTGCCCAAGCCGGTGTCAACCCTATCGTTTGTTTCTTCCTCAACAAAGACCTGAAGAAAGGGCTCCTGTCCCACCTACCAGCCTGCTGCAGGACTAAACCTCATCTGCCACGAGAGCCTTATTGTGTCATGTGAGCAGAGATACTCATCTGTACATGAAGAAGGGGATTGAGAAAAATAAGTGGGTGGCAGAGGGATTGTTGCTGGAGGGATTATTTGAGATATTGTGGCCTTTGATTCAATGCAAGATTCAGAGTGGGTATAAACTATTGACTGTGATGGTAATAACACTAATGTTAAGCATGTTTCTCCATTTTACTACCCTTTTTTGCTTAAGATAACAGCATACAGAACTTTTACTATTACTTTTGACAACACAGGAAAAATACTTTGATAGCAAAGAAAGACATACAATTATTGGTGCAATTATGTAAACTCTCAGTTGGTTAGAGAAACAGCCACCAACAAATTACACAAGCTTAAGGAGGAGCTGGAATGATTGAAAATTTGAAGAATAATTGTCCCATGGCTAAAACACTAAAAACACAAGCGGAACCAAAAGTAGAACTTTACTGTAAATGCAGCTCTGCAACTTTTCCAGTCCCTAGGTGTCACTATTATTTTTTTGACATGCTGGATTAATTTGCACAGGCAAATAATTGTAGTTGGATTAACAACATGAATGTTTTAAAATGATTTGTGCCAAATGATGTTAAGTGCTATTTGCATGATTTCATAGAGCCATTGCATAACCACATTGTACCCAGTACCCAATGATGCAATTATTAATTTCTCAATTGTTTTTTTTTTTTGAGCACACTGAATATTAAAATAGAAATCCAGAGCAGATAAAGAATAACTGAGTTTTGCACATCCCACTTTTTAGTAACATTGATAAATTCCTGACAAGGAAGTGCATTAGCATTCAAAAAAGTCATTTCAATAGAGCATTAGCTTCTCTTTACAGATTCTGACATATTTACTTCATTTAAATAGCAATTTTAGCTGTAGACATTTTCCTCCTTTTTCAGCCATTTAAGAAGTCTCTATAGTCTCTAGTCTCTATAGTCACTTATCTCAAATGGATAAAGTCTGTCTATTATAGAATGTATAACAGAAATGAGTAAAAAATCATTTGACTCATTTGGGCCACTATTTGGGAAATAGTTGGTTAAGACCGAACTAAACTAAACTGTATTGATCATCCTGCTTTTCATAATATAAATGAGTGTCTATGAAGTCTATAGTCTATGAAGGCACTCCACTGAAAGAGGAAAATGTCATTACTGCTTCCTCTATCTGCTTGAATCAAAGGCATCTGTGACAATAAGCATTTAGAGAAGTGATTTTTTTTTGTAAAATACTTACCATAGATGGAAGACTAATCACTGATGTCACCTGGTGTAGTCTTTGGTTGGAATGAAAACCTGCATACTGGCCCATATTGGCCCTCCATGGCACATGGTTTGACACCACAGATATAGACTCTCCTCACTCACACTGATGCTGAGATTCCCATTTCCTGTCAGTGTTGATTTAATAAGTATGTCTGCATTATGACAGAGATAACATACTTGCCATGTGCTTTATTTCATACTTTGTTGTAGCTGCTGGGAAACAAAAGCATGCCCAATAAAAGCAACCTGTCTTTAACCACCTCAATGCTTGCTAGCTCACAAGGACTGCAGTGGCGCAGTGTGACAACACCAGACTTTGTCAAAAGAAGAGGCTTTAAGGAAAAATCCACCTAAAACACTGGCTATGTTTACATGCACACAATAATGCAACTAATACTGTGAGTAAGGCAATAGTCTCATTAATCATCATCTTGTTGTTCGTAGCAGCCTTCAGTGGTTTCCAACGGACACACACTTGTTCACTTAAGTTTTTCAACACACATAACATAAATTGCATCCCTTCCAAACTCAAGCAATCTTGGTCCAGCCCAATACAGACTACACCTCTCTTTGTGGCCAATAAGAGATCTGCAATCAGTCTCCAAAATTACAGATCCAAATCCATTCACGTGTTGTCATCACACCAAACATGCACCATGCGTCATTCGTAACTTCCACAACTGACACTGACGTGCATGAACAATAATAATACAGTATGGTTGTAAGAGCGAAGTGAAGTCACAACTGGAAATTAAGGAAACAACACAATACAGCAACACTCGCAGGGATGTCAATTTGGATGGGAATAGTTTTACTTGAGGGTATTTTTTACTGGGTATTTTACAGGAGGTATCAGAGGCTGGAATTTTCACTGGGCAGTTTGTAAAAAAAAAAAAAAATGCTGACATAGCAGATTCGGATAGGACTAAAATTATAAACATACTCTAGTAATGATTACATTTCCCCAGCTCCCCCCTTAAAACTAATCTTCTCCAAATGGGGCTTAAGGTGTATAAATGTCCTTAAAATCAGAGTACTCCACATATGTTACTGTGATAATGATTACTTTGATGAAGAGCATAATCGTGTTAATATCGTGTTTACATGGGTTCTGCCTTACTCGCATTATTGCCTTAATTGCATTATAATCACATTTTTGATTTCAGTGAAACATGGCAAATGTTAAAAGAAAACAGCTACTGGCAATGTACCTTGTATTTCTGGATCCATTTTGTTGTTTGGTGGTGTAGTTTATTATTATTACTGTTAACTGGCTAAACATAGACAACGTGATGTCACACAGATATTTCCAGCGCAGCTACAATACAAAGTTGATTTTTTTTCAGCAATCAAAAACATCAACAGGAAACATCAGGTTTTGGTGTCAGCCCCTCAGAATCAAAGAGCAACGGCTTCTTTCTAGACCGATGTTCAACAATCATACAGAGAGAAATCCATCGTTGAAGAGGCAGAGATACCAATTTCTCCACCGACAACAGCAAAGATAGATCATAACGCAATGCACCCACAAGACATGTTATCTTTTAAGTAAGGGGCATGGCCTGTCCATGGCATGTCCGTACAGCCACCTTTGATTGAAGACAACAAATTGTTGAAAGACATTCTGGGAAATATAGGAAATCACTAACTGAAGTAGAAGGTTAGAAGAAGGAGCAGGTTGAGGGAAAGTGGGTACAACAGAAAAGTAAATGCCAACACTTCATCACAAAATGAGTCCTGGAATGTGGTGAACATCACAAATTGATGATCTATAACAGTGTAAGAGTAACCGAGGAGGGATTTTCCTTTCACTTTTTTAGAATTTGCCACTGGTGGTGCAGAACGATCTACAGCACTGCACTGGCATTTTAAAAGGAAAGACAACAACATTGTAACTGAGTACTAGCCTGCAGTATTTTTCCCCTTAAGTGAAGCAAATCTGGTGTCATTAGAATGTGTATTGCTAGCATTTTGTAACCCCAAATCAATTATATTACATTATTAACAAAACATATGTGAACCAACACACCGCTGCTGTATAAGCCAGCTCATTAAAAACAGACACACACACGTACATACATACACAAAGCAATTACAGTTGCGGTGGGAGGTGGTTGATGAATGACAAGAGGTGGGTCATCCCTTCCCTGATTGGTTGGAAGGATGAACTGAGTATAATTTCTTTGCCAATTTAGGAGTGTTGGGAATCATGTTTCAACCAGTTACAGAAACTGTTATCTACTAAATTATTAGCCACCTTTGATGAGAAGATTTTCAATTAAAAAAAAAAAAATAAATAAATAAAATGACAGAATGGCCAGGCTATACCATGGGTACCGAGTGCTGCCAATATATAATACTCTCGACAACATCCCCATGGTGGCCTAAGCATTCTAAATATCAGCTGACAGCTGACAATCACCTGGTAATTGGATGTGAATGTGGAGCTACAGAAACCTAGAATGGCCACATTGTTTATCTACAGCTTGACTACACCTTCTTACCTAAGGTACCTTTAAACCAATTAGTGAGATTCCAAAATAAAGTTCATTAAGTTAAGTCCATATCACGCTTATGCGGATGTTTCGATCTTTTGGTAGAACAAAGGTTATTTCTAAATAAGAATGAAAATCTGCCTCTTACTATTTATGCACAAATCTAGATAAAATGATGAACTGTGCTTATTTTTTGTGCTTATTTGTCTCTGAAAAATGAGCTTTGACTTGAAGTGGAATTCAGGTAGCGTGTAGGGCGGGACACAGAGATTGTAATATGTAAGTGAATGTCTGAAAACATGACATGGGTCTTAACATTGTGGGTGAACTGTGTGTTTTTGGGGTTTTTTAGGCGCCCTTTCTTTTCTGCCGTGGCATATACGACAACATCCAACAATTGCATGTCACAGAGAATTGCTAATCTTTATTTTTCAGCGTTATGGCCTTACTCCATGAAAAAGTTAAACCAATGCAAGAAAGAGCTGCAAGATGTGTCTCTTCTATATGTGCTGAAGTCATTAAAAAGGGGGAAAACACAACACTGTGTACATTTGTGACATTCGGAAGACACGTTACCCTTCCCTTCACAACCTTGAAGAACTCTGATCACAGACTGGAATGATGATGGTAAATGAGGAAAAAAGGAGAATACTCAAAATTGTCCACTTTGCTATGGAGGACTGAGAGAACTTAAATTAAAAAAGGGACATTTAAGGGATTTGACAAAAGCCCTTCCTGGATTATTGTGGAATTGTTTTTCACAGTTTCTTTCCTCTCTCATATCAACTTGGGGAGAGAAAGGGGAAAAGACTGGTCTTTCCATTTTGATTTATTAGAACAAAGCCTGAAGATTTGCAGTTAGTGTTGGAAAAGAAGCCTGACGAAGCTTTTTTAGTTGCTTCAGGCGGATTATCTTTTGTAAATTTACTGTGACCTCTGTACTATTTAGTGTGTATTATATTGACAGCAAACTACGTTTGAAATGCAGTTGGATGGAGGGGTTCCTGATCATTGTATTTTTACTGTTTGTGTATGTGTGTGTGTGTGTGTGTGTGTGTGTGTGTGTGTGTGTGTGTGTGTGTGTGAGAGTGTTTGTGTGTGTGTGTGTTTCGATATGTAGGTATGCATGTGTGTATGTGTAGATGATGGCTAGGGGGATGAAACAGGAAAATGAAAGGGGAAACACTGACCAGATACACATTGCATTTTGAAAATATCACTCCAAAAATGCTTCCTCGGTATTTCTCATCCTAACTTTGTTCCTAACATTTGAGATTTGAATGTGTTTAAAACCAATGATGTGTACTCCTCAAAATCTATTTCCTAGGTTATAAATTGGACTGGATTTTCTTCTTACATATTTATGGGACTATGAAGGTAAAAGGTATTTTAAGACAAAGGATCTGGAGGTATTGCATACGCTGGTTTCTTTCTGAATGTGTCACTAAAGAATAAAAGATGTATCAACTTCTAAGGATCACAAACCAGGTATTGTATGTGCAAGACGATACTTGGCAATTTGATTTTGACATCAAACCAGTCTTCAGTCAATCTTTTTAACCTTGTCTGTAACATTGGCTCTATAACAGCCCTAAATGAGCCAAATACCAATTTGACAACTGAATGTTTAAATGATTATTTGGTAGTTCTGCTGTGTTTCTATTACATGGCAAACACAGAATAATGGAAATTTGAGAGAATATTTCTCTCAAATACAAGACAACACAGCAGCTATGTATATCTTTGAAAGAACCTCAAGATACAGTTATATGTTTGAAATGAGGCAGGGCCTATGGATCCAAATACTTGTTTTGTTTTAACCCTTAAGTAGAACATTAAATGTTAAAGGTAAAAACAAATCTAAAAGCATCCTGCAGTTAAATATCAAACATAAAATACCAGAGGTTTGAAGGGTGCCAAAGAAAATTTCATGGAGGCAAGTCGGGTGGTGCGGTTTCTGTTTTTCTGTATTATTAAAAAAAAAAACTGGTTGAGCTGTTAAGCATGTCTCTGGCGATTTATGATTTTTGTTGTTGGTTTTGTAATGAAAATAAATTTCCTTTGAAATTATCTGGAGATTATTATGATTAACTGTGGCAACTGTTAGTATGTCTTGTATAATAAAAACACAATAGACCACCATTAGGTGAAAAAAAGCCTGATATTACAAGGCTTGTGTCACCATAATTACTTTCAGTTGAAAGTGTTAAACCGTTGCAACGTCCTTCAGACCCTGACATTTATTTGATCTTTAAGCTTTTGAAAGTCCTGCTATGGTGTTTTCATATGGACCATGATCAGCAGCACTCCCCTCTCCCCCAATAAACTTTGACTTGAGGTTTGAGGAAGCTAGTGCTGCCTCTTAGGAAACCAAAAATCATCTTTATTTTAATGAAGATACTGTCAAGAAAAATTAGGCCTATTGCTGTGACATCACACATCACCCGACATCCCACATTCCAGAATCCCCCCCAGGGATCAATAAAGTATCTATCTACTCTTTTTCTCCACATCTTACTCCCCATGTTGCAGTGCTACCAGTGGATCACATGGCAACCATGTCCAGTTGACCATGGGGTTGATTTTGTAAAACAAACAACAAACAACAAAAAGTGACAAATTGGGGGAAAACTATACTTATCAAATTCAACAGTCATCCAATCACACTCATCCTTTAGTCATGTCTTCCACCTCTGATATGAAGGAGCTTCCTCCCTGAGCACAGCTGCTTGAAAACAGTCAGACAGAAAAAAACAGAAAAAACTGCAATGACATATTATTTTTTTATTTTTTTATTTAATTGCTCAATTATGTATCCCAGAGTTTGTTTGGGGGGGGGGGGGGGGGTGCCTGGTATTTTGGCATGAAAAATGTCAGCCATCACTTTTGCCTTCAAACTAGACATTAAACAATTGAAGGAGTTTCAGACTACACTTCTGTAAATTGGACGTTAAGAGCATAATAATCTAGGGTCAAGGCATATATTGTAGTAATCCATAACATCTTTAAATCAATTAAATAAATTCCAATGTAAATTAGTTATATTTGATCTAGCTAAAAGTCTGACCTAGTTGCAGATGAGAAGGAGCTATAACAGTGGTGGCAAGAGTTACAGTAAGTTATCAATAGGAGAATAACTTCCTCCAAGGAATAGAATTTACCTAATTTTAGAGATGTCTCAGCTGGCAGAAATAAAACTGAGCTACTCTTTAGACTCAATTCTCATAATTCAGAAGCAAAATGACTGGTTCGGTTATTTTGCCAGATTTCCATGATTACCATTACAATTGCATTTGGTGCGGTAAGCAAGAGCAGTACTATAACTCAGGATACTTGCACCAGCACCACGACCTACTAAAAACAAATTAAGTTTATTATTATTATTATTATTATTACTCACATTCATAGGTGCTTCTGTCTTTTAAATCACTTGCCAGATACTGTAACTCTTTTACGCATTAACCTTCTAAATGGCATACACATACACATTTCTGTCTTAGCTTAAATTCTTCTTTAAGCTGTGGCTTCCACTTCATCTACACCAAATGAAGTAACTTTTAACAGTGAAATCCATAGGCAATGATAATTTTAATCTGGAATTACATGGCCAAGCTATTTCAAGGACACAGCAGCTGTTCCATCAGTGGAAAATTGTATACAGTTGTGAGAAAGTTTGTGAACTCTTTTGAATGACCTGTACAAATGGACCCTAAAATATGGTCTGTTCCTCATCAGAGTCATAAGAATAGATAATCGCAATGTGATTACACACACAAAAATGTGTACTTTTACATGTCTTTATTGATCATATTGTTCAAATGTTAACAACTTCGATTGGAAAAAGTATGTGAACCATGATATGAAATAGTGAAATGGTGGAACTTCCTTTGGCAGCAATAACCTCAACCAAATGTTGCTGATTAGACCTACACAACTCTTAGGAGGTATTTTGGACCATTCCTCCTCACAGAACTGTTTCAGTTCATTGATATTTTTGGGATGTCTTGATCTTCTGATCTTCTTCTGTTTAAGCCATTGTGTTGTAGATTTGCTTGTGTGTTTGTCATGCTGCATGACCCAACCTCTGTTAAGCTTCAGATCACAGACAGTTACCCTGATATTCTCCTATAGAATTTCCTGATACAATTTGGAATTCATTGTTCCCTCAATGACTGCAAGCCGTCCAGGCCCTGAGGCAACAAAGCAGCCCCAAACCATGATGCTCCCTCCACCATGCTGCACAGTTGGGATGAAGTTTTGCTGTTGGTATGCAGTGTTTCTTTCCTCTACCAAACATAGCGTTGTGCCCTTTTGCCAAAAGGCAAATTTTTTGTCTTATCTATCCACAGAACATTGTTCCAGTAGCTTTGTGGAACATCCAGGAATGCAGGTCATTCAAATGGATTTACAAACTTTTTCTCATAACTGTACCTTACATTACCTTGGCACAGCACAGCACCTCAAGATGACTAAGAGCTGGATGAGTAAAGAATCATTCATTATTTACAGCAACAAAATAAAATAATTTGGGGCACACATTTCTCTTAGCAATAGTTTGTGTTTTGTTATCCGGTATCACCTCCTTGGAGAACCTTATAGTTAGGAACATCATGTGACAACTAAAAAATTGTCACGGCTCCAGCCCCGACCTCGGGGTTTCCCTATGTTTTTACCTCCCCTGTCTGTCGCTGTCTGTCTGTGTGTGGCGTGGGTGTGGCTTCCTCTCCCGGCCCTGCCTCTCCTCCACACCTGCCGCCTATCAAGCCATCAGCCCAGCAGTACTTAAACCCCGGCTCTTCAACCACTCGTCGCCAGATTGTTCTGCCAACTACCGTGGTAGTCACTCTCTTGGCCGCTCCCCTCGCCGCTCCCCTCGCCGCTCCCCTCGCCGCTCCCCTCGCCGCTCCCCTCGCTCCAGCCTCACCTGCTTGCCCCAGCTCCATCCAGCCCAGCCTCTGCACCCCCCACCTTCCCTTCACCAGCTTCATTATTAAAAACCACTATTTTCTACTCCGTCGTCCTGGTCTGCATTTCTGGGTCCTACGCAAACTGCTATTCCTGACAAAAATAACTTATAACAATGGCAGAAGTGTGTAGGGTGTAGTGGCGATGAGAAACTGCTGATTCCCAGAAGACAGGAGGTAGTTTGTCCTGCACCAAGGGAGGTCATTTGAGCACTAGAAAAACACAAAACTGTTGAAACTATCCATTTTATTTGCCCATTATTTTATCTAACAAGAATATATTTAAGAATTAACATAGTTTATCTTTTTAGTTAAAGAAGCAATAAGTAAGACTGCCCCATAGCACCAAGTGACCATAACATAACTTCCCGGGGTTGATAGGGTTATTGATCAATACCAATGACTCAACGATTACTTGCACAGGTGAAGAAATTTCTGGCTTTCAAAATTGACTTTCCAGCATTGGGATTTTGTAGACTACATTAATTTTGTATGGACGGCGTTTTAGGGCCACTGTTTAAAAATAAATCTAAGATTTTGAGAATAAAGTCCTACCATTAAGAGATAAAGTCGTAATATTTCGAGAATAATCAGGCCTTTTACGAGAATAAAGTCAAAGTTTCGAGAATAAAGTCATAACGTTACGAAAATAAAGTCATAATATTACGAGAATAAAGTCGTAATATTACGTGAATAATGTCATAATGAGAATAAAGTTGTGATATGATGAAGTGTGGAGTAGCCTAATGCAAGCAGCAGCTTCATTGGATTAGATGGCTCTTTATTGTCCCCGAGGGGAATTTGCAGTTATGCAGCAGAGAGTGTACAAAGCAAGAGAGAGGCACACAGCACTATTCAATAAACAAAATTAGAAAAAAATATACAAATCATACTTTATAGGATGTATCCCAAAAAAGCCAAAAATTTGAAAAGTAGACTCTGAATATCATGTTTTTATTACCAAAGAATGGACAGCAAAATACTCTATCAGACTTGGACGAGCTGGTTTGCATCCTGGAAGACTGGCAGACCAGGGGCCTCATTTATAAAACTTTGCGTAGATTCCATCCTAAAACATTGCGTACGCACAAACCTCAGAATCTACTAACGCAAGAAAATATTCAGATCTATAAAACCGTGCGGTGCACACCTGTAGGTAGTCTTCTCTTTATAAATACCCACCTGCGCTGAATTGTGCGGCCGTGTACTCCTCCCAGTGTCCGCCCACTACTCCTCCCACAATCATCCATAAATGGTCAATGCTAAATAGCTCATGAATATGCCGGCATTTTTAAAGAGCCTTTGGCGGACTCTCAATGAGGGAAAGATGGCAACGACAAGGAAAGCGAAATTTACGGAGTGTGAGATAGAGCTGCTCATTACGGAGGTTGAGCACCGTAAAAGTGTACTGTTTGGGGGCCTCAGTAGAGGCATCTCAAACAAACGCAAACAAGTAGAATGGAAACATGTGACCAAAGCAGTGAACTGTGTTGGTTCCACACTGCGAACTGTTGCCGACATTAAAAAAAAGTGGTCAGAACTGAAAGTGTGGGTACCACTGGTGGCGGTCAGGGAGAACCCCAACCTTCACAGCTCCACCAGAGGATTGCAGGCATCATCGGGGAAACCCTTTTGTCTGGAATTGTGCCAGAGGCAATTCACGACATAAAAAATGTACTAATTGAAATGTGTACTGCATTAAAAGAACTTGTTAAAAAGTATACCATTTGTCTAGACTGTTCATAGACGGTGCATCACTTGTTCACGTAATGCAATCCCTGGAGGAGCTTGTTCCACATGTATAGGGTGATCCTGGGCCATGTCATCTGGCACAATGTCAGCAGGTGCAGGAACACCATTGCGCTGTGCCACATTATGGCGAACCGCACAAGCCGGCACACCTTAATAATAAATATAAACTTTATTTATACAGCACTTTTCCAAACAAAGTGCAAAATAAAAAAGGTATACAAACTGATGAACAAAATGCTAACAGTTTCAAAGTTATACAGAGTTACATATGAGTAAAATAATCAAAAAGAGTTAAGAGAATGCCTTTATATAAATATAGGTTTTAAGTAGTGACTTAACAGACCACAAACCCCGTGAAAGCACACAAACTAAAATATGTTTTAAGAGTGATTTAAAAGAGGATAAGGAGCTCGCTCACCTTCTCAGGCCGATATAACAGAATGCCACCAGATTTGTCTAGGCATCTCCACCGAGATTTCAGGAGCCCGATGGTGCGCTCAATCACTGAACGGGCTCGACCATGCACTTCGTTGTACCTCCTCTCTTCCGCAGTCTGTGCGTTTGTGAAGGGGGTGAGAAGCCAAGTGGACAGAGGGTACCCACTATCACCTGCATGATGATTGCATGTTTAAAATATTATCTAGTAACCACTCAATTGGGAATAAATAGTGTCGCGTTCTCTAGGAGGAAAAAAGAAGAACTTACCAAGAAGCCAACCATGACGCACAGCGCCAGCCTGAAGTCTTCTTCCTACACTACTGTGCCTCAAAATAAATGACTCGTGGGTTGAGCCAGGCCATTAAGCATTTACATTTGTCAAAAGCATGTCAGCACTGCAAATGATTTGAACGTTTATCGAATGGTAATGCTTGCGATTAACAAACGCAAACTCGTTCTCATTTGGTTCTTTTATCGCAACATTTGATGTTGGCCTGCTCACCAACAGTATAAGGAAACCTTATATAACGAGGGGTCATTCCAATAAGGCAATCCAAGACGGCTGGCATAATTGCGTTTAGTGATGGCTGGGATATTCCAGACCTATCAGCCAGTTCGCACTGGAACGTCCCAGTTGCCAGAAAGCCCAGAGTGGTCATTAACTGGACCTGCACCTGTTCCGTCGGGTGGGTAGCCATTCATCATCATGGGCTAGGAAGTCCTCGTGGTCCCTGAACACGCGTTCACGTCTCAGTCTCCTATTTGCCAAGTCTTCAAGCAATGCCAAAGCAGCCATAATTCCACATTATACAAGTCACCATGAGCACTATTTATAGCCCTTGTGCCAATCAAGGAGATTGGCACAAAGGTGATTTCAATATCATCATCATCATATAAAATCATCAATTTTGTTTTAGTATCACGTATTTAGCCTACACTTTTACACACAATTAGAGGTCGCCTTATACATTATGAAATGTAGTAATGTGTGCCTTCTATAGTTCATCTGTGTTTTTTCATCTGAGGACTGGAGCTTCATTTTGTGATCTCCCCATCGGGCGTCGCTGATTCCCGTGTCTGAAAAACTTTGCGGTGAGCTCTACGCATGGGTGAAAGGATGTGTAGAAGTGCGCACCTTTTACCGCATAGAATTTTTCTATAAATCCCGACGTTTGCGGTAAAATATGCGTACGCACATTTCAGCCCCGTTAACGCCACTTTTTTGTGCGTAGCAACCTTTATAAATGAGGCCCCAGGTCTGCCCTGGCTGCATCATCCGGGACAGGTTGGCCACCGCTGTCGGCCCCGCTCTCTCTTGCTAGTGACAGAGTATGTCCATTCTTTGTTAATAAAACATGATATTCAGAGTCCACTTTTCTCTTTTGTTGCTTTTTTTGGATAGGTTATAAAGTATGATTTAACTAAATCGTCCACTTCCATTTTAACAATGAAGCTTCTACTTGCACTATAGGCTACTCGACACTTTTCTCATCATATCACAGCTTTATTCTCATAATATTATGACATTATTCACGTAATTGTAAGATAATAGTAATTGCTATTATGCTGGGGAAGGACCCACGTAAATTCTATTCTGAAGTGGAATTATCGTGACTTTGCTGGACAGACACAAGATAACAGATTCAGGGTAACTGATTTATTAAACACAGCATGAATAGATCTAAGTTTAGGTATAACAACTAGGGAACTTTGGTTTTAAGAACAACTCGACAAATGACTAAAAACATAAACAGTAAGCAGCATGCAGTGACAATAAAGCACCATGTAACAACACATTATGTAATAACACCGCATTATGTAATAACTCCACAAAATGTAATACATTTTCACTTCATTATGTAATAATCTGCCGCATTTTGTAATAATCTGCCTGAACGCAATATGTAATAAATTTCCCCGCATTTTGTAATAAATTATTACATATTGCGGTGGTTATTATAAAATGCGGGAGTTGCACTTTTGTTTTGATGAAAATGTAATAATAAGGTGCATTATGTAATAACCAACCAAAATGGATGTCTTTATTCATGAAAATCGTTGTAACATAACAATGTTTATTTTATGCATTCTAGCATGAATCATACTGACTCAAAATTCATTTTACGCATTGATTGCTGTTGTCCATAACCCATACATAAGACCCAAAGGCTACAGGTCACAATAATGGTTAATTTCAGATCTGTCAAAAAATAAAGAGCTAAATTAATTGAATATATATCAAACATTCCTTTAAATATATTGCATGATGATGCTCATGCATCTAGTTCTAATATGTGGTAATTTAACACATTAACATTGTGAAAATGTGTTCTATTCACTTAATGTTTTCTGTTTTGTGCATACATTGTTATACCCTTCCACTTGGCTGGTTAAATGACCAGACAGCATATGCATCAAGAATGTTGATTGTATTATTGTTATTATTATTATTAATTTCCCTCATTATCACATTGTAAATGTATGTAATACTTTCTAACAGGCCTGGTAGCTATTGCTAATTTTCTCTAAAAAAAAACTTGTCAGCAACTTTTAGTTTGTTCATAAATGAGTCAATAAACATGGATATTTGTAAAATATGTGAACTATTCCTATGAATACATTCCTATGATGTTAAACAGAGTGAAGGAAAAAAACATTTTCCTGTCAGAAGACCAATATTATCTGCTAGGCGAGTGTTGTCATTGCTAACCAGCACATTGTTATTAGCATAAAGGTTTGAGCTTTTATCTTTACACTTTTTATATTAGTTGAGAAGCTACTCTACAGTAAACTCTAAATGAGAGAAACTCTAAATCCAATGCTTTGCAGAGAAATAACATTTTATTCACACTCAATATCATAGCCTACCTTTCAACATGTTGCCTTTCAACTAGTGGCCAGTGATAGACACTACAATTTATTCTCCCTCTTCCAAGGCAATTCAATAATTGTATTTATAGCACATTTTTTTTAGCATGGTGGCAATTCAAGGTGCTTTACAAAGATTAAAAGACAGAGGCAATTGATACATAGACAATTTATAACAAAAGACAATTGATTTATAAGAACAATGAATAAATAAATAGTGGTGTAGGGCCTAGATAAAAACTAGATTTAAAATAAGTTTAACATTTTTTAAAGAACTCAAATAACTTAACTAAAAGCATCCATGAACAGTGTGGTTTTGAGTCCTGATTCAAAAGTTTCGAGGGTTAGGCTACTTTTAAGATCGACAGGGAGTCTGGTCCAGAGATGCGCAGCATAGTGAGTGACTAAAGGTTGCTTCACCAACTGGGCACTACTAGCAGCCCACTCCCACTTGACCTGAGAGACCTGGCAGGAGTGTACTCCTTAAACATGTCTGTAATGTATTTTGATCTCACTCCATGTATTGATTTATAAACAAGCAGTATTTCCTTATATTCAATTCTGTGGCTGACAGAAAGCCAGTGTAGTGACTTAAGAATCTGGGTGATGTGGTCTGACCTTTTGGTCCCTGTAAGAACTCTAGCAGCTGCATTTTGAATAAGCTGAAGCTTTTTGATGGTCTTTTGGAGAGCCCTGTCAAAAGACCATTGCCGTAGTCAACCCTGCTAGAAATAAAGCTTTTATGTGGCTATTTAGACTAAGATCAGAGTGAACTATAACGCCAAGGGGGGCACCACAGGTCATAGGGGTCTAATTTAATATTTAGCTTAATTGTTAAAATTGTAATTGTACAGATGAAGATGTCCATTTTGGTTGGTTATTACATAATGCACCTTATTATTACATTTTCATTAAAAAAAAAGTGCAACTCCCGCATTTTGTAATAACCACCGCAATATGTAATAATTTATTACAAAATGCGGGGAAATTTATTACATATTGCGTTCAGGCTGTTTATTACAAAATGCGGGTGTTATTACATAATGAAGTGAAAATGTATTACATTTTGTGGAGTTATTACATAATGCGGTGTTATTACATAATGTGTTGTTACACACCATCAAATACACACTGGGTAAAAACATGCACAACACACATTAAACTTAAAACCAGTAGAGTAAAACTAGTAAAAAATATAAATAGTTCCCCTGACCAGAGCTCTCCTGTAAATCTGCCTGCATGCATCAATTAAGACCCGCTGTCTGCAGTTACCCTGATACAAGTAAAGATAAAAACATATCCAGATAAAAAAAACATTAACAATCAGTGTTAAAACAAGGAGGGAACGCGAGCTGGGCAGCGACGGCAATGATGCCGTGCATGTAATCACGGCTCTACGGGAAATCTTATACATACAATCATGTGACTATACCACCGTCTGTTATCCCTCTGCCTCGCTCCAACTCGCGTTCGCTGTACAATCTCTTGTCTGACCGGCCGGCAAACAAAACACCACCTTCGTCCCTGCATCTTTCCTCTTTTAAACTCCGGGCCTGGAACCTGGAGGCTCCCCATTGGCCAGCCGACACCCACACTCAGGCTTGATGGGTATCAGCCTTGCCAGTGCAGCTCATGTGGAGAGGGGAGAGACACACCCATGAGACACAGACACAGTACACCAGTCATTTCCTTACATAATATTAAGACTTTACTCTAAAAAAAATTACTTTATTTTCTTAAGTTTCAAGTTAAGTTTATTCTTGAAATATTATGACTTTAATCTTCTAATATTATGACTTTATTCTCTAATCTTTATGACTTTATTATCGTAAAAGGCCTGTTATGAGATTATTCTCGAAATATTACGACTTTAATCTTGTAATGTTAGGACTTTATTCTCGAAATATTAGATTATTTATTTTTAAGCAGTGGCCCTAAAACGCTGTCGTACAATTCACTTGGATGTAGTGAAAATGTGATTTTTTTTTTCTAATTTTATCTGAACTGTTCATAAAAAATATCTGCTGAGGTTCTTGACCATCACTGTGGTCCCACTAAGTAGTTGGTTGACCCAGACACTGGCCATGTGGCTAATTTGGTGTGGCCATCCTTAATTCAAGGTCCCATATTATGGAAAACGGCTTATTCCTGGCGCTTATACATGTTCCACAGGAAATCATTTACCTAAGCAGCTGAGAAAATTTTAAATCTGGAAGTCAACCCATTTTTCTGTATTTTCCTTTTTCCAAAAACGGTGCCAAAGATAAGAGAAAAACAGCCCGTTTCAGAAAGTAGCCCCTTTGGACGTCATAACGGGCTAATCCAGCCCCTCTCAGAGCATGCCTACGCCCAGGTGAACAACCAATCCCATTTACATCGTTGCAAAATGCAGCTAACAGCAGTGCCAAGCCGTTGCTTATGGTGCATTCCATTGTACTCAAAATCGATTATTCCAAGTCGGTATTCCTAACTTCCAATCTAAATGTGTTCCAGTGCATCTGCTCGGGAAAATATAATCGCCCACAGCAAACTCATGTTTGTATGGCAAGTCTCAGAATGTTACAAGCATCTAAACTCAACATCAACTACTACAGCGCCATTAGTGAATAGAATCGGCGCATATCACTTTCGGACGCCGTTTTTTCCGAGTACACTGGAATGCACCATTACTTTGCTATGAGTGAAGCTAAAACAACAACATATCTACTGCCATATATCAACTCTCCAGTTATTATTTTGTAGGATGCAGGCAGCAACATAGATCCCTGCACAGTCTCCCAACACGCGAAAATGCCAGGACAGAGTGGATTAATTTTATTTTTAACGGCAACGCTACAGTTTTTTCTATGTGTGATGATCACTCCTCAGACTGCTTGAGCAAAGGCAGGATTAGCATCTAAATTGAAGCTTAAAGATGGAGCAATTCATAAGGTACGTGACCCATCTGCAAACTTGGAATCTGTAAGTGTCACCATGTTTTGATTTAATTTACCAAATTAGTCTGGTTAGTATATTCGACTGTTGGTTAGCTAACGAGCTAGCGGGGCTAGCCACGGGCTTGTTGGGCGTGGAAGAAGTAAGAAAACTAAAGCTGGAGTCATTAAAAGTAAAGTAAAGTAAAAGTAAAGTTATTGGTTGGAGTCAGGACTCATCTTTAAGTTATTTGTTGGGACCAGTGTCTGTTTTATAAGTCTGTCGAGGTTGTCAGGCTTGGTAAACTTTAGCCACCATTAGTACAATGCGTTTGGTTGTTTGGCTGCGCTGTTTGGATGCAAATAGATTGCATCCAATAATATATTGTCTAACTAGCTCAACAAAATTGTCAATCCTAGCTTGTCTGCAGTTGTATTCAATAAGCTTATGGACATGAGCCATAAACAGACTGGCTACAGCAGAGTGTAGCTCACACACCCACATACACAAAACAAAGTACAATATTACACAGAATTATCATCATTGAGAAACTAAGTGGAACCGCCTCAGCTGCCTCTTCCCATTCTGGGTCAGACTCCAGCTCAAACATGTATGGTCTCAGTGTTGGTTCTGGAGCGGCTGCCATGGTTATGGTAGATTTCTGCATCAAGCTTATTTGTTTACCTTGAGCAGCATGAGCGCTCTGCTCTCCGCCTCCCCAGGCAATTGTGTGAGGTTGTATGTAATGAGCACTGCTCTGATTGGCCGCCTCACGCCGTGAGTGAGGCGTGAGGCGGCCAATCAGAGCAGTGCTCATTACATACAGTACAACCTCCACGCCCTCAAAACAGCCTGTTCTTTACAATGGAGAAAATGAGACTGAAACACACACCACAGAAGCTGGTTTTAGGATTTTTTTTTATATAGACTTCACAAACGTCTTGTAAAGACCCCCAGGAACAGTTTAAATAGCCCAAAATGAGTACAATACCCCCCCTTTAATTCAACTCAACTAGCCTACTTGTGTTTCTTTGTTTGGCGCTCAGGAATTGCTGACCCTCTACAAATCCAGCCAATCCAATAAGTCCCTGTTACAGGTGCTTTTATCTGCAGGGAGCCACCTAGCCATGCTAATGTATAGATTTGCTGGGTTTTATCAGGGCAGGAAGGAACTGTCTGACCCCACTAAACGCTGCTGTGGCCTATATCCAGAGCCAAGGAGCTGTCAGGGCAGGATTGACAGGACAAGCAATGTGATTCACGCTCCCTTAAAGAATTTCATTGAATCTGGGTTTCAGTTTTAGTGTCCCATGATCTAAATGCTGTTTCAGATGCTTTTCCAGCCTGACAAAAATCTAATTCTGGGCAAAACATTGAATCCTTGTAATTTTTGGTGTGAAAGTGATCAATCCATCGATTGAACCCCAAAAGCGAGCATAAAGCCATCATGCTTACCTACATAAAAGGACATGTTTGCATCACTTTATTGTAGTATCAAACCACAACCACTATTTTGATCATTATATTGCATAATACAGATAAGGAGGGCGTGAAATAAAAACATAGTGTAAAGCCATGGTGGACATTGAAGTCATATCTAATCAAAAGCACCATCTAGTGGTAGGGTACATTACCACCATATGTCATGACTAGACAACTGATGTCATGATGGCTTACAAAAAAACACCCAGCGCACTGTAGTTTCATTATAACAAGTTTAATTGAGGTGATAAAAAGAGGGCCTAAAAGAATGGCAAATTATATTTTTTGCCATTTATTTACATTGTTCTTGTTCTCAACCTATACAAAAGACGCACTGATTAAAAACAAGCATTAATGAATGACTAAAATGTTTTAAAATGAAGGACAAGTTTAAGTTAATTTCATGGTAAAGCACGTAAATCCGTAAGCTCTGCATATACTGGTTGTCAATTAGGAGTCAAAACAAGTTTCAGCTCAGCTTCACATGCCAGATGTTTTCAAGATGGGTTTCCAAAATACATCCCACCACAATGCACCACTAAATCCATCAGATCCAAGATGAACTCATAAGTTTAAACAAAACCCAAGCCATAAATCACTTATGAAACTACAAATCACAATTTAGCTAAAAGATTTGCAAAAGGGAAACATCCACTCAGTTCACATTTCATATGATCTTTGACAATTCAGTCTTGACCGGAGAACATGAACAAGTCTCGACCAAAGCAACAAACCAGAACTGAGACACTTAATAATCGACTGGAAACAATTCCTGGTACTGCACCAGGAATTGCCATTGACAGCAACTTTGTGAACATAATGAAAACACCCAGGTTGATTTTTATAGGGAGGTAAGTATTACAATGAAATTAAACTCATTGGAAGTAAATGCTCACCTAATAGTCCACTGGTGCTCAAAGTCTTCACTTCATGGGAAACTGAGCAGCTCCAGGTTTTGTTTGTGTACATCATATAGATTTAAGTCTGTTTTGTTTTTTTTAACCTTGGGAAATGGTCATGTTCACATTTGTATGGTGGATTTCAACTTTTGTAAGAATGGGAAATGGAAATAAAACATTCATATAAAAATCTGTACAGACATTTTCAGACAGTTAACGGTGTTCTGCTTTAAGAAATCCCATTTTTAGAACAGGTATTTTCGGCAGGAATCCGATCCACACCGGCATTCTACTCGAATCCTCTTCTTCGGAGAGCTGGGGAGTCCCGCTAAACTGAAACTGGAGTCCATTCTGGTGCTTTCTGTGTCAACTGGATCAACTGGAACACATAAAAGAAAGTCAAGTTGCGAAGCTTATTGGATCTTCTGTCTTTTGAAGTGGACATTTAAGAGATGCACTATAGGCAAGCCGCACATTGAACCCAGATTACAGTGCATCACCTACATTTTACAATTATAGCAATTTGTGCAAAATCAAAATCAATCACAATTTTCAGCAACTATAGCATAAACCCCCTCTCCCATTTTTATTAAAATGATAAGGAGAATGATTGATGAATCATAATTTCAATTCAGTCCAATCAAGAAGTAGACGATTACACTTCTACAGAGTTGACGAGGCAAACGAGCGGAAGAGATTTAGATATGCGGAACTGTCAGCGGAGGCAGAAGCGAGGTTGGAATTCTGTCGGATTCTGTACAACTGTATCGGTACAGGCAGGTTGTATTGTTTTTTTTGAGTCAAGGTTAGGTTAATGCTAGGTTGATGGCAGACATTAGATAGCAAGGGTTAAAGTTGGGTCGAGTCTGAGGAGAGGTGGTGGCACAGAGGAGGGTGTTTCCAGGACGCTGGAATACACTGTTGAGACTTCTTGAGGTGTCGTGGGCCTAACTCAACAAAACATCAGTGAAGGCCCACTTGATAACACAGATCTTCCTTTACCTGGACTAAATGACCATCCTGTATTTTGATCTTTCCACCACTCCTCATTATCCCATGGTTTTGACTCTGTCTTTATTATATTGTACTTCCTCTGATGCAAATAGGTTGCTACTAATAACTTTATTAGGTTAGACGACACAGCACTAGAGTATTGGGGTATTTTGGTTGTCATATTTATTTCCTAAATGTCATATTGTGAAGATCTCCCAACCAATTGGCCAATGAGAATTCAACATAATGAAAATCTGATTTTTTTTGGTTTTTTTTAAAATGTAAGCTTATTTTTGGGGCTGTGGGAAATTCAAAATTATTTCTGGTTGGGTCAATAATGTTTAGTAAGCATATAGACTTACTGATGGAGGCCAAAAAAAAATGAAAGATACATAGTGTAAATGTGCACTGCCAATAGTACTGTCATGTTATAGTTATACATGTTAACATGTTATTTAGGAACTTATTTATGGTCTTTTGAAGAGGGGGAGTAGAAACTACACTGCTACATATTTCAATTCTGCACGTTTCTGGTATAATGTAAGATAAACCTCATTTATAATTGTGACATAAAACAATACACAATCTAAACTAGTTCAAATCTGACACACTTACTCTGCATCTTGTAGTCAAAGGTGAGCTCCTCTCCTGCCCGAATAGCCTGCGTTGAAAATAAAGCTATTCTTGGGAGCCTCTCATCAATGTTGTCTATGAACACATTGTACACCTGCAAGTTGGGATTGCACTACAAAAAGAGAAAACAAAACCATTTGTCAGGAGCTTTTTGTCCACATTCAATAGACCATAGTATTTCCCTTAGCTCATAACCCGGAAGTATGCATTTTCTAGCACCAGTATCTACTGCCCTGAAGTAATTGGCCGCAAACCATTGTAATTTGACTTCAGATCCCAAAGCTCAAGCCTATCTGTAATACACTGCCTATGAATGAACTGTTTCATAACCATTTGCTTCCATTTCAAGAAAAAATTTCCATATTGCCATGGACAGGCTAATGCCGCATTCACACTGTGAGCAACTCAGCGTGTGAGTTGATTATGTGTTGTACAACTTTTATTTGAAAGACTACAGGAATAAGCGTCTCAAAAACAATTTTCTATTTTCTATGAATGTTGTATAATTAGCACTAGCCATGTTAACTGTTAATAAAGAGGGAAAAAAAAAAAAAAAGAGAGGCCTATCAACCAAGTTGCTCGCATTGTGAAGGCAGGTAAGACACTTACACTGTGGTTGACAAAATGGGAGATGTTGCCTTGATGAGCAGCATCCACTGTGTATACGTCTTCCACATAGTCCAGGTCAAACAAGTACGTAGAGCCTTGGCGGTCGTACACGTGACCCCTCTTCTCTGCTTCATCTGTTGTGATAATCTGGAAGGGACATGACAGAAAATCAGATGAATGCCTCGGTTACATACAGTTTTTGCCCCTTCCCAAACTTTGTCCCTGCTGGCCACTGTACACACTCTTTGACTGTGAGCCAATTAAATCAAAGCAAAACAAAGGATCTGTAGCAAACAGGCTCCTGATTGGCCGCCTGTCACGCTGTTCTACACAAAGCACTAGAAACGTAACTTCTGTAAACTTTGGTTTCTTTGCTGCCTGGTTAACTTATGGAAGCATATAGTTAACTTAATCCAAATGAAAATGCAATCCCACAATAGCATTTTCATTTTCCACTTTTGCATGCATTATTTGAGTCAATATGAAAATTAAAATGCAATAACTTGATTTGCATTTGAATGTACTGGTATGCACATTCACTGACAATATTAAAATATTATATTAAGTCATTTTCAATGACTTTATGGTTAACAAAATTAAAATGTTAATTAAAATGTGAAAAGTGAGAAGCAGCACCCCCTTTTGCAATTGAATTTCCTTGCTCTTTTGCAGTTTCCCTAACTTAATGGAAATGAAAATGCTACGCGAGTGCATTAACATTTTCATGGTCTACCGACCTGTCAGTCTGTCAGTCAGTCAGTCAGTCATTGTTTCACGTGCCAACCGGAACTAGGGCTGTTGTGATCGTGGTTGCTGACAGTTTTCAGTGGTTGTGACAGAGGGCTCTGTCCGTTCCCGCTGGCAGCACAAATAGGTTCAACCCTACACAGAATTTCAGAGTAAACACTGTACGGAGACACTATTACGGTCATCAATCTAATCATTAGTCTTCCAAAACACTTATGTCAGTTACACTAAATCAGGGGGTGCACACTCGGGCTGCAGCGAAGGTTTGCACACACACACACACACACACACACACACACACACACACACACACGCACACACGCGCGCGCACACACACACACCACGTTATCACCGTAATAGGTATGGTGAAGAAGCACACACGGTAACTTTTGAGTTTTGTAGTTTATTACTTATTAATTACTTACTTATTTCCTATTTATACTTGACTGCGGAAAAGTGATGGGATCCTGTTTAGCAACGCGCTATTTCTGGTTCCAAAGATCCAAGCAGAGGCTATGCAACATGGGCTGGCTTTGTAGTGCCTGACCCACAAATGCCATAGTATGGGCAGTACTATTGAATAGTACAGGATTGAAATGTGTAGCCTGGGTATTTTTTTCTGTTATTAATTGCATTTTGTAGATGCCTAATTCTTTTCAGATTTCTTCAGTCCAAATGCATAAATTATTATAAAGTATATTGTATTAGAAATAATAATTGCATTTGGTTTATTCCGATGGTATATGGTAAGCTCCAAGCAAGGTGAGAGGAGTGTTGGAATGGCTGAGTAGAGAGCAGCATCCCCTGAACTGGTGTACCTCCTCCCATGCGTAGTCAACCTCTAGATTGGGTTTTCTTTTGGTTTATGGTTTTGTCAAGTGTTTTTGTAAATACTTAATTTTCCTAATTCTCACATTTTTTGGCCAAACTATTTTGTTTTGTACTTCAACTCAAAAGGACTCACAAGAACACCAACCAACCAGTCATCTCTACCTTACAGTGGTCAAATGCAGACGCAGAGATTAAGTGAACATAATGGGCACTAGATCAGGTTTAAAAGTTTGAGCACATACAATATGTAAGTTTGCCATCTTACTTAACCACAAAGCTTTTTTGTTTAATATTTCTGTTTGTTTAATTTTGTCATGCATTGTTAGCCTACAATACATACAAAGTTAGTCTGAAATTAGACTGATAGGGTTTATGGTTAAGCATTCGGTTTTGAATGTCCATGCTATCAATGAATGTGTTAGCTAATCTATGCGTTAGCTAATCTATGCCAATAAAAGTTTGGCCATCCTCAAATCCATCAGACTTGCATTTGGAGATATTGTACTGTTGTATGACGACAAAGTGTGGCAGTGATCATCTTTAAATTAGGGAAACGGTGCATGAAACATCGCCCTGCCTTCAGAGAATGACTTAAGAGCTTAAGAGCAAGAAATGGCTTAAGAGCAAGAAAATTCAATTGTTCCTTCTCACTTTTCACATTTGAATTAACATTTGAAATTTGTTAACCACAAAACGGGACATGTTGAAAATGCAATGTAAAATGGCTTTTTCATTAACATTTTAATATTGTCAGGGAGTGTTCATACCAGTACATGAAAAATCAAATGCAAATCAATTCATTGCATTTTAATTTTCATATTGACTTGAATAATGCATGCAAAAGTGGAAAATTAAAATGCTATTGTGGGATTGCATTTTCATTTTCCAATTTCCATTAACATTTGGATTAAGTTAACTATACCATAGGTTAACTAGCTTAATGTTACTAATACATAGCATTAATGTCAAAATGTGAAACATTGTAACTTCAACAGTGTGTGTGTGTATGGTACTCTAAAATGCTCTCTTGTAATTTGAATTATGTTGCACTTTATGAAGACTTACAAACATGGTGACATAAAAGTTTTTGTTTACCAGCCCTTGGCAGGTGAGCGAAAGGGTTAATTTTGGACACTGCCTAAGATCATTTAAGGTCAAGTTAAATTACATGACAGGAGGACTGCCCTGATAAAATTCAAGAGCTTAACTCCTTTCAAAAAGGCCTACCTCTCCCACATACTCCATGACAAAGGTGTTCTTCTTAATATGCTGCAGTGAGCGGACTCCCCATCCCCGGCCGTTCTCTGTCTTAAAGATGCAAAGGTCAAACTGGATGCCCTTCTGCACCACTCTGTTGGGACAGTCAAGGCCACAGCTGCAGCGGGAGTTACACTCGTAGATTGGCTTGCCCGCCCGGACTCGGACCTGACCCCGGTTATTGTAGGCCATGCGGTGCAGAGAGGCCCCGGGGCAGCAGCCGTTCACAGGCTCCTCTAAACAGTCCTTACAGTCACAACCCACGGCCATCTCGTCCAACACGATGCCCGGGCCTACCTTGTAGTTGTTGATGTAGGTAAAGTCCTCGGGCGGGCCCTCAAAGTCCACCTCATTCAATACAAAGATGCGGCCTGGGTGGTTGCGGGTGTTATTCAAGTGGGCCTCCCAGCGCTGGAGACTTTGGCGAAGTTTGGCTTTCTGGACCAAGAGTGAGGAAACTTCCTTATCCAGCCGTTTAGGGACGCAGCGTCTCTTGTGGCGCTGCAGTTCCCGATCCAGGTCTAGGTGGAACTCCTTCATCAGTTTGGTGCATCTGAGGTTCCTCTTGGGTTCCCACGTGTTATCGGACTCTGGGTAGCCCCTCCATTTAACCAGGTAGAATTCCTCCTCCTGAAACACATTGGATTTGGGGCAGCCAAACAAAGTGAAAGGTGAAAAATTGAGGAGTGTAATCTGATAAATCAGATGAAGGAATAATTATATGAGAGGAAAGTCAAAGTGATAATCACCTTTTTAGTTATTGCTTTAGTCAAGGATAAACTTGACTAACAAAGCTACAAGTGTACAGGAGACATGAATAATAAACATGAATAGCTGCATGAGCATTCCACACCAGTCTGGCTTGAGACAGAATGCTCAACACTACAGTCCCAGTTCCATGGAGAGGTCTGTAGGCGACATATGACATATGTTGCATGCCGTTGCGTGTTGCATGTACAACGATCCAACATATCTGTGTCTCCCTGTCTAGTGACTCCATATTGTTAGTGAGACAGCAGTGGCAAGAGGCAAAACGATGGACAGACATATACATGTTAAAAGTATTCTACTAAATACCACTGATGTGAAATGTCAAATCTTGTTTTGAAATGAGTTGTAATTAAACAGTAACGTATAGTACAACTGAACACTTACCTTAGTCTTCTTGTAGTCACAAAGGAAGTCCACCTCATATTCGTTGAAGTTGTGCCTGTTCACATTCAGCTGTTTACAGTGCAGTCTCTGCTGGCGGCACGCGGTCTCCAGCTCGTCCCAGGATAGTTTACATGACACGCTGCAATCTGACATAGCAATTCCGTTTAAATTATAACTTTATCCCAGATACATGTATCTCCATTAAAAGATCTGGCAATTGAATCTGTCTTTGCTGATCAGCAAAATTACATAATTGGTACAATATGACCTGGTAAATTTAGCATACAGATGATACACCCATCAGGACTTTTATTTCAATAAAATCTCAATTTTTAGAATTGGTTTGCACAGCTCACTAGTGCCCTCTACAGGATATTTTGATGGAGGATTGTGGGAATAACAGGCTAAAAGTACTAAAAGTTCAAATTTAAATGCAATACATGCTGCAAAGTGTATTTGATGTGTGCCGAATTGTAGAGTAGATCCTAAGACTTCGTAAACTTCTACGAAGTTTGCAAAGTTTCCTGATAAGCATTTAATTGCCAGATTATTGAATGAAGTTTGGCGTACTGTTCTCTCTATAGAAGACAGATCAGGGCATGGTTCAGTTATACTGGGTTACAAGTAAAGACATCTACCGGGGGTGGAAACAACAGCAACTATAACAGCATATACATTTAAACGTTTGGAGCTAAACTGATTCCACACGTTATCTGGCGCAATAAGATAGGCGGACACAGCATAGCCCGCTAAAGCAGCCTCGTCCGACAAAACAACAAGCTACTAAAACTCGATTTACGCTTCACAAAGTCCTGAAGCCTAGCCAGCAGATTAGCTTGTTATTATGCTGATGCAATATTACAGTCTAAAGTCACAAGCGGTCCACTTCCGTACAAGAATACGTTAAACTGCACAACAAGCACTTAAGACTAGTTACGTTAGCTTACTGCACAAAGTCACCGTGTTTACCGATCGTCTTGTTAATGTTATATGAACTCTAAGACAACAAACACGGGAAAATTCGAGATCTTTAAAAATGCATGTATTTAAATTAAAGCAAACAGCGTATACACACACATATACAATGGAATATAAATCCAATTATCTTCCTCATGGGGTACCTTTCAAATTTTCCGCCATGTTTTCCGCACAGCCGCCAAAATAGGAGAAACTACATTGGTGAGGAGGATCCAGCAGGAAGAAAGTGTTACGGCCGCTGATTGGATGAGCGTCATCTAGCTTCTTTCCGATTGGTCCAGAGGTAGTCAAGAAGCTCAGAGGACAGTAGTGCACTTTAAATTCATTAAATCCGCGTAATCAGTTAAATTCAGCAGTAACAATTTAAGACATGTCTGCTGTTTGATGTGGAGTTATAACAGCTACATTGACTATATTACTACCCCCTTACCCTCACTCGCGGACTCTGTTGTTCTCTTCCCAATTCTCACGCAGGAGAGCATAACCTGTAATGACCAAAAATATTGTACAACCGTATGTGTATTTTCTCCTGCATTTGTTGGTGCACATCAGAATTGCAACTACAATACAATGCCTATAATTCTCCATCTAAACTTCATGGAAACAACCAGGCAATTCGATTATTCGAGTTTCAGAGGCATCTGTATGAAGTGTAAATAGTTGTTTCTCTTGTGTTTTTAGACAAGACTCCCTCCACTGCATCTGCATGCTTTGCCTTCAGAGACACCACTATGCCTTCCGCCTCACCCTGGCTGCACTGCCTCTATGATCTGCTCTGGACTACTCTGTATCTGATCTGTGTCTATGCACACAATCTGTACATAGCTTCGTATATGATAAGTGATATCAATGCACATTCAGACTTATTTCTGCATATAGGTTACCTCCATCTGCAAATTGCACAAGGTGATAGCTAACAAGTCTTTTTCATAGCTATGTCCTATTCTCTGCTGCTGTGATGACCCAATGTCCCCACAGGGATCATAACACTTCATGTAATCTGAATCTCTAATCTAATCTATTTTTATTTGATTTCTCTCATTCTCAATTATTGTTCTGTTTTCCCACCGTGTTTCTATTATCGTATGATAAAATATGATATACACTGTGTCAATAAACTTTAACTTAATGTTGACTAAATCTGTAACCAGTTTTGCATCTCATTCAAATAAAGAAAAACCTTCAATTCAAGAGTTAAATCGATTTAGAACTAAACTGTCTGATTAGACACTACACAAGGAACCATGAAATAGATTACATAATGTTAGCTTAGTCATCCAAGGCTAAGACTGCATTATTGAAATTTGTCTAGGTCAGGGGTGATGTTAAAACAATTAATCTAGTAACCTCCCATTAATATAATAATGTATTGCTTAGTGTAGTGTAATAATCCTGTTAGCATAGTACATTTCTTATTAATGTAATAAAGGTTACTTACCATTAATGTAATATTTTTTTCCTGTTAACGTGATAGCTATTACATTTCACTGTTCAAAAACATCACTGAACTGATAATTTAATAAGTAAAAAAAGCCATCATGCTAATATAATAAAACCCAATAATGTAACAATTATGTCAACAGGAAAAACATTCTCATATCAATGGTAACTTATTGAATTAATGGTAAATTACGTTAAAAGGATTATTACACTATGAGCAAATTGTTATTACATTAATAGGAGATTATGTTTACAATTGTAACAGGTGATTGAGAAATCTTCGGTATACATCCATTCTAACAAAGAGTTTAGCCTTATTTTGACTTTAAAAAAAATCCCCTCCAAAGATGTTCAAACAACAGTGACATCCTTAGACTCATCGTAGTTAATATCAGCTGTGGCAGTTATCCTGGCCAGATCTAAGCAGTGTTCCTCTGAAGGATTGTGGTCCGTCACTCTCCCTGGCCTGCCTGGGTCCTGAGCTCTGGCCTGAGGAAAGGGGAAGCCGTCCAGGGGTGCATGCTCTATTCTGCACAGGCTGTCCTCACTGTCACTGTTGTAACCTGGATTGGAGGCACTGAAGAAGCAGCGACCAGGCCAAGGCTCTTCTGATGCCACGCTAGGCTTGTGATGTGCCATCTGAAGACCTTCTGTTTGAACTGCCTTCTCCAGCAGCTGGACGCTGACTGGCCGCTCCTCCTCCTCTACACTTGGCTCCACTTTACGGAAAGTGTGGCGGGCATAGAGGCCAATGCAGAACATCTCCACAATCACACAGTAGTGGTAGATCACTGAGGTAGGACAGAGGACATAAGAGGTTAACACAATAGAGTCGCCTTTTCAAGTGTTTCCATAACAGCCCCTCTTGAAAATAATCTCCACAACCATAAGTAACAAGTAAGTAACAACCACAAGTCAACAAAAATGTAATTCAAAATATTTGTATTAACTTGATGATAATGGTTAAACTGGCTCTTTTATGAGAAAATGCATTGAAATAACTAACCATTGCATTATGATTAGCAAGTTTGTGTTACCATTGGGTCAACAAAATAGTTTGAGGCCTTCGGGCCAATTGTTATTGCTTTTAGAAGGCCCGTGTCAATTGATTCCAGTAATAGTTAAAGGAAAAATTCCCCCTTGGATACTGTTCGATGTCAATTTGTGATGTTCAATGCATTTGAGCAGTCCTTTTGTGATGAAGTGTTGTAACTGACTTTGCCTCAACCTGCCTCGCCTACTTTAGTTAGTAATTTCCTACATTTCTCAGAATGCCTTTCAATAACCCCCAGAGAAGGGGCATAAACGTGTTTCTTTCAATCAAAAAGAGGGTGTATGGGCCTATAAATATATCTAGCTAGCCAACTAGTTTGTGAACACTGGGGCATAATATCTCGAAATATCGAGTTTGGCCAGTTATCCACAGGATCAAATAACAAAATGGGCCCAGAAATGCAAGGTACACGACAACAGTGTTAAAAAAAAAAAGTGTTTTAGTGTGGAATGTTTGTTGTGGAAGTGGGCCCTTAGACACAAAGTGATGCCAGATGGGTGACTTACCAGGATATCTGGAAATCAAAATACAAGAGGCACAACCAGTTAGGTTGACTAGCCTATCTAGATGTTCTTCTGAACTATAAACTGGATGGTAAATGTGATTCGAGAGGCCATATTTGGCCCGTTACCTCCAATGTATGAAGTGTCACTTACACTGGGATCTGGCGAGAACAGAGAATGGTGGGTTGCAGGGTATGACCTCCAGAGCTCCCATGGTCTCCAAGATGCCACTCTGCAGGCCGCATAGCACCAACACCACAATGATGCAGATAAATTTGGCCCTCAGTCCATAGCCATGCAATGCCCTCTTAGTGGCTTTGTAAAAAAGCAAGTGGCCATAGAAGGACAGGAAGGTTGACACACCTATGATGCCATTCACATACAAATTGGGATTGAGCGAATCTACCTGGAACAAAAATAAGAGACGTCAGTGACTTCATGCCTCCCCTCATCCACAGCTGTTTGGAGCACCAACTGCCTAGGCAAATGGTGAACTGCACTATACGGTCCACCTGGATAAATCCAGGGCAAACAGGAAATAACTCTGAGGACACTGTCAATCCAGGGTACCACCTCCAAAAATCATCTGAAAAACTGTTCTGTTTCAATTGATATAGTTTATTAATCAATTATCTTTAAGCAATTATTAAGCAATTATCTTTCCTCCCTCTGGGTCACCCAGGTTGTGGAGCAGTTTGAGGGTAAGTATCTTGCTCTGGGTGAGATTCTGGGTGGACAGAGGACAATTCTAGCTTGGACGTTGGCCATCCCTATATAAGAGGAACAGAAGGTTAAGCGATGTGGTAGAAGAAGGTTCGAACAAGAGAGACAAGAACCTCCTCCTGCCCAGCATGGGAAATTCATATCTCAGCTTTCTCCTCATGGTACTGTGACACTGGTTAAGTATTGTTGTTCTTGATTTAAGATAGAGGAAGTCATTCATACATGTGTAGTGTGTATTGTGTGTATTGAGTGTTGAGTCCTTCTTGTCTGAGTAAATGTCAATATCAAGAACATGTTAAAACCAAACTTGTTAAAACCAATTTTTGATTGTGGGTGTTGCTCATGATTATTAACCCATGTTGAGAATCAGATCCCAAAATTCTTTATTAGGATATTGGCATCGTCACTCTCGAGCCATTTGGTTCCTAGTCCTCCAAGCTTTATGCTGTACAATAGATGTATCAGATCTAGACTGATTCTGTGATGTGTCTCTCCCACAACTTGTCTCCCAAGCTGTGGCTTTAAATAAATCTGTTAGTCAACATTCCTGATTAAGTTTAACTGTTTAAAAATGTGCAGTCTGTCATAATTCTGTTCATTTTAGATTTCTATGTATGCTGTTGTTTGCAGCACCAACCTGGTCAACATGTATAATACACTTGGCAAATACATCATTTTCATTTTGATTCTAAAAAATCAATGATTATAAAATAATGTGAATAAGCAGAGGGTGAGGTTTGAATGTGTCACTCACATCACCGTAGTCATACTGTTCATCTGTCCAGAGGACCAGAGTGACGAAAAACAAGATGCTTCGGACTACAGACAGCTGGAGTACTGCAGTCATCATCCAACCAAGGCTATTCCTGTGTGGGAAGTGAAGACAAACCAAGCTTTTTTAGCTGGATGGAAACTCAAGCCTTACAAACATGATTACATTACAGTTTCTGCCGAGGGTTGAACATGACAAACAAGTCAGCGCAAGCCCACTCATTTCAGCTCATTGTGGAATTCAGGAAGTCCAAAGCTGGCACACACACCCCCATCCGCATCAACGGGACGGAGGTTGAGCGTGTCGCCAGCTTTAAGTTTCTGTCTCAGTACTTGTACTCTGTGCAATGACAATAAAGTTGAATCTAATCTAATCTCCTATAGATGCGTCATTGGCCGTCAACAGCCAATCAGATTTCCGTGCTTCCTTGTTTCCCTACCAATGTGATTTAGTTCAAGAACAATAGTTCTGTCTGGCAAGTGCAATATGGGTATCAAACAGTATCAAAACGGGACACAAATAAATGTCACAACTTGCAAATACATATTAGACTTGTAAATAGAGATCAACCCAGCTGAAGAACCCTATTTGAGTCGCATGTGCACAAAACAGCGGCAATGACAGTTTGAAAAGTATCCACACAAATATATTTTATTCCAAAAATTCAAATTTGCCAATTCAATTAAGAAGTGTGAATATTATTAAGCTATGGAAATGGCCATGTTTATGTGAAAAATACTAAAAGATATTTGTAGGAATATTAGTTGTCCTGCACAAACTATATGAATACTAATTTGTTGATTATGAGAAGATTATAGTGATTCAAAGCTTCCACGTTCTTTACAGCTTTTATTTGAAAGACTACAGGAATAAACGTCTCAAAAACGATGCTTGCATCCATTGTTGGGATCGATGGGAAGCTCTGAGCTCATTTTATTTATTTCTGTTAATTTAGGAAAAATCCACCCTTAGATACCCTAACACTGCTGTATATAAATTTACTGCTGTATATGAAACAAAGATCAGAAGTACATTTCATAAAATCAGTGCAAATTAACAATTAAAAACAAATTTATAAAAATTTCAATAGGGTCTGAAAAGAAGCTACAGATGTAGCAGCAGTTATCTCCATGGGAAGGTTATTCCAGAGTTTAGGAGCCCTGGATTTTGGTACAGCTAATAGAGATTTGTTACTGGAGTGAAGATTGCACTCTTGAACATAGGGATATAAAAGCTCTAAAATATACTCTGTGGCCTTTTTCAAATAAATCAGTGCTATTCATATAATCAATTGACTATTACATTACAGTCATTTAGCAGACCCTTTTATCCAAAGTGACGTACAAACGTACTTAACACTATGTGGGGATCGAACCCACGACCCTGAGGCTGAGGCCCCGTTTAGACTAGGCATTAAGATCCGATTTGGGCGATCAGATATCAAGTTAACACCTCTAAGTACTGGTGTAAACGCACCCAAATCACATTTAAGATCGCATTGCTCAGACCATATTCGGAGGTGGTCTAGAACCGATATGACCTAGCAGTGTGCACGCGATGCGTTCTGGGTCGCATTGAAGGACCGCCTACTCAACTGACGTCCTCTGTTTAAGGGCAGCGCTGTCAAAATTGTCCAAAATTACGATTATCGATTATTCCTTTAAAAAAAACCCAGCGCATTACGTCCATAAGAGGGCAAACCAATACAACGAGAGACATGACTACTGGTATAGGTATATTTATTTCAACATGTCTTTTAAAAGATCGACATACCTACACATTACAAAATAAACTAATAAAATAATGTCCTATACCGTAAAACGTCATTTAAAGACCGTAGACCTCGCTCGCTCTCTCTCTCGCTCTCTCTCTCTCACTCTCTGCGCCGTGTTTGGTGCTAGAGTGAGAACGCGCTGTCTCTCATAGCGAGATCAAATGAATGATTGGTAATTGATATGTTATCAGGCTAACTGGTATGATGATGTACGTGTTTATTTGCATATAGAGCGGGGAAGTGAGATCCAAATCACTCGAGACGATCACAGACGCATTCTAATGCCAGGTGTAAACGGACGTACATACCTACTGAGCTGTCCGGGTTATAAACAACCATCTCAAGTACTTTAGACAGAAATTGAAGTTTAGAAATGGATCTATAGTTACTGAGGATAGAAGGGTCGAGACAAGGCTTTTTAAGAGCCTCAACAAGTGCATGTTAAAAATAAGAAGGTACACATCCAGTGGCCAGTGAGCTGTCTGGAATTGAAGCAATTAGGACAGTAGCAAAAACGTCTTTCAGGAGTTTGGGTGGAATTATATCTAGGGGACATGGAGATGATTTCATGTGGGATGCAATATCTAGGAGTGATTCTGAAGATAGATATATAGACTCAAAGGAGTCTAAAGAGCTAGTTGGTCTGTGGACGACATTTAGACAACACAATCAGGAGGTGGTATCTGACTTCAGGTCAATATCATCACTATTACTAGCGCATTCATTATTTTATCAATGGTACTAAAAAGAGTTCAAGGATTATGATAATTGGACCAACATTTAGTTGGCTAAAAGCATTTTCAAATTTCCATGCGGTGATTATACAGGTCTGAATGCAACAGGGTGAGATCTTGACAGGAGAAGAACACGGAACGTTAAAAAATAAAGCCATGATGGTCAGAATAGAGAGACCCATCAACCAAGTTGCTCCCAGTGTGAACGCACAGTGAGTCTGTTACTGGCACCTGTACCTATTGATGGCTACCATCGGGAGGCAGCAGCAGCAGCAACATGGGAAAGGGTCTGGAGACACCTGCTCTCCAGACAAGACTTCCAGCATACGAGCCTTCCCACCGAAGAAGTCTGTGATCAGCCCCATGAACTTCAACAGGGTAATGGAGTGGTATCTGTACAGAAAGACACACGCTGAAAGAGGAGCATCGACATACAATATGTGCTCAGGGTGTGTGCAGATTTCTGAAAGCCAAATTTATGACTTTTTAAAGACCATTGTAATGCTTTAATGCTGCAATTCATTTTTTATTTTGATTTAACAATCAAAATAAAGAAACAAAGCTGCCAAAACTGATTGAACATAGCTAATGGAAGTTTTTGAACTATAAATGAGCAGTATAAGAAAAAGGACACCAAGAAATCAAAACTTTAGGGACATAATGTCCAACAATTCTGCATAATCTAAGAGTGGACATGCATGTGGGCAAAGCCTAATGTGATCAACTGGAAGTACAAGCAATTTAATATAACATAACAAAATAAAAGCAACACTCCAGCTGGTATGATTTACACCTTATTGTAAGTCGCTTTGGATAAAAGCGTCTGCTAAATGCCTGTAATGTAATGTAATGTAATCTTCTTATCTAACTCTCCAATTCTGCCTCAAATATCACTGTCACACCATTATCTAATTTTATAGTGGTGTCAAAAGGAGACTGAATTGAAAATAAACCTACATAAAATGCTGGAAAAACATTTAAGCTCATTATTTAGGATATTTAAATACATTTTCAGAAGGCCCATAGATACCCTGTTGCTATAAATACCATAATTTGGCCCATAGCTGGTATTTTAAAATGGAAATTAACTCACAGTGAAGCGATGAAATTACACAGCGAGGACGAGCGTGGAACGTACAGTGCTATAAGGGAGATCAAGGCAAACACCTGAAATACAAAACGCATTCAAGGTTAAGTTTAAGATACAATGCAAGTACACTTTTGAGCAATCCAAACTAATTTAGTTCCAATTTAAAATAGGTGCCTTCATTTCAGTCCTTTATCAGTCATTTGGACTGAGAAAATGTCAGTGAAATAGACTGCAGATCAAGTGTGTGTGTGTGTGGGGGGTGTGTGGTCTTGTTACCGGGTACATTCCCAATATCCACAAGTAGAGCTGTTTTCGTCTGAAGGAAGGAACATGGCGCAGGAAGAAGCCCACCTCCTCCAGAAACAACGCTAATAAAATCGCAGCTAAGCCAGCAGGGATAAGGAACAGCCAGAGTTCATCCTTGATTACTGACACAAAAAAAAATATATATATCCAGTTTTATAAAAAGCACAAAGAAAACCATGTGTATTTCAGATGGGAAACCTTTCTCAATACAGGATTAAAAGCTCCTCTGACTATTCTCTGCTTCCCATTAATGAAGGCAGTACACCTTCTTTCTTTGTCAATCCAAAACACCAGTTTTCTAGCAAGGCAAATTATATAACACAATACCATTGCACAGAGTCAACAATAATTTAGCATTTAATCTATGACGTCCAATTTACCACTGAAGATTTCTTTTGACAGTGGAATCCCAATCCAGCTACAGTTGGCCCCTCTTCCCATTCTCTAAATAATAGGATCTTCACACAACCTGCCAGCAATCACAGAGAAAACAAACATATCAACACAAGCAATTTCATCTCTCAACTACAAAACAAACTATGCTTTGAATTACAAAATCAACAAACCTTTTAAATTCATTGGATCAAGGATGAGAAGCCCTAGTTTTTGTCTTGTTACTTTCTAACAGAAGCCATTAATGATTGACTAGATACAGGTAAACGGATAGGTGGGGATCCAAGTCCACCCTGCAATCACAATTTATGACATACATCTGCAATACCTTCGTCAAAACATCAGACACACCACATTAAAATGAAAACACGATATTGGAGAAATGATGTGCCTCTCAAAGACCCAGGTCATTTGGAAATATCTATTTCACTGCCTCCCAATAAAATGCAATTCAGTCTCTCCTATAGTCACATTCTAGAGGTTGCTGCAAACTATTTTAAAGGGTAATGAGAAAGATATTTACTGCCCCATTGTACAAAATGACTATCTGTGGGGGTTGATAGGGTTGTTGATCAATACCAATGACTCAACAATTACAGATTTCTGGCTTTCAAAACTGAGTTTCAAGCATCACATTTCAACTACTAAGGCTAAAAGGCCTCATTCTCAAGCCAAAAAAGGTAAATGACCAAGCAAGTCATATTATTATTGCAGTATTTTGCATGGTGAGAGGTAATAGACGTTTTTGTTGGATCTCTGCTCTAATTAGCAAACTTACTTGTCTCTATTTGGAAAATATGGCTTTTTATTGTTTGTATCAATTACAAGCCGCTGTACCTCAAAAGGACGTGAGGGGTGTAGATGTGTCTGATCAATGTTGTTGCAGTTCCTACTAGTCACCAATAGGGGTCAATCAAAGTCACAGATTAGTTTATGCCTCTTGAAAATGACTGAAGTTAAGTATCACCATGTGCATGTTTGCAGCCTAGGAGTTCACTGTGTATATTGTTCACTGGTACATATATGGAAACAGTTCATAGGCTGCACCCCACTGCAGTCTATAAACTATATAAACGGTATCTTTCAAGTGTATTGTTTGACAGCAACATTTACAAGGTATAATATTCCTAAAAATAATGACAAACTTTAATCTATAAAAAAAAAAGGTTTAATAGAGAAATTATACACATAGAATAGCAGCAACAACAAAAAAACGTGGCTGTAAAACCAGAATATACAAATATTTACATTTATGGACAGATTAAGATGCACATTTATGAAAATTGATATTGTGGAAATGAGTTTTGGACACGTACATTGTTTAAAACCAACAGAATCAGCAGAGTACCAATTCACCGGACTGAGTCGAGTTGGTTCCTTACAGCATTAATGACACAATTACATCATAATAATGTGGATGAGATCACAACATAGTCTTTCCAAGTCCTTCCTCAGACAAACAACAATCTATAGGTTAAAATAATAAAATGCCTCTATTAAGTCTATTAAGAGGTAATAGTCATCCAGTCATCTTTTCAGTCCCTTCAGAAATTGGTGAGATCACTGGGCTGGGTTTTAGTGTTGTGATCCTTTTCTGCAGTACTCCTAGGTCAACTGCAACACCTAACGTACCTAAGAAATCCTTTATCCCAACATGTACAGATCTCTGATAGGTATAGGCAAAGTAAGAGGATTGTAACAGTTCCACGCAGGTCTGGAAATCTTAGGTTATTACTTACATTTTTTATTTCCAAAGCATCTCCTCTCCATATGTCAAAACTACATTTATAGATGCTCAGCATGCCACCTTGACTAGGATCCAGTCCAATTTATCGCCTTCCCTTTTCGTAAGTTAACAACCTCCAGATCTTCAGTGAAACGACAAGTGGTCAAGGGAAGGGAACAACTCTGGTCTCCTCTGTATGACAACTATTCTTTCAATTGATTGGTCTTGGTGTCTGCCAATCTGCCTTCTGATCCAATGAGATCACTGGATTAAACGGTAGAAGACCCAACAAGTGAAGACCACCCAATGGCTCGCCCAGTTCAGCTCAGACCACTTCTGGATGGTGTGGCTGGCTACATAACCCTGTACACAACAACAAACAAGAAAATAGCAAAAACTTGAATGGGAGATTTGCCCTTCCCCCCCACCACCAAAAAAAAAAATCATCATACATTTAACAATGGATATAAATCACCACCAAGCCATATTACTCTGCAGCAAGAAAAGCAAAACTTGTCTTACCTCCTCTACTGCCTGGTCGTCAACATCAGCATCAAACATGGAGCCCAGGTAGGTAAGGTGGAAGATGGCCAGGAAACTGAACAGCAGGTTCAGTAGCATCACCCAATATTTCTAAAGGCCAGGGAGAGACACCAGTAAGGACGGCTTCACAGCTTCCTCTCATCCCTCCTAAACTATTGACCTAATTTTATTATGCTTGCAAGAAGCTCAAGAGTGTCTCTACCTGTAGTATTTTCATTAGGTCCTTGTTGAACTGAACCATGTCTGAAATACCTGTGGTAGTAACGTTTATAGGCTAGCTGATGCTCCTACTGCAGTTGCATCTGAAGACATTTGTCCATTTCAAAATGCTTGTGGAAGCATTTGGCTAGCAAGTATTAATTTCAAGTTCCCTGGTTTCCTGATAAGGTAAGTTGTGTCATTTTACATTACATTGTTACATTTACATTACATGGTTTGATTCAGGTTTTGCATATTTTGTGTTGGACTTCTTTCTAAGTGGGTTTACTCCTTTGTTGAGGATGTAATGTTAGCGTAGTAGGCGTTGCTCAGTGTATCAGCAGTAGCTGGTCACTGCTGTTGGCCTTCTTAGCCTTTTGGTAATATAGACTGCTTGTTAGCCATGACGCTCACAGCTACCAAGCATGGAACTAGCGCTAAGCTAGTTTTCGCTTGTTTAAAGGATAGAGAGCAGTCTTTCTTTTTCTTTGAGATATTTACGTAGAGGAGATGCAGGCTAGGGGCATTTTTAGTAATAAACCAACACTCCACCCTCTGTTTCAACCAGTGATCAAGTAGTTGGAAGCTCAAGAGTTTTATTCTGATGTTTCTCCATAACTGCATAAGTAACAGATGTTTATTATGGGCATTTGTTGATATCTTTATGTTTTCCATTGCTTTCCATTGTAAGTTATGGTCTTACTTTGCTGCTGACAACACCCCAGTGTTAACTGACTGACTATCTCACACCACGAAGCTGTACCTTCTTGTGCTGATGGTTGCAGTCCGAGGTGCAGGGCCTGGACAGGATACAAGCACTGAAAATGGCTGCAAGCTTCTTTCTCAGAACTGAAGTGAGAAGAATGAGAAGGAACACAACAACAATGACCAATGAATTAGCCTGCCTTCATTCACACTGTCACGGTAATCAGATTTGTTTCTGTATATGGACCATATGCAGAAACAAATCTGATTGCAGCATTTCAAGAAGCAGGATTACAGACAGATAACTGGATTTTGCTAATTTAAACTTGGGTTTTTGATTCTCAAAAGATGCCTTGTAGCCTTACCAACCAATAAACTCATAATTTCTTGGCTAACTGAATGAACTAACTGTAGTGATTTTACCAGTGAATAGTGGTTGATAGGATTTGCCATTCAGTTCTTGATTTTGACGGTAAGTGTCCCTAGACCTCTGTGCATGTGCGTGAACCAAACCTACCCACTTGATGACTAATTGGTAAGCAAATGCCATTACATAAAATTGCAAACAAAAGATGACAGACTTCTTTTTTACACTGAATCACCCTCCTGGCTTGACTGCTACTAGCAACACCAACTTATGCCTACAATGGTGATGAAGAAATATTGACTGAGGACAGCAGTGTGAGAGTAGAGCTTTGTGAAGCCTTGATTTCTACAGTTTTTTTACAGGTATAATAAGAAGAAACAATGTTTTTGTGATTTTAAAAAGAGGTTCACAGGATGTTGCTGGTAAAACAAATTTTGTCAGTGGAAATAAACTATAATGTAATAAACTAACATATATTGCTCGCTTTTCGTAAGTAGAGTTGATTATATTGAATTGTAGTGAATATAACTGATCATTTAGATTTTTATTATCCTAGACTGACACTGTATGGATGCATCAGTGGTGCAGAAGAATCTGATTATTTGTCTGATCAGCAGATCAGTGTTTTGGATTTTTCAGCAGGTTCTGAAATGTCCAAATTATAACAGGGTACCCCCAGGATTCTCCAAGTTAAATTTAAGACTTTTTAAGACCTTTTTAATACCACTTAGAATGAAATTTAATGCCAACTTCACGGCCATACTGGCAAAAGTATGAAGGCTATAATGGAAAATCAGTATGGATTTTAAGCCCTAGAAAATAATTATTTACCAAGTACTTGATTTTAATAAAACATGTTATTATAATTCTCACATTAATATTTAATACACTATAGAGCGCAACAGCGACCGCCCACTTTTTTTACGGCTCTGGTTCCGGAAGTAAATTTCCCATTCATTTACTCCATAGACATTTCAGAAAATCCTTATATAAAGAGTTTTAAGGCTGGAACCAAGCCAACCAGCTAGACGATGAATCGTGACCATAAAACATTTGATTCTGAGCAAAAAAAGATAGGAAAACGGAAGAAAAGGCAAAGGTACAAGACTGTGTACATAATTATTTTATGAAGTGAAGGAACTACTCATCCCATAAACCATTGCGAATGATACTTTTCCAAAAACTTCCAAACTAACGATAGTTTAGCGCGCTTCTTCTTGAATTTAACATTTGTCAATAGTATAGTGTTGATATTGTTGTTGTTTTGTGTGCCTATATATAGTGTTTCATATAGTATAGTGTAAAGTGTTGTCATCGACATGGTACAGTGATTCGTTCCAGCTGCATAGGATAAGCAGCTAGCTAGGTTACATTAACGTTAACGTTAGCTGACAAGACGCTCGCGGGTGCGGTAAACATTTCCATGGTAACAGCGAGCTCCACCAATCAGAGACGTCGCTGTTACACTTTAGGATTGTGGGTAGTGTAGTACTTCTCCATGACATCGCGAATAAAACATGTTTTTCTCAAAACAAGGTTGATATCATACGGACTTGTGGCTTCTACAGGAGCATACACTATCGTTTCACAATCTACTAGCTTGTGGTGAGTCTACATTGGATGGTTACGACATTATGGCTAATAATCAAAATCCCTATGCAGAATATGAATGGGATTTTCACTTCCGGAACCACACTGTTGAGCTCTATAGCTTTGTGAGCGCCCTTCACATGATCAGCAACAAAAACACTCGGCGCTGGCATTCATTTCCTATTTGGCAAGCGTCGCCGCCGAACCTAGCGTCGCCGCCGCCCTCGGCCTTCTGTGCCCTGGGCACAGACACTGGGAGACCCCCTGGCGCTGCGCTCAAAGTTCAACTATATTCAACTTTGACCTTCGTGACGCGCAACCAATCACTCGAATCTAATAGCTCTTAGTTTGCTATTCATTAGTGATCGGGTTAGAGATAGAGAGCAGTGGGAAAGAGAGGCGTTTGATATCATAGCCGCGAAATTAAAAAAATAATATATATATAGAAGATTTTATGTGTGTCGGAGCATCCCGAATTATACAACATGACCTTAAATCATACCACGATCTGACTAAAAAGTCTGGCATGGAATGATGTCGGTTTACAGATGAGACTACCAGGTTGGTTGACAGCTTAGTACAGGACGTATATGCAGCCAGTCTATATTCACTTCTATGGCTGTGCTAGTATGATCATTGGCGATGTGGTTAGCTACGGTCACCGGCTGATGCGGGTGACACTGATCATGTGAAGGAGTCTCGTCCAACCTGACGTTGATGCCGACGCTTTGCACGGATCATGTGAAAGCCCCTTAAAACGACACTTGCCCATTCTGAGACGACAAGCTAGCTTGTTAGTAGCACACTCCACGGTCAAGAGCGTCAATACACTGACGTAAACATTACCTGTACTGTCGTAATGTCCGAGACACACCAAACAGAGTAAATTGTAACGTTACACACAAAACATTTTATACATTTGACAGTTATTCATGACGTTACGGTATTTATTTGATCCTACGAAAGGACAAGAAAAAAATGTAAGACCTTTGCAAACGAAATTCAATACTTTTAAGGCCTTATTTTGAGAATATTAAATTCGATGCTTTTTTAATACTTTTAAGACCCCGCGGGTACCCTGTATAAGTATGAATAATTCCACATAATCTTCAATGGTTAAATGCCCCAATAAAAAAATATTAGGATATTAGCAAATAGTTATTCATACCGTGTTCAACATAGGTGATGAACCCCAAGGAGAGAAGAACAGCCCCAAGGTGAAAACTCAGACCCTGAAGGAAACACATTTTTTTTTCCAAAAATAAAATGTCATGATTTTTTCCATGATATAGTGCAATTTCAGCATCTGAGTCATAATAGATAAACACAATGTGATTAAAAAAAAACAACAAAAAAAAACAAAAACGTTTTTGTTTGTGAATATATTGTTCAAACATTAACAGCCTAAGCTGGAAAAAGTATGTGAACCTCTAGAATAATGATTTATATGAAAGTGGGTAATTTAACTCAGGTGATCCAATCAATGAGATGACATTCAGGTGTGGGTTAGAGGTGTCCTGTCATATAAAACCCTCACATTTTGGTTACCAACAGTCTGCTCTCCAAAAAAAAGATATCTGTCGAAGTGGGACAGCCGGAGTAGAATTGGTGATGCTCATAAGGCTGGAAAAGGCTACAAAAGAATTTGGGCCTCCATCAGTCTACAGTCAAGACAGATTGTATCCAAAGGGAGAAAACTTAGTGTCATTGCTACTCTCCCTAGGAGTGGGTGTCCAGCAAAGATCACAACAAGAGCACATTTCATAATAGTCAAGGAGGTGACAAAGAACCCTAAGGTAACAGCTAAGGATGTGCAGGCATATCTTTCTAACATCTGTGTCCACAAGGGCACAATAAGAAAAACACTAAACAAGAGTGGTGTTCAGGATACGAAGGAGGAAACCACTGCTCTCCACAAAAATTGCTGCCCATCTCAAGTTTGCCAAACACCATCTGGAAGTTCCACAAAGCTACTAGAACAATGTCCTGTGGACAGACAAGACAAAAAATTTACTTTTTGGCAAAAGGGCACAACGCTATGCTTGGAGAGACTGCATACCAAACAGCAAAACCAACAGCATCATGGTATGGGGCTGCTTTGCTGCCTCAGGGCCTGGACAGCTTGTAATCGCGAGGGAACAATGAATTCCAGATTGTATCAGGAATGTATCAGTGATCTGAAGCTTAACAGAGGCTGAATGGCTTTAATGTGGGGGGAAAAAAAAAATCACATTTTGGAATGGCCAAGTCGAGCCGAGCCCTGACCGTAACCCTATGGAAATGTTGCATGAACTGAAGCTGCCTCGCTTTTTTCACCACGGTGCTTGATATGGCACAATATTCTTTTTATTCTATTGTTATTATTTTCTTATATGTTTTCATATATTTTAGCGTGAATTTCTCTATTTTATATTGTATTCCTGACCTTTGCCTCTACAGTACTTGCTTTATTCTTGTTTTGTTCTTATTCTTCTATGTTTATTGTTATGCACCAATCACCAAGACAAATTCCTCGTATGTGAAAACATATTTGGCAATAAACCTGTTTCTGATTCTGATTGAAAGGTGCTAGTATTATTATTCCTTTGAAGGGAACATGTAATTAAACACTTGACCAGTTGAAAACATTTTCAATGGACTTTCCAATTTTTTGGATATGTATCACTTTCCCAAACTTTTCCAAAAATGGTAAACAGAATTTTCAAATTCCATGACATTTCCATGTTTATCGTAACTGTGGAACACTTGAGATGGTATCCACCATGGTGACCATGCATCACTTTGGTGATCTTCAAATCCCACCAGGGCCATCCATGCTCGAAATGTATGCACCTATGATACTGTATGGTGGTATGGATAAAAGTGTAGGTTATAACTATATCTTACTAACATGCAGTAAGGCACTGGCTGTGTAAGTCACCAGGATGGCTGGAAATGTCCCGAGTTTCATGGCATTTTTGAAGACATCTGGAAACATGCAGGATAGGAACACAGTAAGCTCACAACTCAAGGAAATCATAGAAATATGCAATTTGTTTGACAAACAATAATGTGTTAAGCAGACTGGTAACAGTTTAATGTTTCTTTGTCCAGTATTCAGTGCAGTGTGGTATATATGCCCAAACTTTTGAGATGGCGCTAAGCTAGCTTGTACCATCCAATAAAAATATGCAGTGTGCTAAAGCATTAGTTGGCATGCACTGCAGTGAACCAAATACTGTAAATACTGGACAAAAGTGATATTGTTCTCAATCTTGTCACAAAACTGTTAGTTGATCAAAGAGCTTATATGCCAAAAGGTCAAAGCCTTTTAAAAGAAAATGCTTTGCTTACATATATTTTACAAACATATTTGGTTTCTATGCTGCAGCCAAAATGTGAGTGTCATGAGTAATAATAATGTCAGTTCGCTGTCACTGACTCGACACTAACATAACACTACAGATTTGTGGTGTGAAGAAGAGAGTAGGGGATGGTGCTTACAGGTATTGAGCCAGCGAGACATGGGGATGTTCCAGGACGTCACCACCTGCACCATCGACCAAGGCATTTCCACACTGAGGGGCTTCACCACACTCATATCCCTGCACAGCCAAACACATACACCAATAAATAGGGATGCACCATGACCAATCACTGCTTCCCAGTACTAAACCTTAACGCTGCACTATTTTACATTTTCATGATTTCACTTTTGATGATGGCCATCACTGGTGTGATTTCCAGTGGTAGCAAACCTTTACGACAGTGGTGTTTTGCTGAGTGTTGAAGTACTGAAGACTCCGGGAGCCATGATTTTTTTTCCTGATTGATTTCTACTATTAAATCCACTTCCGTCATGAACGGGACAAGGAGATGAAGGTGATGAAATGGATTAAAGAGGGTTAACAGTCCTCATGACAATCATGGACATTTCATGGAGTTTTTCCTTGTCCTCAGCGAGGGTCTACGGTTGGGGGGTGTCGCCCATGACGTTGTTTATTGTTTTCATAATGTTGCGTTGTGAAGCCCTTTGAGACTGTAACTGTGATTTAGAGCTATACAAATAAACTTGACTTACCTTGACATTCAAGATTCAAGAACTTTATTGGATTATGCACAATGGTTTGTAACAGAAGGAAGGAGTTCCTAATATTCCTAATTCCTAATATTTACACACAGATTAAAGAGGAAGTTATGTTTAAAAATGAAAACAACTTGCAATCGTCCATTTTTTTTGTTTTTGAGATAGAGCTGGGAATTGAGGATTCTCAATGAACTGCAGCAACATTCTAGAATTCCACTGGGGTCTAAAGGGTTAAAGAATGGATACAAATATAGAAAATTAAAACAAAGGATCTACTTTAGTGCATGTAAAGTCTGTATTTCATTACCAAAACATTTAGGACATCTGAACAAAATTTTTGCTGACATAGGTTTGGATATTTTCTTTGGATTTAAACAGTCTGACAAAAACATACAAAAAATAAGAAAAAAATGTAACAATATATATATATATATATATCATGCAGCATCAGGTCAGTCTTTCATGCATTGCCAGCTAATTTTTAGCTAATAAAACTATTTTTTTTCCCCAGTATCCACGTTATATATGGTAAGGTTGGTTTTAAATTTAAATTTATATATATATATATAAAATATATAATAATGCTCCCCTCTACTTGCAATGATGCTTTTTGCCTGCAGATGTCGCTGATAACCACTGTATTCACTCTGGAACTCAGTTGACAGTTTGGTCAGTTTGGAAGTGTAAATTTTGAATCACTCTTCTTTTAATCTTTTTTTTTTTAAATCTCTGCACTTTTTATTTGATGTAAAGCACATTCCATTGCAGCTGTACAAAATGTGCTATATAAATAAAGTTTGATTTGACGTGAATGAAATATTGTGATATGAATTTTAGGCTATACCGCCCAGCCCTAGTAAATAGCCTGCGTTACACCTGCATAGCCGTAACTGAACTTACCACTTGACGTTGTCTTTTTCTTCAGTAAAGCCTGCTCCAGCTAGCATGGTGGTGCCTTCACTGAGGTGGCCAACAAAGTAGTTACTGAAGTGGAAGGAAACGGCATTCTCATAGGCATGGAGCCACCTGCACAGCAACAAACCAAACACATGTGAAACCACACACAGGTACTGCTGCCTCCAAATATATGCATTTTTTACACTGCTACGATGTTGCTTGGAAATGCTGGGTATACATTACAAGGTTTCCAAAGTGAAGCTCTTCAGTTCCACTGAGACATACTATAGCCAGATAATATTGAGAGAACACTAATCAAGTTGTATTTTGTGCTTACAGATGTGAAAACATTTTTTCCCCAATTTGTTGTTAGGTGCACACACTAGCATGTGTTTACACAGAAAGCAACTTGAGAAGACAACTGGAGGTTGATTCATATTCTATGACCAGGGCAACATCGGTCAGCGTTAACCACAGCCACCTTGTTTCCTTGTTTGATAGCGTGTAAAGTTGGCTGTAGCAAAACATTTGCACGACCTAACCCATTAGCAGACAACCACTAGCTAGCAATCAACTACCTCAAATTGGTCACCATACAGGAGGATGGCAATGCGTTTTTTTAGCAGTATGAACACAGAGTACAGATACAGGTATAAAACATGCAATGATCAATGAGAGAGTCTGTCCATTTCAAGTCATATTTAAAGTCTTTTAGTGAACTGACAAAACTATATGAAAAAAAAAAAATATCTAGATTCCCATCCTAAAAAAAGCTTACCTTTCTCAAATGTGTCTTAGCAGCAGGGAAAGAAAAGGAGACAAGACATACTCAAATTGTTGTATTGTAAATGCTCTTGTATTTGCAAAAGTAGCAAACTTGGAGGAGGAAGAATTGAGCCAAAGTTTGACTCACTTGCTTGTGATTCCGTTTCCGTGGATTGGGATGAAGAAAGGAAAAAGGAAAGGCGCAATGCAGTTGGAGACCAGCAGGCAAACCTGGCTCTTCAGCAGACAAAGGGAGGACTTCTGCAGCCACTGCCAGCTCTGATTAACAAGACCCTTTATTAATACCACACTTCAAGGTACATAGTGCTTTACAACATCAGCTATGAATAAAAACATTAATAATAAATATAGAAGCAATAAAACATACAAGGCCAAATACACAGAACAATCCGATTTTTTGTATTATGTAAATGTGTGCGGCATCGGGGCGGGGTTTTGGGCTTCAGCTGATGCGGAGAGCCAGGTGTGGCTCTGCTGCCTCAGCAGACACAGCTGCAATATCTTAAGTGATTACTCAGGCATATACCCACGGGCTTGTTGTAATTGTGACTGTGAATAAAGACTGTGTGCACCTACAAGCTCCAGAATCCGTCCATTCCACTCCTACTCCTGAAACCTGTTACGGTGGTGGTCAGTATGGGGGATCATTGAAATAAGGATGGACAGTGGTAGGCTGAATCTCCATTGGGGCATGTACTGAATCACCTAGCCCTGCTGCAAGACAGCCAGGCCATCTCTGAAGGCAGAGTTATACTACCTGCGTACACGTAAACTTCTACGCGGAGCTATGCAGAGAAGGGTTTTATGGGTAAGCGTAGCCCGCAGATGGGTAGAAGCGCACACCTCCCAAATCTCAACAACGCATCGTGTCTAGCGGCGGTCGTGTGAGTATAGCCAGTACCGTTGGGGGTTTAACCAACTAAAACGAACTAACTAAATCAAACAGAGAATAGCAATGGAGCAGTTTGAGGAGCTGAGTTTCGCAAAAAAAAAAGAAAGAAGAAAAAACAAGAAATTGATCCACCACAACGTAACGAGCATGTCTCTTTGTTAACACTTTTACTGGGGGTGAAAATGGGTTTCCGTATCTGGACTCTTCTTCGTTTTCTGTACTGTGAGTTTTAGTAAATGCGACATTACCCCCTAGTGTAACGCTACATGTAAATATGTTGACAAACACCAGTTCGGACATCTGCGGACAACACTGAAGATCGGACTCTCCTGTGTGAGCTGCTGCAGTGCTTGGCCACCCCCACCGGCGAAATGAACTCCCCTCCATCTGGCTCAGTTTGCCCTGACGAAGATGTCGGCATCCAATGACTCTCACAATGGTCGAGGGGTCGGGCAGTGGCGTGGCCCCAAACAGCACTCCTCAGATGTCTGGGCAGGACTGCTGACAGTGTGCTCAGTGGTGACGCAAGGTCATCTGTACCATACCCAGACAGACTGTCTGGTGGAGTGGTTTAACAAGACCTTGAAGTCCATGATCTGTATGATCTTCCATTTGCGAATAATCACACCAACAGTTGTCTCCTTTTCACCAAGCTGCTTGCCGATGGTCTTGTAGCCCACTCCAGCCTTGTGCAGGTCTACAATCTTGTCCCTGACGTCCTTAAACATATCTTTGGTCTTGCCCATGGTGGTGAAGTTGAAGATACGAAGTGTGATTCTTTGGACAGGTTTTGTGCATACACGTAACCAGTTGAGATTAGGAGTACTTTCTTAAGCCGAGAGGAAAGCCGAGAGGACTAATCTGTGTGCCTCGTGGGCACATAACCCGTCTGTGGGAGCCAGAATTCTTGCTGGTCAGTAGGGGATCAAATACTTATTTCCCTCGATGAAATGCAAATCAACTTATAACTGTTATTTAATGCGTTTTTCTGAATTTTTTGTTGATATTCTATCTCTCACTGTTAAAATAGACCTACTATTAAAATTATAGACAGCTCATTTCTTTGTAAGTGGGTAAAATTGCGAAATCAGCAGGGGATCAAACACTTATTTCCTCCACTGTAATTGCCCATGGGCTTGTTTTAATAGTGTACTGAAGCCTGAAACCTGTTACAATGTGGTCAGTGGCAGTTGAGCACTTCAGTCACTCACTAGCTTCTTGCTCTCAATGGCGTCCTTGTAGCTGGAGAAGCTGATCCAGGGACCAAAGACAACAGTTCCCACGAAGAGAATGTAGCCCATGAATTCTGCTGGGGAGGGCAGGTTGGCCACCACTCCTCTGTCCAGGTCGAAGGCTAGAGAGATTGCCTTCATCACCACCACCATCTGGGAGCCTGCAAGATGAAAAAAATCAGTTAAGGCATCACAGAGTAGGGTTGCACAATAGTGACATAAGAGATTAATGATTTTATACTGAATATTGCAATATGATCTGTGAATACATTAAATGTGGGCACAGATGTTTCCACATTATTTCTAATAATGTCAATAAAAATTGTATGGAAAAGGATATGCTCTTGACTGGATTTGCTTAGTTTGAGTATAACGTACAATTTTCTTCACATGTAAGTAGACTTGTAAGCCAGAGATTCTGAATAGCAACATAATGCCTTGCTCTGGAAACTTTCTGGAACACACCGACAGGAAAACAATGAATTTTGCAAGCTGAAACAAATAATTGTGGAGCACTAACCTAGACAGAAATGGTTGCTTGAGCTTTGAGGGTGTCAGGACTTAAGGTATTACATAAAAGAAGCCCATATAAGGCGTAGCTTCCAAGCTAAAATGAACACAATATTGCAAGCTTAGGTGCAGACAATACTTTCTGGCCAAATATTAGAACATTTACCTCTCATTTTATGCCAGGTCACTGGGTCGATTAAATGCAGCTCTCTGAAAAGAAGAGGTGGGAGAATTCCGTTAGAAGACTGGAATTCTACATCTACATGTCTAGAAGTAATTTATTTTAAAGTGAAAATTGGAACCCTGGAATTTAGCGAGGTTGCCAAACTTTTTAGGAATTCAGTTTACAGGGATTTTTGAAGACAATACTATTGCACATTAATCAAAGGTCTCTTCATAGCGCAATTTGGATGCCATGGCAACATTTCAGGAAAATGGAAAAAGACCAAGATATGAACGCACAGGGTGAGAAATTAAAGCAAAAAACAATATAAAGTGTCTTAGTAGGGTGTTGGGCCACCACAAGCTGCCAGAACAGCTTCAATGCACCTTGGCATAGATTCTACAAGTCTCTGGAACTCTACTGAAGGGGTGGAATACCATTCTTCCAAAAGATAGTCCCTCATTTGGTGTTTTGATGATGGTGGTGGAGAGCGCTGTCTAACATGTTGGTCCAAAATATCCCATAGGTGTTCAATTGTGACTGCGAAGACATATGATTCACATCATTGTCATACTCATCAAACCATTCAGTGACTCCTCGTGCCCTGTGGATGAGGGCATTGTCATCCTGGAAGAGACCACTCCCATCAGGATAGAAAGGTGATCACTGAGAATAACTTTGTATTGATTTGCAGTGACCCTTCCCTCTAAGGGGACAAGTGGACCCAAATCATGCCAGGAAAATGCCCCCCACAACATAACAGAGCCACCGGACAATTATGGGCAATTATGATCAACATACACAGATGTGTTATGCTTTTGTGTCGGTGGTCAATGTATAGAAATTGATCTGAATCGATCTCTAACGCTGCACCTGAGGTGCATCACACCGGTAGCTGTGGCATATCCCCTTAGGATACCAGTAGCACTGCACTCAATCCAACAAAGCCTACCGTTTGAACGAAAGGGAAACTCTACAGTTCGCTTCAACACTGCTTTGGTATGAATACGATATTAGAATCACTTTTTGGAAATGAGACGCCCTGAAGTGGAAGTATTTAAAGCGGTAATTGAAAATGCCGGTTGACCAATTAGCGTTGTTCAGTGCTGTAGCTCCGCCCGGATGGTTCCCGGTCCCTCGAAAAGTACTACCTCCCTAGCAGGAATTTATTTTGGCGCCAGGAACTATCCCAGAGGAACCTTTTCGGAGGTACTTCCGGTGGTCGGAAAGGTCGAAGTTCCTGGGACAAAGTACCAATAGTACTTAATTCTGGAATAGTTCCTGCGGTCAGAAAACGGCTAAAAAGGAAGAAGGTTCCTGTTCAAAAAAAGTAACCAAAAAGGTTCAGGTTCCTGCGGTGGAAAAACGACTCATGATGCTCCTGCCATCATGTTTGGTGGCAGGAGCATGCATGGTTGGGTTTGCTGTTGGTATTCAGTGTTTTTTCTCCCCTTTTGCCAAAAAGTTCAATTTGTGTCTGTCCACAGAACATTGTTTGAGTTCCTTTGTGGAACATCCAAATGGTCTTCGGCAAATCTGAGACATGCAGCAATGTTTTTTGTGGAGAGCAGTGGTTTCATCCTCGATATCCGCCCAAGAACATCACTCTTCAATGGGAGGGAAATTTAAAATCTAAATAGGTGAGAATATGTGGGCGGCCACTAACCTACCTGGGCGGGGTGCCAGAGTAAAGCCTATGTGTGGGAAACACTGGTATTTGTCATATTCGTTCTTTATTGTTGACTTTGATGAAGATCATCAGACCATATCTTAGAAGCCATTTATACAGGAATGTAGGTAATTCAAAAGGGTTGACAGACTTTCTCGCAACTGTAAATACTTTGCATTTGGACGTCACCAACAAGGACATAGTCAAGTGAAGGGAATTATACATTTATTTTAAAATGAAATTAACAAAATTAATGATTTTTAATGAATCATTATAACCTAAGTCATTTTGTAATCTCAACTCTTGAAATGCCATGGCAGGACACAACTACTTGCTTTTTTTGGTTTGTGGTTGACATTACGATGTTTGGTTTTCTGTAAATCCTAAACTCAAACGTTTCATCACTAAGTCCATATATGTTAGATGTGAAACAACTACAATCATGTTGACGAGTTTAAACCTGTGAACACTTCCAAATCTGTGCTTTGCTGTCAAGGCACTGATTGTTTTCATAGAATGTGCATGCAGCATCACAACAGCTTCCGAGGAGGGAAACTATCTCTTTTCGAAAGTGGGCTCTTACCCCATGAGGAGGTAAATGAGGATGACTCCTGAGAGGAAGAGGCCTTTGTTGCTGGAGTGGTGGCTGAGCAGCAGAACCAGGTAGCAGAAAGCACTGAGCAGCAGCACCCACAGCATGTGCAGCTCAAAGAACAGGAAGAGGCCATAGATCCCAGCCAACACCGACACCATGTGCTTTACATTGGGCAGGCCTCCTGGTGAAGACAAGGGATTAGACAAGAATTAATAGAAAATACTATATATTAAAGTCACAATGAAATAGCATCTAACTTCTGTAATTTGATGTATTGTGGCGGGACATAATGTGGGGAGAGAAAATAAGAGAAAATAAAAATGGTGAAATTTTTCTTGCCATGTATTTTAAACAGGTATGGTAAATAAGCAAAAACAAGGGTCAAAGGTTTCATTACACATTTCATTGTGACCAAGTAAAGAGATGGCAAAAGCATCAGAAGACAAGCATTAAATAGTAGCAATATCTCAGGGTACACACTATCCAACCTTAATGTAAGGTAGAAGAATGGTAGAAGAGCAAGGTAGATGAGATTACCAGATCTGTCCCAGTTGCAGTTTGTATATAGAGGTATTAGTCTATATAGTACAGTGGGTGTTTTGTTGTGTTTATGTCTGTCGTGAAAGTGAAGCGTTGCTGGACTGGTCTTGCTCACCGAGCCTGAAGCAGAGTCTGCAGAGCAGGCAGAGCAGCAGCAGCCTCCAGATCTGCTGCAGACCCTGCTGGATGGTACTGACACCACAGCTCTCTGCTAGCTGCAGCCACACTGCCAGCCTGCTGGGAGACTCCATACTGACCCTACGGAAACACAAACTGTAGACTACTACAAACACTTCACCTTACAGTCTTTCCTTCATTCAAGACATACTCTTCAGTATCCCAAATGCGTGCCATTTTCTCTTGTATGGAAAGAACATCACGCCAAACTGCTCAAAAATCTGGCAGTTTTATTTGGCCTTGCTTATCGGCAAACACATACATAACTACTTGAAGATAATTTAGATGAACTAGAAGGCTTTAATTGTCATGGTCTTCTGGAAAATTCAGCATGCACCTGATCCATCAAGGAGCCCTTTATTGCAATTAAATGCACACAAGTTCACAGGTTAGTTCACCCCACACAGTGTGTTTTGGAGGAAGACAGTTGTGGCAATAACAGGCAAACAAGTTAACAGTTAACATTATATTAAAATAGTGTTGCTTGTTGTATGGATGTATGCTGAACTGAAAAGTATATATGATAACAATAGTTAACAGCTATAGCTTATCAGCTATAACTGGTAGGAAAAAGGGAAATAAAGTGTGTGCTTGTGCACCAGGCAGCACGGTAGAAGTCACAAAAGCATGAGCAGCTCTTGGTTGGTGTGTTCACATACCAGGAAGTAGCTCTTGATTTTCTAACTGTAGTGGCTAAATCAATGCAAACCCAAAGCCACTTCCAAGTTTCATATTGGTTAATTGTTATAAAACAACTAGAATAGAGGAAAAGCCCATTGAGCCACTTAAACGCACTTGATAGCATAATCGTATAGTTAAATCAACAAAACCTCACAAATAGCATGCAGTCAAAATGATTAAGATGTTTAACTGTTTGATACCTTTGAAATTTTTATTTGTAGGCTATATTTTGTCAGCCTGTTAAATGTTTTCCTATAAAATCCCAAATATGATCAAGTCACTTCATTACTGAAAGTTATTTGGGGCCAAATAACAAGGGTCCATGTTCATGGTTTAGATGGTCGATAGATGGTCAATAGAAGGGATAGTAACCTGCTGACCAATGCAGTAGGTCACACTAGGTTACAGGCTACAACAGGCAAGAGAATAACAGCCAAGCATAACAGAACTGTGAGGAAGTTGTTCTCGCAAATGTATTTTGGCAGCTTTGAGCCATCAAATATGAGGTCTAGCCATAATAATATTGTTTTAATCTGTTATCTGCTTTGTTAATTAACTTGATATACATGAGCTATCTTATGTGCAAATTGTGATAACTGATTATAAAACCTTTTCAAAAACATCCTCATCTTTTTTTGAGCCATGGGCTTTATATTGCATATCAGCCTAACATTGGCCCTTCATCCTGATGTAATTATTAGGCATTGTTTTTAAGTTATGCAATGTAATATCATTTTCTTGCCATGTCTTACAAACATGGAGACACAGAAAAATGGCAAAGGCAGACCCTGCCAGACCGTGTCGACGGAGGCATCTGAGGGCTTCTTTTTTTCCCGTCCAAACTGGTGTGCATTGTGCATTTTAAAGAACGTAGTGTAACAAAACTCCATGAGGCCAATAACCTGTTAATAAGGCTCTGCTACAACAAATACCTTTCGGTCGATACCCTAATGTGATTGAATTCGTCAAAAGACCCTCAGGTGCAGAACTATAGAGTTGGTCAGTGGCACATTGCGTAACATATTACAGAAATGTGGCCAGCATGACACTGAAGGAGAGAGAGCCTTGCGCTATTTGTGAGAGCATTTCCCAGTCACATTAACCAGGAAATGTCCACTATCAGATTTACCTTGGGAAATGTCTAAATTTACTGCCCTGCTGGGAAATGTCTACATTTACCGGGAAATGTCTACATTTACCAGGGAGTTGGAGAATGTCTTGATTTACCAGTAAATATACATTTACCACTTTCCCACATTTACCGTAATATATCAGGTATGATTAGGCTATCAATAGAAATTTGTCATATCTGAATGATGAGGCTCAAAAGACACACCAGCAAGTCAAATAACCTATCATAGATAGGGACATTAAGTATAAATTCAGTCACTACATTGAACAAATATGAGTTGGCACCTTCTGGCTTATGATTCGCAGGACCAGGAATTCTGTCAAACCCTAAAGCAAAGCCCCAATGTGGTTAAAAATTAAAAAAATAAAAGTCACCCTAGGTTAGGCCTATGATTGTCTCCCACAATTAGGCAGGCAGACTTTATTAGGATCTTACTCAAACGTTAGATACAGGTGGCACGGAGATCTTGCTCCTCCAGATCTTGCTCCTATCGTTACACTAGCAGACGAGTAACAAAACATAAAGGGCGACTGGAAAGAACATGGAACAATGGAACATTTGGAGTATGCCTGTCTTTAACAAAGTATAAAAGTGTATTTGTGCATAGGAGATAGAGCGCCACCCACCGCCCCGCAAGTAGACAAATGAAGGATTATGGACGTCTGTTTAGGTAAGTGAAATTCGACGTATTGGTTTCGTTATCGGACTCGCTGTCTTTCGTGCAGTAAAAAGTAAATGGAGCAATACAGGACCCTATGGGAGAAGTAAACTGCCATATGATGAAAGACTCCCAAAGGGTCCTGTATCAGGGCTAGGAAAGACCGTGGTTTGACAAAAGGCGGCTGAGTTTTTGTTGCAGTAACGGGACAAATTCATTTACATTTACCAAGGTAAAAATCAGCCCAAGGAAAGGATTGGGGGTTGGTTACTCTACGTCAGCCACAGGCATATGATTTGTGGCCAGCTAACGGTAACTCCTTTATTCAAATATAGCCCGCTGGCTAACTTAGCAAGCCGGATGGATGAACTAGCTGTTAGCTAACTGGCTAGTGTTTATCAATGCTGTGTCGCCTTGTAACCCTGTGAGTTAGCTAGTCCGGTCATTCGGAATAATGCAACATATGTAGGACAACCTAGTAAACTATCTTCTTTGGGCGAGGCGCTACGTGGATGTTAGTTAACAAGGTGCTTCGGCAAAGTAACTTACCTGGATCTGGAGGAGTTCTGATTCTTCTTCTGCTTCTTCTTTGCTTTTTTTTATTTATCGGCGGTTGGCAACCAACGTTAAAGGTTCATTACCGCCACCTATTGAATTGGAGTGTGAACCAGAGTTTTGAAATCGAATATGGTTGATGTGGGTGTTCCAAGAGATTTTGGATTATAGTTTACCCCAGATTATTTGGCCAAACATTTGTGGAATTTTTTTTATAAAAACGTATCCACAGGTCCCTGACTAGTTTCGTGGTGATTAGAACAATGGCTAAAAATGTGCTTTTTAAAAAATCCAAATTACTGGAAAACTAATAAGCAGACGCAGATGATTCTATTGGTAAAATGGTTGCATGTGTGTACCAAGAGTTACGCCCTTTCAAAATGTGTTTTTGGCATATATTATAGTACCACCATTTGGCTGATTGGTTTAATATTTGTCAGAGACATCTGACTACTATTATCCACTATTTTGTCAAATGTAATTTCTCTATCATGTACCATCTCATGGCAAATTGCAAAAATAATAATGTAGCTGCAAGCAGCGATCGCCAAAATAACATCTATGTGACGGTTATCAGCCCATCCATCCATGTTTGTATTAACATTAAGGTGCGGTCACATTAGAATTTGTTCAATTTATTGTCTTTGCTTTGTTTGCTACAAAGGATGTGATGCCAACTAAAAAACTAGCACGCTTGTTAAAGTGGCTAAATAGCATGCTAGTAGCTAACTACCGTAGCTATCAATCAGCTCCGATACCTGTTTGGCATCTTTTGGCTATTTGCTTTATATAAGTTACAGTTATGAATTTATGTAGGCATTTTTTTCTACCTTTCTGTTCTGAATGTAGCCATCTGAAATGGCATAACCATAGTTAGCCTACTTATATAGTAACAACAAATAAACCCATGATCATTCGATTTCAACTGGAGCCACCGTCAATGTTGTACAAACTAGTCTCTCCTGACTTGAACTACATTACAACAATCAAAAGATCAAGGAGGCCTAGAAGCACCCAATTTTCAACACTACTTAGCAAACCAATTACAATATCTTATCAAATGGATCCATCACCACCACCCATGGCTTGATATCGAACAAACCGAATGCCAAGACATAGCAATCACAGACCTACCCTTTCTCGGTGAATCTATCAAAAAACACAACTGTTACAAGAATATTGCAATTGCGACGACTCTGACAGCTTGGTGGAAAGTCAACAAAATAAAAAAAATGTACAATGTCACCTAGCGCACACACACCCATCTGGCACAATCCAGATTTCGCTATATATAATTCACCTTTAGGCACCAAAGAAAAAGAGATTACACACCTCCATCACATCTTTGACAACAACACCTTGCTGAGTTTCCAACAACTTATCGAAAAATACAATACTGAGAAACAACAATACTTACAATACATCCAATTAAAACATTCGATTAAGGCAAAAATATATATTTCTAACAACCCCCTGGAACAATCACCATTATTGGATAACATCAACACAATTGCAAAATCAACATCATCAAAACTTTATAAACTCATATCATCCAGTGACTCTACTAATGCACCTTGTATTCCAATAGACAAATGGGAAAAAATCTCAACATCCACACCAATATGAACTTTTGGAATAAAATCTGTAACAACATCTTCAGCATGTCAACAAACACTAACATAAGGCTAATTCAATACAAGCTCATTCACAGAACACAAGAGCACAAGATGAACATAATGGGATTCACTGTATCAGACATATGCACTCATTGTACACTCAACACAACTGAAGATTACCTCCATGCACTCTGGCTCTGTCCACCGATACAACATTTTTGGGAAAAGGTAACGACTACACTATCACTACTTCTTAGATATAAAATTCCATTATCCCCTTCCATATGCATACTCGGTGATCTGGATATACTCAACACATGTTCAACACAAATCACAATACCGCTACTTGTGGCCCTAACTATCGCCAAGAAAACAATACTACTTAACTGGAAAAATAGAAAAAAGCTCAACATCCCACAATGGTTGGATCTGCTAACACAACAGATATCAATGGAACAACACTCAGCTCATCAAAAAAACAACTTGATCAGTTCAATAAAACATACTCAACATTTCTTAGATCTATTCTGTTGTCGGTGAGCTAATGCCATAATACCTTAATAAATGTACATATATAACTGCAAAAACATTCAAACACTCAAACCACACAAGAATAAGAACACTTGTATAACCAAACCCATATTGTAAAATTTACCCAAAACACATCCAAACCCAAAACAGATATTGCCCCCCCTCCCATTTTTTTCCTTTTCCCCTCTCTTCCCCTCTTAAAAAAATACTGTGAAGACTATTATTATTATTATCATTATTATTATTATTATTATTATTATTATATTTATTTTATCTTATTTTATCTTATTTTATTTTATTTTTTCCCCCCCTTTTCTTTCTCTCTGTCTTACAAACTACCCTGTTACCTGTCACTGCCTTTTTTTAGTTGTTGTTTTTTAGTTTTGTTTTGTGTTTTTTGTTTTTTGTTTTGTCTAAGTAAGTCAATATTATTTGTTGTCACTTTAGTATCTGTTAGTATGTCCATATTGTCTGTCCCTGTATGCACTAATTGGTGAATTAAAAATATATAAATAAAAAATAAAACAATAACCATATCTTAGCTTCCCCATAGCCACTCCCATTCCCAGGTTTTCCCAATTAGTAACTGGGCTATATAAGCTGTTAGAAGAGCTACACTATCTGGCTGTGCATGACTTTTCCTTTGTGTTTTTATTGTAATAAATTTGTGAAAGTTTGGGGAAATGCACTCTGCTCTTCATTGGCTTACCTCTGGATTATTTAATCAGAGTCCTTGGCAGAAACTAGAGCCAATGTAGTAGTAGGAGTTTTCTAACCACTACATGTACATGGCAGAGAGAAAATAAAACAACAAAAAGGAACTAATGGATTCTCCTCATCATTGTAAGTTGGAAATGCTCCCTGGCACTGAATGAGTGACTTGAAATTCACCTACCACTAGCATTGGTATCCTACTACAGAAGTGTATATTGAGGTGGGAGGCCAAACTTGCACATTGTACAAAGTTCTGATGGAAAATTAAAAAGAAGAAAGACAGCGGTGAAACTTCAACTCTCACTTCCTGTTTTTAAATCTTTGAAGGATTTAGAAGCAAACTCATTGACCTGTCCATGATTTGATTAGACTATTACCTGTTTTTGTATTTATGATCATGATTTTATTTGATGCTTTGTAAATTGTTTTGTTGTCTGTCAAACTTATGTATTGACTTGCACTGCTGCCTATCTTGGCCAGGTCACTCTTGCAAAAGAGCTTTAATCTCAATGAGTCCTTCCTGGTTAAATAAAGGTTTATTATTAGGAACCTGCCTCTGGACTGATGCTGCCTTTTTCCACACGTCAATACTCCTAGAATTGCTTGCTACTGTCCTGCAAGTAGGGGGTCGACAGCCTAATCCAACAGTCACATTTATTGATTAATGCTGACCATACAGATTGGCCGATTATAGTATGTTTGTGTAACTTGGTCTGCTAATGCTATATACCAAATTTGGAAAGGCAAACATTTGTTGTAAGGCAAAGACATGGAAGTGAACAATGGAAGTGACACACCAAAGCCATTGAGGGTAAAAAGTACAATTGCACAATACCACACACTTGCACTAAGGACTTAAAGCTGCACAACAGTTCACATTTCCTGTATCTCGTCCCCGAACAGCGACACCATAGCTCCTCAGAGAAAGAGGAGGAAAAAATGAACAAAAAATATCTCCAGACTCAGGCACTGCTATAAATAATGGGCGATGTGCTTACCCTTATGTTCTGTTCACATTGGCAATGTACATCAGATAACCTCCCTATAAGACACAGCTTCTTAAAAACATTATTCCTTTAATGTATTCTAATGTCAGGTACACTTATTCCAGTGATGTTAGGGGCAGGCTGTCTCTTCTGAAAAAGCTCAAATGGTATCACTGTGTTAGTATGTGTGTTAGACAATATACAGTATTTCTCAAGGAAATCCTCCGCAGTCACCAATGATGAGAAGGAACACCTCATCCTTCAAGCCTCCAGGCAGTGTCAGCTTGCCTTTTCTTGTTTTTATGACTCTCCGGTCTCTCCTTTGACCAGGCCTTATGTTTGGATGCCTGGGGCCAATCATGTCCTTCCCCCTCAGCCTTCTCTCCATCAGCCCAGCAGCATATGTCAGTGAAATTGGCCAGAGTGCTACTAATTAGACTCCTCTATTGTGACGGGTTCCCCCTTTTGAGCATTGCCACTCGTCATCACATTCTGTGATTGCGAGGGTCGCAATGCTGGCAAATGTTTTTTATAGGACTCTAAATGAGCTGAACCCAGAGGCGCTGTTGCCTCTGCTTTCAACTCTATCTCCCCCTGTCCAAAACAAAGGGCTCAGCAGAGGGTTTAGGGTCTGGATGCAGCACTAGTCATTTTCATTTTATCGTGTAAACACAGCAGGGTTGGGGTCAATTCACATACATTTCATAATTTCATTCTGGCATAGGCTCCAGCATGCATTGTTGTATCTACTGTTTTAGACTTTGTATTCAATTCATCGCATTCAATTCTGGATTTTCCTGGAAATTCAATAATCCACTTTTGGTATGAGAACGTTTATTTATATAGCCCTCTATCACAAACACGCCTCAACAGACTTCACAGGCCTAAATAGGTCAACAGAATATGATTAGAATAGCTCCAGCACCAGCTCAGCAATAGCCTACATGATTACCATGCAATATTACAAGTGCTGTTTAATTAAGTTGTCTTATTTTAGCTCCCTTCTCCTCACCCCTTGGGAGAGGGGCACGTGTGACCCATTCAGAGCCAGTAAATAATAAGGATATCCTAACACTGTTTGTCAAGAGGTCAGCAGAGGAAAGACAGAGGCTTCCCAGGGGTGCTGACCTCTCTTGCCAGTCATCAAGCAAGGCTCAGGGGTCAAAAGCTGAGCACTGGGCCAGTTCTTCTTCCCTGATTTCCAGAGCATGAAGCAGCAGCACCGCCACATCCTCCCACCGCTATAGACAACAATGAGAGTTACTTGAGATCACTTAAGCCATTTAGGGCCTTCATGTATCAATGCAAAACAGTTAAAGTGTCACCAGAAAAAAACTAATACTGTATGTAATATGTAGTATTACATCTGCATTATGGATGTGACATGCAATTAAGTATTTTTTGACATGCCACACATCTCATGCAAACTGTGTGAATTTCAGTCAAATACAATACAATTGTTATCTTGAAGGAGGCTTGGCTGAATCTAAAAAGTATAATTATGAAAAGGATTGTATTTTCATAAACATTGAGGAAAAGGTTACATTATGGATGTGACGTTCTGGAATTATGGATGTGATGTGTCTGAAATAAGCAGTTGCCCTTTATAGAAAATCCATGAGAAACGTTAATAACATGTTGAAATGTTATATGAAAACAAACAGGGTTTTAGAGTGGTTTGATGTGTGTGTGTTTTTTTGTTCAGCAAAAGGGTGTATGATTGGCAAGATGATGAGACTCATTTAAACATTTGGATTTGATGTAAACAGTTAATATGCTGGTACATAAAGGTAATAAAACACGGTGTTCAGTGCCTATTTAAGGATCCCCTCACCTACTTAAAGAATAGGTTCTGTATGAAATATACATAATGATGGTTTATTTGATATTTCAGTTTGACAGAACATACTTCTGTATTTAACATGAAAAGCCAACCCTCAACCAGCCTTTAGTCACCATCAGTGTTCAGGCTCAGGACGACATGACTGGACCATATCTTATATTTCACAAAAGGACAATATCGGCCTGACTCTTATTAGACACCAGGGACAACCAAAATTGGTGGTTCAGTTAATGAACTTGTGTAGGTTAGTACACACGAAACCGTGCAAATGTTCAACCTAACTGTAATATCAGTGACTATTTTTCTTGACTGTGGGTGTCCTGGTGGCTCAGTGGTCAAAGTTGCGTAGTTTTAGGTACATAAAAACACGTTTTTATAATTTAAGCACGTTTGAAATATCATGTCAAATTTTCTAACTGTATATTTTGATATAGTACTTATTCTGCATTCATTCTTGTCTTTGTCTCAGTATGTTCTGTTGCTGTTATTTTGCACAGCTTCAAAATGCAATTAATCCATACTTTTTCCCATTCATACATTCATTCGATTTAACATGTTCTATTGTTGGAAGGAGTTGTTACTCGTGGCTATGCGTCATGCATCTTCCGAATTATTTAATCATGGACCATACTATGTAAAAGCAAAAGGTTTATTTTCTTTATTTTCTTCGTTAAGTAATTATCCACACGGTGTCCACAGTTTAGCTAAACAAATAAAGATGAAGAAAACAAGAGACATGACGGCACGGTAAGAAAATTGTGCTTAGCCCGTAAGGGAGCTAAACCACTAACAAACTTGCCGGCCTTCTCATTGGCTAGTGGCACACTAATGTCCCTTCTCTTAAAGGTACAATGTTCAATTTAACCAAATAATTTTCAATAGGTCTAATACAGGTAACAATGTAATTAAAAGGGGTAAGTATATGAATTTACGTGTACATGGATAATTAAACATATTTATCTATCCATAGTAATTACATAAATGAACGAGAACATTTTTCATTGCACACAAATTACAATGCATAAACTATGTGTGGCCCATGCAACTACTGCTACTGCTACTACTACTGCTGCTGCTACTGCTGCTACTACTACTAGTACTGCTACCACTTACTAATAATCTTTTTTCTTTTCACACAAAACTTTGTGTGAAAAGTCAAAGTGAAATAACCCCTCCCCCTCCCTTCATTCAGCCTACTGCAGATGCCCCGGGGCCGTGTGCGTGCGTGCGTGCGTGCGCGCGTGCGCGCGTGCGTGTATTTAGGAGGGGGGGATCTGCCCTACCATCTGTCATGTGAGTTCAGGGTCTGAGAAGATCTATTAAGACATAACATATGCTGTTCCATCAGTCCCACACATCACCAACAACCAAAAAAAGTTTTAGGTCTTGAACTTTATGATGCATTATTGTTATTATTAATGTTGTTATTGTTATTATTATTATTATTATTATTTTTATTATTATTATTATTATTATTGCAGACAGAGAGACCTTTTTCTTTGTGCTTTGTGTTTCAGTGGTTATTGTTGTGGACAGCTGTCAGTGTGCATCACTCTCATTGGCTGATTTGTTATTATTAATGTTGTTATTGTTATTATTATTATTATTATTATTATTATCATTATTATTATTATTATTTTTATTATTATTATTATTATTATTGCAGACAGAGAGACCTTTTTCTTTGTGCTTTGTGTTTCAGTGGTTATTGTTGTGGACAGCTGTCAGTGTGCATCACTCTCATTGGCTGATTTGGGAGCCAGGCACAAAGCTGTGCTCTTTGATTGGCTGGTTTAGGTGGCAGTAACAGAGCCTTGCTGTATGACTGGCTGAGGAGTTTGTTTCAGAGCTGGTAGAGGTTGAAGCTGATAGTCAGACAGTTGGTCCAAAGCAGACATGAAGCTGTGGAAAACCTTCCTGGGTGAGTCTCCTGTCTACCTGGCAGGATAACAACCATTTACACTCAGCTTCAGATACAGCACTTCAGCAACACTTAATGCGTATTAATGCAAAAACAACTTACATGGTAAACATTTCCAAAATAATGTCACTACTACTACTGCTACTACTACTAGTACTACTATTACTACTAATACTAATGTATTACTACTGTAGTACTACTAATAATGCTAATAGTATTACTACTTCTATTGCTACTGCTACTACTACTACTAGTACTGTATTACGTCTACTAATACTACTGCTACTGCTACTACTACTACTATTGCTGCTACTACTCTTACTGCTACTACCACTACTACTGTTACTATTACTACTACTACTATTGCTACTACTACTACTACTGCTGCTGCTACTACTACTACTACTACTATTGTTACTATTACTATTACTGCTCCTACTACTACTCCTACTGCTGCTACTACTGCTACTGCTACTACTACTACTACTACTACTACTACTACTGTTACTGTTACTATTACTACTGCTACTCCTACTGCTGCTAGTACTACTACACTACTACTGCTTTACTACTACTATTTCTTCTACTTGTACTGCTACTACTAGTGCTACTATTGCTACTACTACTTGTACTGCTGCTGCTACTATACAATTTCTACAACCTTTTTAAACCATAAAATACCTGGAATTAAAAGGGAAGGCTATCTTGTGAAGACTTTGTTTGGCTTGTGGTAGGCTCCATGTGTTTGACTGGGCTCCTCCTCCTCCATCCTCCAGCTACTTAGCAGCTCTTTAAATATTTACAACATGGCCTGTGGTCTGGCCCAAGCCTGGCAGTCGGTCCTCCATTATGAAGCAATACTGTACATCAATCTGGTGTAGGTCTGCTCTATGCCTGCAGAGGGCAGTACAGCAGGCTTCTGTCCATGGTGCTGAAGGTCCGGCCGGCTCTGTCCTGGGTGCTGAACACCTCAGGGTGCTGGGCTCAGTCTGAGGCTGCTTTAATAGTAATCTAATGTATACTAGTGTGTTCTAGTGTTTTTATAGTGTATTGTAGTCGATTCTAGTACATTGTAGTATATTATAGTGAATATCTATCTGTCAGCCTGGTGTGATGTCGGAGCGGAGGGGGAGGGGAAGACAGTAGTCTGAACGGAAGGTAAGGCATATTTCTCTTTGACAAAGACGATGAAAACAAACTTATTTATGTGTATTTTCCGATGCTGTGGGTCCATCCACACGCCACCCGGAGGCTTTATGGTTAAACAGCCGAGCTGTTGACGTCTAATGGACGGGGGAAGGATATGATGAAGCGGTAGGATCAGGCCTGAGTTGGCGGAATATTCCGGGATGGTGGGGAGCTTTTCTCTTTGGTTTTCCTCTTCAGGAGACTAATTTAACCCTGGTCTGAATCTGCGCAGGGCTAGGCTTTTCAAACCGCTTATTTCTCGTTTTGTCGGTAATTGTTGGCTTCTACAATGGCGGTGCTGATAGAGTCAGTCAGATAAATACATTATAAACTCCACTGGAAGCCGATGGCCTGTCTATGTATTCTATTCTGCCTGTTTAGGAAAACAGAAAGGCCTCGTCCTGCTTCATAGCCAGGCCCGCATTTCTAGGCTGCCGGCATATAACATAATTTTACATTAGAAAGGCTACTGCTACGTTTTATATTTGCGTGTTGTGTGATGTGTAATGGCTGTGTTATATTCAAGCTGGACACAAATTCAATCAATACAGATCCAAACTGATGTTATGATACTAAAGTCAATCGTAGAGTTGTGATGGCCCCCCATCATCCTTTCTAAAGTCACTTGAAAACGGTCATCGAGAATTACTAGGCTTGTCCTGGTCAAGTTTATTATCCAGCCACTCAACAGCAATAGAGTATAGGCAATGGCTATAATTATGTGTATGTGTATAAACCCTGTGGCATGAATAAAATGAAGAACAAGGCAATATTTCTTTTTCATATTTCAATAGGGCCTTCTTTAAAAAGGTAAAATAAATATCATATTCTCTTTTCCCCTCGTTTAGGGTGCAGTTATTATGTAGATACTGTGCATGTATTGTGTCATCTCCAGTCAACTTAACAATTCAGAGTTTCTCTAACATTTTCATGTCCCAGACCTCCACATAGACCCACATTAGATCACATACCTCCGTTTGATTAGATTTAGTCCATGGATCCATATGGGAAAGTTTGAATTGTTGTTGGTTTAGTGTTGAATTGTAAAACTGTCTACACTGCATGTTGGGAGATTATAGCGGTGTGACTGAAAACTAGGATTACAATAGTGATATACATTCTTTAATTGTGATACTTTGTAGTGAATGAAATTACAGTGGAATTAAACTATTCCTCATTTTACCGAGGACCCGCTGAAACTCCTTCAAGGACCCCTGGAACTCACTCAAGGACCCCTAGGGGTCCCCAGAGATCAGCTTGAGAACCGTTGTAATGACTGGCATTTTTTCGGTTTTTGGAATCCACCACGCTAGATACAAATGTTTCAATGGTGCAATGCAAAGGTGAATCACAATAATGTCTGTGAGCAGACTAAGCCAACGGTAAACCATATTACCTACAACATGATGTATCCTTATTGTTGTTGTATTATGTTTGTATTATTATGTGCATGTGTGTGTGTGTGTGTGTGTGTGTGTGTGTGTGTGTGTGTGTGTGCGCGCGCTCCAATAGAAAATGAGTTCAGAGGTCAACTGCTGAGCCAGAGGTGGACCAGGGGGGAGCCAATCAGCAACTGGGAGAAAAGGAGCCTAAGAATCAAAGTACTTATCTATCTATCTATCTATCTATCTATCTATCTATCTATCTATCTATCTGTCTATCTATCTATCTATCTATCTATCTACAGATAGTATCTGTATCTTACAATTATTACAACATTATTACATTATTACAACTAGAAAATATCTGTCTGTCTGTCTGTCCATCTGTGTATTCATTTTCAGTATTCTCAATTCCACATGTAAATTGTAATAGGTAATAAAGATAGAGCTGGGATTCTCAATATTGGGGTCACCTGATATGCAGAAGGGGTAATGAGAGAGCCTAAACTGACTTCCCATAAGCAAAAAAAGAAAAGAAAAAAAGTAATTATAAATTGATGTGAATTTTCTTCAACTCACATCAACAACTAAAAAAACGTTCAAAAATAAATGTGTATATATATATGTAAATAAAATAAAAAATAAATTACGTTCACTGGCTACCTACTGGGTGAGGGACCCATTTCACTGTGATGTCGGCTCAGTAGACAGTAAGAGTGGATTACCAGTTGTCATTGTGTGCTTTAAAACTGATGGTACCCTTTGCAAGCACCACATTTATATGAAGCGGGATTCAGACTTTGATAATCGTAAAATATGAGCAGCTATGTATATGAGCGGTAATATGCAACTATCATTTAAAACCAATGATAAAGAAAATGTCAGTGATTTAAATGGCTGGGGTCTTGAGAATTTTCTGACCTCAAAGTGGGGTCGCCAACCAACAAAGGTCGGGAGCCCCTGAGATAGAGCCTTTATTCTCAAATTATTAGTTTACAGGGTAGATTTGCTTCCATATCATTCTTCTTCATTATATATACACACCTTTTAAGGCAAAAGATGAACAGTTATTTCCAGTTATTCTGATTTGGGTGAATTAAGATGTAAAGTAGTGATCCATCATATGACATATTACAGTGCTGCATTTTATCACGTAAGACTTCTATAGAAGTTAAGCCTGGTCATTACCCTCTTTTATTCAGATGAGCCAAGACACGACAGAAACGCGAACACGAACCCGCTCCAAAGGCATCCGAGGTCAGTCTGGACACACACACACACACACACACACATACAGTACACACATACACACACACACACACACACACACACACACACACACCTAGTTCTGTAGAGATGCTGCAGCATAAATTGATATGACGCAGGGAGTGATATTGATGTGAGGATTGAGGTTTCACATTGCATATTGTTCATATAACCCCCTTGCCCAGCTATTATTGTATAAACACAGTACTGAGGCACTAAGTGGCAATCATCAATGTGTGTTGATTCATTTTACCATACATAAATCTGTACTACAATGAACAGAACTCCAAATTTTAGTATCAAAAGCCAAAATAAAGATTTAGGGTTTTACATACATTCTCTATACAAAATAAAAGCTTTAGCAATAAAAATCTAAAATATGTAAACTCAACTGATGCCTTTATAAGAAAAGAAGTCTGGGGTAGCCAATTAATAATCAGATCTTTGTATGACTTTAATTTCTACATTTCATGACCCTCCTGTTTTACTCTTAGCGCCATTAGAACTTGTGGGGCAGGAGATCAGGCAAGAGTTAAGGTGAGTGATTTAATCTTTTTTTATTAAAATAATTTATTATTACTTGTCAAGTATGGATGATTGAAAAGATTTGTTTCTTGCTGTGTGTCCAGTAACAGCTGTCCTACTCCTGGATGTAATGGTAAAGGCCACGTCAGTGGAAGATACTCACGACACAGAAGGTAGGTCCTTTTCACGGGCTTTCAGTTAGGCTTCATTAAAGGCCTAGTTAAACTTGAACTATACAAATTCAGAATTCATCTCATTATCTTATGTTTGGCTGTATAGTTGTATGATATGATAGGCATGTATGATAGCAGTAACATTAGATGATTAGTTGTAGTAGGGCGCCATTATTGGTGATTCAACATTATTTACCAAGATGTTCACAGCTGCCAAGCATGTGCTGAGCTAATATCATTGTATCATTGAGATACAAATGAGAAAATTAGCAAGGCCCACTATGCTAATGGCCCACTACGCTAACCAGAGAAACTAATACTTTTACATATAATGACCCCAGCTGATGTCTCGGGCATTCACTTGTATACCCATCATGCCTTGCCCTCTCCAGTGTACTGGGATGTCCAATTGTGAAGAAAAGGAAACGTGAGGAGGCAGAGGTTGAGGAGAACCAGTCTGCTCCTAAGCGGAAGAACCAGCCTGTCAAACTAGGGATGGATGAGGGCTTCAACGCAGACAGCGACGCAGGCAGTGAGGCTGAGCAAAAGGAGGAAGAGGAGGAGGAAGACGACCTCAAAGAAAAGAAAAAGAGCAAAGCGAAAAACAGGCAAGAATCCATGAAAGGTGAGTGAGAGCAATAAAGTTGGCATCATGCTTCATTGTATTAACATATGTCAAGCACATATACCATGGAAATTGAGATGAAGGATAATGAATTCTTATGTAGGTAGAAGTGATGGCAACAAAAATGAAGCTTGAAGCTTTGACATGAAGCTTTGTTTAATTATGAGTTCAGATACAATTCATAACCTGAGATGTTAAGTAGTACACAGGGATGACAGAGACAAACCATGTATGCAGACAATCATCCGTCCTATATTGTGAATCCATAGCGGACTGCTCACCGGTGGCAACAGAAGACAAAGAAGCAGCAGTCTGTCCTGCGGTTGAAGATGACAAGAAAGAAAGCATCACCTCAGAGACTGAAGCTGAATGTGAGAAAACCAGGGAGGAGGTAGAGCCGGTTACAGAACAACACCTCACCGACGTCCATCAGCAGGAGGAAACAGAAAAGGAGGTGGAGGAAAGTCAATCGGTAGCAGAGGACGAGCCATCAGAGCAGCCTGAAGGAGAAACAGAGAGAGTTGAGGTTAAAGAGTCAAAAGAGCAGGAAGAGGTAGAGGAGAAGGGGGAAGTTGTGGAAGAGGAGGAGGTAGAAAGACAGTTGGTAAGCCAGGAGAACTCTGACCATCAGTACTCCAGTGGGGGTTACAACCATCAGGCCAAAGAATCAGTAGAGGAGCAGAGCAAGGAGGAAGAGCAGGAGGAAGAGCAGGAGGAGGAGGAGGAAGATGAGGAGGAAGAGGTAGAGGAAGAGGAAGAGGAGGAAGAGGAGAAGGAGAAGGATGTCCATCAAGAGGTTGACACGCCTTGTACTTTGAGTCCATGCACTCAGGGATCTGAAGCAGAGGTGTCACTCAGGGAAGAAAAGGTCAGAACCCCAATGACTGAGGAAGAGGAGGAAGAGGAGGAGGAGGAGGAGGAGGAGGAGGAAGAGGAAGAGGAGGAGGAAGAGAGGCAGGAAAAAGAAGCAGGTGAGGTAGTGGAAGAGGAGGACCGGGACTCCAGCAAAGCCTCTCCCACTACGGTGGTTATAGAAGTCCGCTCTGAGGAGGACGATGATGATGAGGAGGAGGAGGAGGAAGAGGAGGAGGAAGAGGAGGAGGAAGGAGAGGAACAGGATCATGATTCAGATGGCTCGGGAGTGACGGATGACTCTGAGAACTGGGATATGACTCGGGGGAATCTGGGGCTGCTTGAGCAGGCCATCGCCCTGAAGGCGGAGGAGGTGAGGGGAGGCCAGGAGGCGAGAAGCTCCCCGGACTACCAGCCCTACCACAGCGACCGGACCTCAACCAAGACCACTGATCCTGCTGCCATGACAAGACGCACCGCAAACTACAGCAAAGGTACCACCGCATACAGCCATACTCATTCTTCAGAGCAAAGCTATTGTTTACATTGTGCTACCGTCTTTAGACTAATACATTTGTGAGATGTGATCGGTGGTTTTCCATCATGGTGTAAGAGTCAGCAGGTTTTCACTCCAACTGAACACTACTGCAGCTCATTTCACTACCTAATACTGGATTTCCAAATCACAGCAAACTGCATTTTTTTTAAATCTGAGGCACCAAGGTGTGCAAATGGGCAGTATATAAACACACACATAAAGCAATTTGCTTGAATTTGCTTTGGTGCATTTCCTTTTTGTGATAATTCCAAGCTAGCTCCTCCTATCTACTAAAAATGCTTATTACGTGGCTTTGTTTAATAGTAAATTGTGATTGGCAAATGAAGGCATTCTGAGGTCTGTTATTTCTGAATAAGGACATTGAGTAAGGACATTATTCCTTACATATTTTATTAAGCCATTAGCGAGCACTGCAGCAAATTAAATGAATACTGGACACATAGAGGTGAAACTGCTACCTTGTCTTTGACATAAATTATATATATATATATATATCATGCCATCATGGCTACCATCTAAAACCTGCTCCTCTTCATCTAGATAAGAAGGAAGTGAAGTGTCCAACACCAGGGTGCGATGGGACAGGTCATGTGACGGGACTGTACCCTCACCACCGCAGTCTGTCTGGATGTCCTCACAAAGACAGAATCCCCCCTGAGAGTGAGTAGTCTGTTCACCACTACTAGTGGTGCAAAGTGTGCCTACTACTATGGCTGCTGCTGCTACCACTAATACTACTATTAGCACTACTTCTACTACTACTACTACTACTACTACTACTACCATTACAATTACTACTACTGCTGCTACTGTAGTACCAACGACAACCAACTTAACAGGTCACCTAAGTATCTGTCTGTTGTCTGTCTGTAGTCCTGGCCATGCATGAGAACGTGCTGAAGTGTCCGACTCCAGGCTGCACGGGCCAAGGCCACGTCAACAGTAACCGCAACACACACCGCAGGTGAACAAATCTCCCGACCACCGACACACACATACATGCCCACAGAAACACATACACACATCCACGTACTTACATATACACACACATACACACCAAACACACAACCACAACAAATATAACAAAGCCCTATATGAAGCCCTATTGTGTGGATTTGATGCAGACTGGAGTTTTAGTTAATACAATTATTGAATGTCTTCTGAGGGCAGCAGAAGTTCAGTGTGTTTTTACAGAAGCTCTATTTTTGCATAACTAACTGACATCATCCGTTTCCTGTTCAGCTGTACTGTTATCAAGCTGCTTGTATTAATTACTGTTATTTAATATCATATCATGATATCATGTAACAATCCCTTGTGCCATACCCCAGGGAGAACATTTCCAGAAGTCCAATTCATACCTAAAGAATGATGTCCTACCTATACTGATGCTTGCCATAGAGGATATCAGGCTATGCCATCATAAATCTATTGGTACATCGTGCAGGCAGCATCATTCACTAGCCCACCTGCTCTATATGTTACAGGTTGCATGTTTAAGTGTGTGAGACTGGGCATATCATTGGCGTTATCAATGGGCACCTTCCTTGTGCTGATTGATTGTTGAGTTAGGCCCACGACACCTCAAGAAGGCTCAACAGCGATTTCAGCTTCCTTGAACCACCCTCCTCTATACCAACTCTCATCAGACTCAATCCAACCTTACCCTTGCTATCTAACGCCTGTGTGCCTAACATCTTACCAATACTTTTCCCACCATCAACCTGGCATTAACCTTCTACATTGGCAGAATAGAGAAAGAGAGAGAGTGTGTGTGTGAGTGCGTTTGTGCGTGTGTGTGTGTGTGCGTGTGCGTGTGCGTGTGTGTGTGTGTGTGTGTGTGTGTGTTATTGTAAGGGACGGGGGTGGGGTTGGGGTTAACCCCGTGTTGATGCATGTGTGTTCATGTGCTGATGGGCAATTGTGTCTTTGGGAGCAGCAGCATGCTATAAACAGTACTCACAATACACAATACTACAAACAGTATTCATGCAATGACTGCTAACAGTACAATCTAATGCTAATGCTAAACTGTAGCAGGTAATATAGCTGCCTTTTGATAGCAAGTAAATGTAATAATACTACTACCAGGCACCACCTAATTTTTAATGCAAACAGTAACACACAAATCAAGACAACCTAACCCACAATCCCTTTGCAATGACTGAGCCCATTCGTAGCCCAGTCTTTACTGTTAAAATTAATTAATTACAACTACAATTAATTTGTGTGCTTGCTGCAGCAATGCACCTTAGCAACCACCTAGTAACACTCAAGCAACTATTATTAATCACCTATTGACCACTTAGTAACACCCTAGCAACCACATTGAAAAACCTTAGCAACCACATAGTACAGCCCGGCAAACCACCTAGTAAAACCCTAGCAACCACTGTTAATAACCTAGAAACCACCTAGTAGCACCTGAACAACCATTAAAAATCACCTAGCAACCAATTAGTAACACCCTAGCAACTAGTATTAATACCTTAGCAACCACTAGTAAAACCTTAGCAACCACCTAGTCACACCTTAGTAACCACTGTTAATCAACTATAAACCACCTAGTAACTCCTGAGCAACCACTAGTAAATACCCAGCTACCATCTAATAACACCCTAGCAACCATCACTAATCACCTAGCAACCACCTCGTAAACATAGTTGGGTTTGTTACTCAAAATATGTAATATATTGCTTTTTACTTAATCATTTCAAAAGTTTCTCTAGAGTTTCCCTACCATTGAATAGGTGCAGTGGGTCACCATGCCTTTAAGAGCTGCTAACCCTGAAAGAATTACATTAATATGGGTTTCAGAGGGAGGGTTTTAGTGCCCCATGATGGTCTAAATACTGTTTCAGAAGTTTTTCTACCCTGGCAAGAATAAAATTAACTGGGTAACACCGAATATTAGCACAAAATGTTGGTGTCAGCCTTCACAACCCCATATTAGTCAAACACTAGTGTGAATATCAAATGTTGCCCTCAGAAAGCATTTCTATAACTAAAACTCTATCTGCGTATTAGATGCCCATTCATTCATGAGAGCTTAACTCCACTGTCTACCATGTCAGTCTGTCAGGCTGCCCCATCGCAGCAGCAACCAAGCTGAACAAGACCCAGGACAAGCAGGCTCTTCCCCAGGCCTCAGCCAGCGAACCCTCCGCCAACTCCGACAGAGTGCTCAGGTGAGACTTCATCACTCAAGCTGACGAAGGCTAAGAATATGTTCTTTCTTACTGCAACGGCCTGGAGCAGTAGCTGCAGGGGGAGGGAGGGTTACACCTATACACACTGACCAGTACAATCACAGTCTTCTACTGTTGGCCACTGAGCAGCTCCACTGGAGTAGTTGGGTGTTCAGTGCCTTGTTCAGTGGGATTTGAACCAGTCAAGTCAAGTCAAGTTAAGGTTATTTATATGGCCCTTTATCACAAGCATGCCTCAAAGGGCTTTATAAGCCCAACTAGGACAAGCTCATAGACAATCAGTTATCAAATTAAATAATGACAATTGGACAATTGTGGTATTTACAGAATATGATCAGTAGAAAAGCACATGAAAACAGTAACAGGATGACAGACTGAAAGGATCTAACAGAGTGGAGGACATAGCAAGCCTACCTAATCTGCCTAAGGTAGCCTAACTTGGCTGGCACCACCAGTCTAAGGCCTCTATGAAGACAAGGAAAAACTCCCAGAAAAACCCTATAAGAGAAAAAAATGGAAGAAACTGGGCGGGGCAATTCAAAGAGGCATCCCCCCAGCAGGACGGCTGGGCATGCATTAGATGACAGCAGTCTTACTATCACAAGCCTGCTTCTCAAACATTTATACCACTGCCAATTCTTTCCCCAGGCCCATGTGTTTTGTGAAGCAGCTGGAGATCCCTCAGTATGGCAGCTACCGGCCCAACATGGTGCCCGCCACGCCTCGTGCCAACCTGGCCAAGGAGTTGGAGAAATACTCCAAGGTGTCCTTTGACTATGCAAGTTTTGATGTCCAGGTGTTTGGCAAGCGGATGCTCATCCCAAAGACGCCCAGCTCCACTGAAACTTCACCTAAAGCCTTCAAATGTAAGAGATTCAGACACTTTGTAGTACGTTTTATGTTTCTGTGTAGGTTATTTGATCAAATACTCTAAATACCCATATTATCTACAGGACAAATACACCCTGAAACACTTTAACTCTGTTGAAAAACAGCTATTGGCGATGTACCTTGCAATTCTGGGTCCATTTTGTTGTTTGGTGTATGTTTCTTATTCCCATGGATAACTGGCCAAACGTAGATGATGTGAAATCACGTTGAGATGTTTCCAGCACAGCTGGATGGAGTTTAATAACAAAACATTTTTCAGCGATAAAGCTTTTAGTGTCAGCCCCTTAGAATCAAAGAGCAAGCGCTTCTTTCTAGACCCACCATTTTTCACCAGTGTTCAACCATCATACAGGGAGAAATCCATCGTAGAAGAGGCAGAGATACCAATTTCTAGAAAATTGATAGACATATGAGTATCCAAGGGTGGATTTGTCCTTTAACAAGTATGCCAATGTCAGTGCTTGTTAGTGAAATCAGCCAGTTAAATAAGCTTTTCCACATAATCTGATAAGGTATATCCACACCGTCCTTCTTGTCCGCCCATCCCACACAGCTAAATCATTCCCAAAGGCCTCCTCCCCCAGCCACAGTCTGTCAGAAGGTTTTTCTAAGAGTGGTTCATCCTCCAGTGGTTATGACTACAGCCAGGATGCTGAGGCGGCCCACATGGCGGCTACTGCCATTCTCAACCTGTCCACCCGCTGCTGGGAGAGACCGGAGACGCTCGGCACCAAGCCCAGAGAGCCCCGCACCAAGGTACACTGTCTTTTAATCAGTTACTTTAACCTGTATTTACTCAGGGAAACACCCTGCCTCACATTCAAACAGCTCCACACATTCACACTGGGAGCTGACCACTACAACTACAATCCTCTACTGTCGGCCACTGGGAGCTGACCAGTATAACCACCATCTTCTACTGTTGGAGCAGTTGGGGGTTCAGTGCCTTGCTCAAAAGCCTGCTTCTTTAATGTTGAGGCTCCTGCCATCCCAGAGCCCAGGGCCAGGGAGCTTCACCAAAAATCCCGAATCATTTGGCTCTATAGTTCAAGTACATTAACATAGCTTCTTGAACAGTTTGTCTTCAACACGGAAAAGCTTTTCTAACCCATTGTAACACAAATCGTCCTTACGTTTCCCTATTAATGCCTTTTAGCCAAGTTTCTTCTTATGTTGAAGACTTTATAGTAATAATCACAAACTTTTCATATTGTGGCAGCCACAGGGGAGCTTGAGGTGGGATTCACAATAAAAATTATTTTTGACATATTGAACTCTGGAATTAGAACAATCATTTGGAAAACTCTGAAGAGTTTTTCAAGTCCATATGTCCAAGTCCATGTGTGCTGACAACCTAATCAAACAGTCACACTATTACCAATTTGTGTAACGCAATAGTGATTCAACCTATAGCCAGTTCTTTCCTCTGGTGCACAGGAAGTGATGCATTTTACCAGTTTCCAGTTTGTTGGGAATAAATAGAAAAAGAGTGCCACCTACAGAAACCCAAACTTCATGAACAAAAAATCCAAGGAAAAAGACACCATAGGATTGGCCACACTATTTTCATACCATACTAGACTGCAATCACATATAAGGCTGAACGTGCCGCGGTGTAACACCAATGCAGGAAAGTCTGCCTTTAGCTTTTATGCACCTGAGAAGTGGAACAAACTGCAGGACTCCCTAAAGCTGGACCAACCTGTTTCTCTGGAAAGGTTCAAGGTTCTGGTCGAAGGTGTGCTCCATGTCGACTGTACATGTTTCTCATAGTACATGTTTTTCATAGTCTTGTCTTTTATTCTTGGATCTTGTGACTTTGTTTTGTGATTTTATCTTGTGTTGTTTTGTTGTAACATAGTTCTATTTTGTATGTGTTACATTGTAATCAGGGTGGCATTGTAAAAGAGAGCTCGCTCTCAATTGTCTTCCCTGAATAAATAAAGGTTTCAATTCAATTTGATTGACAAGTGATCTCTGGGAAGTGCAGTGCAGAAACACTACAGCAATGAACGCTTAGTACGCTTTTGTGGTAACAAAACTTCATGCAACATGCCGTTGTGTGTGCACAATATAAAAAAGGTGTGCTTGACTTTCATAAAAAGTGTGTGAGTAGATATGAACAGTGTGCACTTAATAAGTTAATATATAGAGCCAGTACAACCACACCAACCCCTTTTTTGATAGTTGGTATTGGAGAGCTTGCTGACTGATATGACTCTATAACATCCCTCCAGTCCACATACTGATCCATTAGCTCTCAATTTCCATCTCAGTTGTTTCTTACTAATAATAACGGCTTGCATGTTAATAGGTTTTTATTAACTTGTGGGCATGTTTTACAAATAATGAAAATGAGGTTACGATTTAACCAAAACAAGGGAACAATATGTATTGTGCATCTGAGTGAATCAAAATGAGGGCACAAATACTATCTCCTGCACACGCAACACCATCTTGTGCATCTTGGGACCTTAATTGTGTCGAAATATATATTTTGTTCTGCTGTGGCCACTCCTGTTTGGTTGCTGGCATAGCGCCAGAGTAAAAAAAGAGGATTACCACTTTAAGTGCATCTTTCCCTTCCTTTACAACATTTCCTGATCCTACAATCTTATAGGAATATATTTACCATTTTCAAGCTATTCCACCATTGCACTGACCATGTATCTGGACCCTTCAGGAGTCGGATATCGAAGTGGACGAGAACGGCACCTTGGACCTCAGCATGAAGAAGACGAAGAAGGAGGGCATGCAGTCTCCAGAGCCTTCCTCCTCCTCCTCCTGTTCCTCCCAGCACATTGGAGCCACATCTTCCCAGAGCCACGCCCCACCAGAGTGGGAGGGGCCCCTAGACTTCACCAAACCAAGTGGAGCCAAAGAGGAAGACCAAGATGAGGTAAACATCCATTCAAATAATACCACTATATCTCAGAAAGAAAGAAAGAAAGAAAGGAAGGGACATTTTATTACATTTTGACAAATTATAACATTATCTGGTAGTTATCACCTTATCAGTTGCTACAAATCATATGAATGGATGGAATAAAGAAAGAATGACCAGCCATACTTGTTTGTTGTCTCTGACTTTTCTCATTTGCACTATTCTTATTTTTATTCTATTTTTCTTTGATGTATCCTATTCCTGTTTGCTGCAGTGATGCAATTTCCCCACGGTGATCATTAAAAGTTTCATCTAATGTTTGCCTTTCCTGAGATGGAGTATGCAGCTCCCTCGTACACCTCATCAGATTGTGAGGAAGAGGAGCAGGAGAACCTGGAAGACAGGAAGTACCCCGGCGAGGTCACTACCACCAGCTTCAAGGTCAAGTTCCAGCCCAAGGACAGCAAGAAAGAGGTTCTCATGTAAGTGACAGCTCCCAGATCAGCCCCATACTGCACTAACCGCTTCCATTTAAAACTCTGATTTATATAGGTGAGAGCATGCACTGCTTACACTTTACAAACAAAAAAACAAAATGAAGGAAAAATACAAACAGATCTGGAAGTGGTTCAGGATCATATTGTGAGCGGAATTCTATGTAATCTGGACCAACCTCAATGTAAAGATCTGCAGAGGGAGACAGGTTTAATTGAATGCAGGTACAATATAAAGCGATGGAGAGGGAGGTAAGTTTAAATAAATCCAGACACAGGAGATGCAATAGAGAACAGAAATCTTCTGGCTAGTTGTGATTTTAGAAAATCCCATCTTTACAATCAGATTTGAAAAATCACTTTGAAATGACAAGTGGAACCAGAGCCATAGGTTCTCAGCCAGAGGTCCTCAGCTCTGTGAACAGCTGATTGTGTTTCTCTATGTACAACTTGTCTGTCTCAACAGAGTTTCTCTGCTGTTTCTGACTGGGAACTGATCATTTCATCACTGATACATCTGATTGATTTTGTGTTTAGATAATGTCCGCTTAGTACCTGGTACCTCTTGTTGTTGAAACATCTGATTAGCACACTAGCTAACGTATCTAATACGAGCTAGTGTTAGTAGTGGCTAAATGTTGCATGTTGTCCAGGTTAACTGAGCTGACGCTTCTCAAGCTCCAACTCAGAGTGTTTTGGAGTAGAGACTAGGGCTAAAGACAAGACAACAAGACAGTTTACTGTGTCACAGTAACTTACATTTGGAAACAAATCTACCTTATCGCACTCTTCACTTTTATTTAGAATGTTACTGGAATGGATCTACAGACACACAAAAACAAACTTTTTCAGCTAGCTCTCTTTTTCTAGCCCGGTTATTTTAGATTTAGCCATTATTTGTGTACAGCAAATTCTTCAGTGGACCTCCATGATACAGCCAGCTATGGATGATAGGAGATGGCTTTAAATGCTCTCTTTCTAGCAAAGGAACTGTGTGTATGTGTGTATACAGTGCAGTCTGTAATTATTTGGACAGTTACACATTTTGTTTAGTTTCAGCTCTGCACATTGGATTTGAAATGAAACAATGCCAGTAAAGCAGGCCATCATGAAACTGGAAAATCAGAATAAATCGATCAGAGACATAGACATAACATTAGGTGTGTTTAAATCAACTGTTTGGTATGTTGTTAAGATGCAAGAATGCACTGGTGAGCTCAGCAATTACAAACGACCTGGTAGACCATGGAAGACCGGTGTAGCGGATGACAGAAGAATACTTGGAATGGTGAAGAAAAAAACACTTTTGAGCTGTTGAACAGATCAAGAACACTCTCCGGGATGTAGGTGTAGATGTGTCAAAGACTACCATCAAAACACCATAAAAAAGTCTTTTAGAGTTCTGGAACAAAGTCTTATGGAGAGATGAGACAGAGATCAACCTGTACCAGTGATGCAAAGAGGAACAGCTCATGATTCAAAGCATCTGTCAAACATGGTGGAGGTGGTGTTATGGCTTGGGTATGTATGGCTGCCACTGTAACTGGCTAACTTGTGTTCATTGATGATGTCACAATGTGGACAATACAGCCAAAGCAACCGAGGAGTTTTTTTAGGGCTAAAAAGTGAAATGTTCTTGACTGGCCAAGTCAATCACCTGACCTCAATCCAATTGAGCCTGCGTTTCACTTGCTGAAGACCAGATTGAAGGCAAAAAGACAAGCAAGAAGTAAAGATGACTGCAGTACTGGCCTGGCAGATCATCACCAGGGAAGATACCAAGCATCTGGTGATGTCTATGGGTCACAGACTTTCATCGAGTGCAAAGGATTTGCAACCAAAAATTAAATATGACGACTTTATTTACGTTTATGTTCATTTGTCCAAATACCTTTGGTCCCCTAAAATGGTGGGATTATATATAAAAAGGGCTTTTTAACCCTACACGGTTTACCCGATATGGATGTAAATACCCTCATATTAAAGGTGACAGTCTTCACTTTAACCTCATAGTCATTGTTTAATTTCAAACCCTATTATATTACATTTAACCTTGTTGTTTCTTATGCATTTTATCTCATTTCATTTCACATAGCTATATTTTCTTTTAACCTATTGTGCTTCCTATTTATCTTCTTTTATATTTTACTATTTTATACCTTCCTGTGAAGCACTTTGAAGCACATGTGAAGCTCTTCGTATTGCTCTAGAAATAAAGTAAATATTATAATATATAATATTTCATTATTTCATATTTCATATTTCATATTTCATATTTCAATATTTCATTACTTTCATTATTATTCAGCTGTTTTTAATGTTGTAGATTGAATCATCAAAAGTAAATACATATTCCAGCAAACTACAGATATTAGCAATATTGTTGAGGTTATCCATCCTGGTTTTTTGAGGCCTTCTCAGCCATGGGACCATGTTATACATTATCCATTCCCCTAAGCAAGTCAAACAGTGAAACTTTCCCATCTTTGTCTTTGTCAAAGTCACAGAACTGCCTTTCAGTCTGGACATTCTGCAGAACCCAACCAGCATTAGAAAGCGATGAAGATAAATGTGGTCAATGTGCTGCCAATTACACTCAACAAAATCCACCATTTTGAAAAAGGCAATCTCTGAATTTATTTTCCTGCCCTAGATGCCCCACCCCAGGCTGTGATGGTAGTGGACACATTACTGGCAACTACGCATCACATCGAAGGTAAGACCTGCATTTGGACTTGGTCGTTGTTTTTTGCATGTCAACTATTACACTACCCATATAAATCGGAACAATAAATCCTGTACTCCCAGTATGGGTGCTGCCCTCTCTTGCTCTGGCTCTTTAATCCTGGATGTCATGTCCATCATTTGGGTTTAGATGCTGGCTCTTTCCCTCATTCACACTAAGACTAAAATCTTTTCCCAGTCTGGTTTTCTGACTGTCTCTCTCTAACCTATCTTCCAGTCTGTCAGGCTGTCCTCTTGCTGATAAATCACTTCGGACCCTCATGGCTGCCCACACTGCTGAACTAAAGTATGTCTGCTTCTTCCTGTCTCTCACCTCTAACCTGTTCATTATGCATTGTAACTACAGCTACAGCTCCGTCCCTCCTTTCCGTCACACACTCAGTGACTTTAAACAGTGGATTTTAAAACAGCTTTGGTTATAACTTTTTAGGAAGAATAGACCATAAAAAAAATGTAAACCGAGTTGATATGAACACTATTTGAGATGGATATTTGAGAAAGATAAGAATATTTTAACTGTATTTTGGTCTCGCAGACAGAACTCAGACATTAGTGGATGTCTATCAAAAGGAGGTGATCTGATTGGTCAGTTTTTACATGCATTCTGCACAACTACCAGGAGAAGTGAAAGAGTCCTGTCCATTGAGACATGCTTCCATAAGTGTGTGTGATCCATAACAACATGGATCACACGCAGTTATAGAAGTAAGCGGAAACACTTTACTTGAAGTGGTGCTCATAAGGCATTATAAGCACACTGTGAGTGCATGGTAATTATTATAATCAAAGCATGATAATAAACAATGAAAAAATGTAGGACATTGAATAATATGAATAAAAAGATAAAGCTGCAATAGGCAACATTTTTCTGTAAAAATGCAGCCAGTCGTTTTATCAGTCTAAATGGGGCTGCAACAGAGAAGAGCGCCCCGTCCCCATAATTGAGATGCCGTGGATTCATCCAGTTTGCCCAAACTAAATTCTGATGTTGGTATGGTCACTGGTGGGAAATCTTCTCCACACAGGAATTGACAAATCCAAACTAAAGAGTGAAATTCAAAAGTGTCTCCTAAACAGCAGCGAGAGAGTGCTGCATCCAGCTGGACTCACCTAACATGGTGTGTAGGTTACTGATGTCATTTTACAGGACTTCTGGGTATTGAACTCATAATTCAAACACTTACCTCTCACTGCCATTTGGAGTCGCCAATGTGCAAAGTTGCCCAATGCAGCTTTCCTGGCATCATATTAAACTAAATGTAACTTTCTGATGTTTATCAGATGATTATCTCATCTGCTTCTAATCGGATTATAATCTGATGGTAATGCATTACAATGCACTTCTAGTAAAGTGTAGTAAAGTGTAAGTGTAGTAAAAGTAAGGCAGCGTCTGCCTCATGTCCCTCAGGTGTCCGACTCCAGGCTGCGACGGATCAGGCCACATCACTGGAAACTATGCTTCACACAGAAGGTATGAGCTTGTCTTATTCATCGGAATATTCTGCTATCACACCCCGTCTACTGACTATTTCATCATTTAAAGTATCAAAAGAATGACACCGTCAAAAGCAATACTTTGTTTCTCTCTCTGCCAGTCTTTCTGGATGCCCTCGTGCCAAGAAGGGAGGGGTCAAATCAACCCCAACCAAGGATGACAAGGAAGACTCAGAGCTGTTGAGGTTGGCATCATGTCAGGATTTGCTTTTATCATCCAAGCACTGCATGCATAATGTTAGACTGACACTTCCCCACAAGTTTTAGAATTTACTCTTAGGCCTGGTTACACCTGTCTTTTCAATGCGATCTCGGTAATCGGAATCTGCTAATCGGAACACACAAGTGGTGCGTCTACACTTGACAGTTAAATGCGAGCTCTTTGGCCAGATATGTGTTCGGATTTCCGGTTCCCGCGCAGTATTTAAATAACCATAACAACAATCCCTGAAAATGGTGCTGGGTGTGCGGGAGATTATGCTCCTTTACTTTATGTTAAGAATTGTGTGTAGTGGCGGTAGGGCCCATACAAGGCGTTTGCTATTGAGGAGACAACAGCAGCGGCGCGAAACTGAAACTGAAACTGGCCAGTCGAGACTGGACAGTTCTCATCATCCATGGCTTTTCCTCCCGGTAAATAACAAAATTCGTGGCAGAACTGGAGGGAAATGGGCGTGATTTGATGACGTGTCCCCGCTGTATGCGTTTTGAGGTGCCTGATTGCGTCTAGACTATTCAGAGTTCTGAACACAAAGCGAGCTCGTCCACCTCGCGAGGTGGCCTGGCTGATCCGAACACAATGCGAGCACAAAGCGACCTCTGTGCGTCTACACCTGTCACTTCATGCAGCCTGGTGTGATCGGATGACCGAGATCGCATTGAAAAGACAGGTGTAACCACGGCCTTAGTTTAAGTTTAATATTTAAAATGCACATCATATGTTTACCTGTGAGGCCGACTCTGCTCTCTTTCTCTGTCAGTCTCTGTTTAGCTCTCTCCACTTTAAGCAAATCAATGCATTAAACCCAAAGCTATGGAAAACTCCCTGCATTACATTGATTAAAATGACTGATGACAAACAGTGTGATAAATTATTAGACATAGGGACTGACAAGATATTACTTGGTCAACGTGATAAATGATGCTCCCTGATGCGATATTTTTTAGATATGGCTTCCAAATAGATTTCTTGTGATTTGTGCTTGATCTTTGCTCTCCAATCAAATCTCAGATTTGGATTTGAGTGCCACAAATTGCCATACCCAATTGATAGCCATCCTTTAAGATGATGTTAACCGCTCTCCCCCCAGTCAGTCACTGAAAATCAGACCAGTCAACCAGTGCTTCCTTGTCTTCTCTAGGTGTCCGGTTCCTGGCTGCGACAGCCTGGGCCACATCAGTGGGAAGTATGCCACCCACCGCAGTGCCTACGGCTGTCCGCTGGCGGCACGCCGGCAGAAGGAAGGTCTTCTCAACGGTAATCCCTTCTCCTGGAAGGCCTTCAAGACAGAGGGCCCGACCTGCCCGACAGCGGGCTGTGATGGCTCTGGCCATGCCAATGGCAGCTTCCTGACGCACCGCAGGTACCCTCAAACACTTCAATAAAGAGCTGCCGGAGGCAGGGGTTTCCAAAACAGCACTAATGGATACAGTCAATGTCTGTACATGCACAACAAATTCTGGGCAGGGATGTAGTGGAGGGTAAAGCCACTTAAACTCAGGATGGTGATTACCCAGCTTTTCAAGCTGACATTAATGATATGAAATGCATTATATACATCATAGTAAGTTATATGAGGATAGGGTCTTCTCATTGGTTTTGTGTAATAATTCAGATCCTGTTTAAGATCTTCTTTAGGTTACAAGCAGTTTATAGGCATCTTTACATGCTGATCATGAATGTCCCTGTGTGTATGAATGAACAGAATAGTCAGAATATTACCATGAAAAATATTGTGGCCTATGAAAACCAATAGAAAACCAGTTGGATAAGGTGTAGCCATGCCTCAACATTCAGCCGAAATCAGTGTATCCCAGCAGCCTCTCACTTCACATAATGGAAATAGGAGCTTATCCTGTAAACAGAGCATGATATTAACATGCAACAGCTCAATGAAGGAATACTGCAGTATCCTAAAACATTGTTTAAAAACGTGGCCTTTAATAATTCACCATAATATGGTAAATCATTCTCTCAAATTATTCTGTGTATGCACTATTTCATACAGGTAGAAAACAAGATTTTAACTCATATAGTTGAAAGTTTATAGTGTTTTATACTTGTGCCTAATTAAAAGAAACATGTGGGAGATGTGATGTACTGTACATCCCCCCAGGTTAAAGCTCAAGTCAAAGTAGTTTAGAGGCTGGACTGCTAACATCATTGTGTCCTTTCATCAGTCTCTCAGGTTGTCCCAGAGCCTCAGCTAACAAGAAGAAAGCCAAGTTCCCTGGAGATGAGTACATCACCGCTAAATTCAGGGCCAGTGATGGTAAGTGATGGGATGGGCATTGTGCTCTAGATTTGTAGAATTTTCATAGCATAACATACAATACATATAACTCAAAATACAGGTCTCCCATTTATAGCCATATCAAAGCCATGTTTATCTGTCAGTCTGTCTCTCAAAAGCCCTGGACAATACATTTGCAGGGTGAAAAAACAATGTTCAGTTTAATAAATAACTATGAAAATAAAGCCTGAGGCGGGGTGAAAGGGTTTCGACAGTTGGCACCATATTGCAAATACAGATTGATCCTCTAAACCAGTGGTTTTCAAAATGGAGTCGGGGAGCCCTTAGGGGGTTTCAGGGGTCCTTGAGGGAGTTCCACGTGGTCCCTAGCAAAATGAGAAATAGATTTTGTATAATTGAATTCACTGCAAATTATCCCAATTAGAGAATGCATAAAATGACTATTGAAGTCCTAGGTTTCACTCCCTCTACTGTTAGCTCCCCAGTTATGTAGACAGTTCTACAGTTCAATACTAAATCAACCACTAAAATCAAACCATATGATACGGTTGGACTAAACCTAATCAAATGGAGGTCTGTGGTCTAATGCAGGTGTATACAGGGGTCTGGGACATGAAAACTTTGTCTAAACCAGTGGTGCTGTTTAAATAGGGATCATTCACTGAGAGATTAACTCAGCATAACTTTGTGTTTTCTTCTAACAGTTTGTAATGAATAGGTTATACATCAATTTGTAGTATGTGAACATAAATAGTAATCTGTGAAATGACAAACATTCCGTAGTATCCATATCCGTAGTATGAAATGAATGAAGTGCCTAGTAGGACAGATGAGCTAAACCTAACCCTTCAACACTGCTTAATGCTAGGGTTGAGGGAGGGTTGGTCGATAATGTATGGTAATGGTAATGTATGTTTGCTAACTGGTTGGTGGCTTTTCAGTTTTGGACAACGACGAGGACATCAAGCAACTCAACAAGGAGATCAACGAGCTGCATGAGTCCAATTCGGAGATGGAGGCCGATATGATGAATCTGCACACCCAGGTTAGTTGAAACCACTGGACTTGACAGGACCGCTGGTAGTAATCTGGAGTTTCTAGCAGCACTGTGTTTTTCTAATGGGTAAATGGGTATCATTGGACCAGTTTTCTTTCCACATTAATCAGACCCAGTCACATTTTGGATTTACAGAAGAACAACTTTTCAACCCTTTGCATTTCTAAGCAAATTGTTTTGTCCATGTTAGTGAGCATGGAAAAATCAGGTTTTTGTGACTGTTTAAATCTAGCTATCAAAAATACAACTCCATATATTAGCTATCATTTCAGTCACACTGCTGCTTTAAGAGACAGAAGGCACTTCCTTGCGGTTTCAAACTGATCTGAGCCAAGCTATTGGCTGGATTATAACCACTTTGGAACTGAACTATGGCTGTTTGTCAACTGGTTTGTTGATGACTGTGGACTAGTCATTAACAAGCTTTTTACTGTAACTTGATGTTCATTGAATGTTCATTGTTGTTTGCTGATAAGGTACAGGTTATTGTCTGTTTTAAAGTCCCATGCTCCTTTCTACATGCTATATTCTATATTCTGATTGTTTTATTGCCAAGATTTGTCTAGCTGCTTCATGACTGTTTTTTTCGGTGGTCTGGCCTCCAGATCAATTCCATGGAGAAAAACTTAAAGAGCATGGAGGAAGAGAATAAGCAGATCGAGGAAAGGAACGAGGCCTTGTTTTTGGAGCTGTCCGGCCTGAGCCAGGCCCTGATCCGCAACCTGGCCAACATCCGCCTGCCCACCATGGTGAGTATAGAGGCTTTGCAGTTGTGTCACAAATCTCCTATCAACCACGGGTGGCTTCATCATGGAGGTCCAATGGAGAACTGGCTGTGTGCATATAATGTCTGAAGTGGTGGTGTGGGTGTAGGTCAGTTCAGTTCACAAGTAAAAGTGAATAGAAGATAGATTTGTTTCCAAATTTAGGCTACTTTGACACATTAGACTGTCTCATCTTTAACCCTAGTCTCTACTATACAACCAATGTTAATGTTAACAATGTTAAAAACGACTAGCCACTACTAATGCTAGCTTCTATTAGATATGTTAGCTAGTGTGCTAATCAGATGTGTTTACAAGACAGTGACCTAATTCTGTTGAGATGACCAAGTTGTACAGTTAGAAACGGAGTTAGGACCTCCAATATGTAGCACCCTTTATACCAGATACGTTACATACACAGTTACACACAGACACATGCATATGCTTGTATGCACACACACAAACACACATGTATAACAACAGACATTTGCATGTTGTGTGCACATACACCCTAGAGTTCCTGCATCTACAGTACTGAATGCTGATCCAGCTTTCTGAACCAGACTTTTCTAGCCTTGGAGTCAGGACCTTGTGTGGGTGCCCTGATATTGCAATAAGGGCCCGAGAAAAACTGTGACTATAATAATATCTGATTGTCATTTTGCAAAGGAAATGTACTGCCAATGCCTTTTGGACTGCACAGATGCCACTGTGAAAGCCATGAAACCCTTACCTAAATGTAAACCCCAGCCTAAACAAAGTTGTCTTTGAGCAGCTCACAATCTTGAAAAAGCATTGTCCAAACGCCATATCACATGCATGTTTTTGTTGTGGCCACAGGAATTGCTTGACCTCAATATGGAGTTACTTGCTTGATATGTTTTGTAAGCCGTGGTATAAATGCATTTGCATAGTGATAGCAGTCATACAGTCATCTTCAATAAAAATGTGTCCATGTTGTGTTCAGCAGGAGCCACTGTCGGAGCAGAACTTCGACAGCTACGTGGAAACCTTGACCCACATGTTCACCAATAAAGACTGCTACCAGAACCCTGAGAACCGGGCCCTGCTCGAGTCAATCAATCAGGCTGTGAAGGGCATTGAAGTGTGAAGTCACACTACTGAAAAAAGATGAAGGAAGACACAAGGCAGGGCATTGTGGTGCGTACAAGGAGTGACACCAATATTCATCCCCTTTTTTTCCAAGCCCTTTGGATTAATTATTATCATTTGGAAGCAAATTCATCCTCTGTTCTTTGCATTTGTTTCCTTTTTGCATGTTGCTTTATGAAGGTGTGGATGTGAACAGACTAGAGTATGGATGTAAACTGTGTGCACACTGGAATAAAACTGTGTCGATGTAAGCAAGGGTATCTTAAGGACAGAGCCACTTATTACAAGGGTACAGAACAAAGTTAGAATGCAGTATACTGACTTGTATAACCCAAGCTGACCAGATTCTCTTAGTTAGTGAACATATCCCATCTCCACTGAGTAATGTTGATAGTATCTATGAGCATAGTGATGTTGCACTTCCAGGACTAGTTTGTAGATTCATTCTTACTATTGCTGTGTAACTATTTGAGTCCTTTGAAAATGTTGGGTTATTTATAGCTTATTTATTCATGTCTGTTGTATTATTTTTATTTTGACGTATTTATTATTCATTATCTATTTATTGACTTTTTTATTTACAAAAAATGCTACTTGAGATGTTTTTAAATGGCAAACATGAGAAGGGAATCATTTCCTCTGCATTGTTGAACAAGGAGGAAATATTTTAAGATATCAACTATGAATTGTTTTATATATCTTGTTATTTATTTGAAATACTGGGATCTTTTTAAGTGCAGATATTTTGTAACTGAAAATTTTTAAATAATTTTCTAAAGATTTTGTTTTTCTGTTTATATGATTTTCCTTTTAATTTCCACAGACTATTTTGAGACACCTGCAATGAACTGGGAATAATGTGCTGTACATATTTAGTATTTATTTGGTGATGAAGAACAAAGTGATGGTGCATATTTATTTTGTATTGTCTATGTGTTAATGATGGCTGTGTATGGATTAGTCTTTAAGTTGCCCTTGAAATAAAGGATAGCCCACAGTGAACTTGTACTGTATTCTTGTTGTATTTGAGTGATGTTTTTAATATCAACTCCTACTTTTACCTGTTAGCACTGAAAATTCAACGATGCACCTGTCAGCCGGGACTCTGTCCCCAAGCGCCTGTATATAATGTCTCCCGGCATTCGTCCTCTACAATTTTCTTTCTGCGAACCATGGAGGGGACAGCAGGCGTGAAACTAAATGGCTTTGCCTACGATCATAGAACTAGAGTTATAACTATCGTTCTATTTCTCGTAGGCTTCGCCGAGCGGAGCCCGATCGATGCTGCTGCTGCTGGACCTAAAGGCCCGAGGGGCAAAAGACACAAGCATATTCTGAATAACACACATTATCCAGTACTACCTTGTCATGTTTGATTCATACTCAAGTTCATGCATCACATGAAAATACAGTATAATCAAACCATTGCCATCTTGTGTTCACTGAACCATGCAGTTGACACCAAGAGGGAGCCTGGATAAACTGACAGTCAGTTATCCCTGTACACAGTCTGCTGTTTCTTCATGCGAACATAGGCATTCATATGGATGAAAAAGGTGTTGGCATACTGGTGCTAACCTAACAGCAGGACAAGCCACCATGCCAACCCGTCTAGCATTACCTAGTGCAGAGGGGTGGAACCTAGGCAATAAACTCTAATTAATGGTCCAGGTAAAACTAACGGGAAAGCTACAGCTTGAACAGCCCGACTAGGTGGACAGGACCCGTCCCTCCGCAGCGCATCAGTCTTTTGTACGGGGTTACGAACTGTAACCAAGGAAAATAAGGCTGAGCATCCAGTAGTAATTAGAGCAATGGGAAAGGATGGAGAAGAAGGCAAGTCACAAACTGTAACTGTCTCCGGCGCCTCGTTCCCAGCTCCAGAACGGAGTGGCCGATCGAGCCCCTAGTCATGTCAAGCATGTAAAAATGGACAAAAGGACTCGGGGAAGACCAAGAAGCAGCAGCGCATATGTCTTCCATCGACACACCCTTAAACAAGGCTGATAAGGCAGCTACGCCTCGCGTGAAATGAGCTCTGACACCTGATGGCGGGGTCAAGCCCGATCTGGTGTAGGCTAAAGAGACTGCTGCGTCGTCCTGAACGCAGCTGTGCGCTGAATATAGATGTACCGGGCACAGAAAATGTAACTCCACTTCAGACTCATTAGAATGAGGAGGCGGATGGAAAGCCTTCAGCACAATATCCCTAGAACGATAGGAACTCCTTATGTTCTTGGGCAGGAAGGTGGGATTCGGCCTGAGCAAAGCAAAGGAGCCATCCCCATTGATAGACAGACAGCTCGGGTGCACCGACAAAGCACCGATCTCACTGACACGCTTGGATGAGACTAGCGCGAGTAGCAGTGCAGTCTTAAACGATACAGTGTCTAGAGGGGCCTGGGACAACGGCTCAAAAGGACTCTTTGTTAGCCCTTGTACAACAGTGGGAAGGTCCCAGCGTGGTGCTAACACCCGTTTGACTGGCCTTACGCATCTGGCCCCCTGTAAGAATCTCTTGACCAGGGAGTGACTGAAAACAGGCTTGTCATTGTATCCAACATGACATGCTGAAACAGCAGCAGCGTAGACCTTGGTGGAGAAGGATAATTCCTTATCCAACAAGGATTGAAGGAATGAAAGCACCTGCCTTACCGAACAAGAGGTTGGGGCGGCGTCATTGCTGTCGCATCATTTTGAAAAGGCATTCCATTTTGCTGCGTAAGCAGTTATAGTGGAAGAGGCACGTGCACTCTGAATGGTACCAATCACTGCTGTCGACAACCCCTTTTCCTGAAGAATCAACCTTTCAGAGACCAAACCATCAGTGGACCCCCGAGAATCGGAGGTTGCTGAACGGTGCCTAGGGCTTGTGACAGTGCGTCCTGTCTCATCGGGACCGGCCATGGGGCCGCGTGGGACAAGGATTGTAGCTCCGGGAACCACAGGGCTGACCGTGTCTCTGGAGCCACAAGAATGAGGGTTAGATGCTCTTGCCTGACCCACTCCAACAGAGGATTGACCAGCTGGAGAGGTGGGAAGGCATAGACCAGGCTCAAAGCTCAAAGCTTCTTCTCTCGTCACTTTGGAGACCAAGGCATCCGCCTAAAAGATGTCTTCTCCTTTCTGACTATTCGTGCAGCGAATGGACTCTCCATTCCCCACCTTGGCTATGCACCACTTGACATGAAGATCGGTGGAGCTGAAATAAAAGGTTGTGGGGTAATTGTTGTAAAAGAACATTGCATTCCTAACCGGCCAGGTTTATTGGGGATGAATGTGATCCGTCAATGTTGGGATGTGTTGTTCTCAAGTGTTCTCAAGTCTATGCTACGCTGTGATTTTTCTGCCTCCAAAACAGGTCAGCATGCTTGATGCCAAGCCCTTCAACAGTGCCGAAGGGAGAAACTGTTTGCTGCCACAGATGGAAGAGTGGGTTATGTACACCTAATGACCAAGAATCACATCTGGATCCCGGCAATGAGTGAGCAGATTGTCTATGGCCGCGCTCGGACTGGCCTAGATGGCAAAGATTACCAGGCAGTGCTGGAACCACTTGGATTCCATCGAGAGCTGATGGTAGCCTACACAGTGGCAACGGTACAGAGAGGTATGATTCCAGTCAGGGTATGCAACTGTGGTCAGACCCCTGTCTACTTGCACCGCTACCAGAAGTTGGGAGAAGTCTACCAGGTTGACCCCTCGGACATCATGACCACCGACGATGTGAGTATGACTCTTATAGACAAATGTTGTGGAAGTGGGTGCCTGCTCTGCCTTTGACTCCAGTGCCGAAAGGGAAGTGGTTGATACACCCATCCCAGTCAACCTCTCGATGGAAGGTCTGGATGAGACCCAGCGTCCCAGCTCTGTGAACTGCTCCAACGCTTTTCTGGTGTCTTTGCCAGCCATCCTGAGGATTATGGGCGGACTGATGTAGTGAGGCATAACATACCTATTGGAGACATCCCGCCCTTTCGGCAAAGGTATAGGCAAGTTCCCCCTAAACTCTTCCAAGAAATGCGGTCAGTGCTACAGGGCATGCTAGATTCCGGGATTGTCCACAAAAGTAATGGGCCTCACCCATTGTCCTTGTCCGTAAAACTGTGTTGCAGCTGAATGCAGTGACCAAGAAGGATGCTTATCCTCTCCCTCGGGTAGAGGAGTCTCTCACCTCAATTTCCAAGGCCAAGTGGTTTTCCACCATGGACCTGGCTGCAAGGTACTGGCAAGTAGAGATGGACCCCAAAGATAGGGAAAAGACCGCTTTCACCACACCCATGGGTCTTTATGAGTTTGATTGTATGCCTTTCGGGTTGACTAATGCCCCAGCAACCTTCCAGAGACTCATGGAAAGTTGTCTGGGGGACCTAAATACTGAGGCCCTGCTCATTTACTTGGATGATGTCATAATGTATTCCAAAGACTTTGACTCCCATCTGAAACATCTGGACTTTGTCTTTTCTAGACTCCAACAGTTTGGCCTGAAGCTGCAACCTGAAAAGTGTTCTCTCCTGAAAAAACAGGTCCAGTACCTGGGACATGTTATCAGTGCCAATGGAGTGACCCCAGACCCCGAGAAGAGCAAAACTGTACGTGAGTGGAAAAAAACAACAACTGTCACTGAACTGCGCTCTTTCCTAGACTTCATTGGCTATTATCGTAGGTTCATCAAAAACTTCTCTGGTTTTTGATACCTGGGACTGGTACCAACTCTAAAAGAGAAACCCTGGGGCAATGGACAGACCAATGTGAACATGCCTTCCTAACACTGAAGGACCAACTCACAACGCGCCCCAATCCTGGCTTTCGCAGACTTCTCCCTGCCTTTTTGTCTATACACAGATGCCAGCAACAAAGGTCTGGGGGCCGTTCTATGTCAGCATCAAGACGGTAGGGAGCGAGTAGCCTCCAGAGTGAGAGGAATGAGGCTAGCCGAAGCCTCCAGAGTGAGAGGAATGAGGCTAATTATAGTTCTTTCAAGTTAGAGTTCTTAGCAGTGAAGTGGGCAATGACTGAGAAATTTAGGGAATACTTACCTTAAAAGTAAGGGTACCAAAGTGACTGTTTTTACAGACCAAAACCAACTGTCCCACTTACAGACAGCCACACTGGGAGGTATCGAGCAGAGATGGGCTGCACGGCTGGCCAACTACAACTATGTGATCCAGTATCGGCCAGGCTGTCACAATGCTGATGCGTTGTCCCTGGAAGCCCAACCAGCCAAGTGAACCCCCAGGAGACCCGGAGGAGGTCGAGGTTCCAAACTTTCAGCCACCTGCTTCAATCCAATCACCCACCCCAGCAGAACTACCATCCTCAGCTTACATAACGGTGAACTGCAGTCAATCCAACCGCGAGGCATTTGGCACCGCCCTACCTGGGTGGATACTGACTCAGTGGCGACAAGTACAACAGGAAGATGAAGCTGTGCGAAGAGTAGTCCAACTCCTGCACCAAGGTGTACCTCCTGAACCAGCTGACAGGAAAAAAGAAACCAGGCCAGTTTTAGAACTTCTCCAACATTGGGAGCACTTCACCATTAAAGGTGTCCTGTGGCGACAAGTCCAGTTACCCCAGGAAGAGCACCTGGTCTGCCAGCTGGTGGTGCTCTTAAACCTCCGATGCCATGTGTGGGAATGCTACCATGAGCAAGCAGGCCACTTTGGTGTAGAAAAGACATTGTCAATTCTACGCAGGAGAGTCTTTTGGACTAAAATGACTTATGATGTAGAGACCTGGAATAAAGCCTGTTCTCGGTGTGTCCTCAATAAGGGACCCCTTCAAAGTAGAGCACCCCTAGTGTCAGTTCATACATCCATGTCCATCGAGCTCATGGCTATGGACTATCTGAAGATGGATTGTTCCATTGGTGCCCTCCAGAACATACTGGTAATTACAGATCACTTCACTAAGTTTGCTTGGGCCATCCCAACCCCCGATCAGACTGCAATCACCACAGCCAGAGTACTCTGGCAACATTTGTTTCAACCCTTTGGTGCCCCCCAGCGTCTACACTCAGACCAAGGAGCCTGCTTCAATTCCCAGGTGATCAAGGAGCTGTGCAACCTTTATGGAACAGTCAAGAGCCAGACTACCCCGTATCATCCAGCAGGAAATGGTGTCTGTGAGAGGTTCAATAGGATCTTAATTGATCTCCTCGGCACTCTGGAAGAAAATCAGAAGGAGAGCTGGCCTGACCATGTGGGAGAACTGGTTTTCATGTATAACAATACTGTTCACAGCTCCACTGCTTTCACCCCTTTCTACCTTATGTTTGGCAGACACATGACACCTCACTGACCAAAAGGCCAAAACACATGTAGACTAGATTAGCAAACTCCCATGCCCCCTTGATTATCCGTGAGAGAGTAAAAGCGTTTCCAAGTTCTTAAACAGAGTTCTTACATTGCATGTGCAATCAACAGATAATAGCAAGCTTCTGGCTTTGATAAATCACATCCATTTCTAATTTCCGTATTTGCCTCCATCTATTTTTGAAATGGAACAGCCACAAATGCAACAAGGTAAAAGAAAGACCAGCGGCACCTGATTGATGCCATAGGGCACTGTAATTATTAGATTAGGATTTTTGTATCCGCTTGTGCTACAAGCCTTTAGTAGATCCAAACATTACTGTTACCCCTATCAGATGGATTAGCATTCCTGGCACCTTTTTTTTTTTAATATCTGCTCAGTGAAATACTTAATTTTGTATTGTTGGGTAACAGTCCTGTTATTGATGTTACTAGCTAGTGTTTGAACCTGGCCCCATTTAGAGCAATATACCTGCATGGACTGGAAACCAGCCAGTACGTTTATCTGTAGCCCAAAAGGCCTTAAAATGATTAACCATTGTTATGGATTTATGGATTGGTCTCCATCCATCCACTTATTTGTTCATTCAATCGTTCAGTCATTTGTACATCTTTGTCCATTAGTGGACAAATTCACTGTGACATCACACAATGACTTTCAACTGTCTAGTTTGAAGCCCAAGAAGTTGGATTTCATAGTGCCACCATCCTGTATCTTTGGAACCACAGTTCCGCCAGGAAAAGCCAGCCCATATTGCCTTATACATGAAGTCATGAAGCATGTCGGTCTATAGCTCATATTGTCTTATATGGTGGTCATTAGCAAGAACAGGATTATGCAGACATAATCCCTTTTTAGATGCATACAGATAAATATCAAATGCCACTATCATTTAAACAAGTCCAGATTGTGTCCAGTGTCCTGGTGGATTCATGGTAATGACATATAGACCTAAAAATTAGCAGTTTAAGTAAATGTGATCTCAGCTTTTTGGCTCCCTAGTTGCCTACAGCAATGTTAGCAAACATATTTTATAGCATATTACTTACATACACAGAGGCACTGCTGATACAACAATGTGATTTATTATAAAATGCCAGAGTAAAAAGATTTAGCAATATATATCACCATACATCACTGTATGGTAGCAGTCCATGAAGTGTGTTCTCTTGTTGTGTAACAATCATCAAAAATCATTTGCATACAAAGAGGGTTAAAGGAGATTATAATTGCAGCTACAATGTGAAGATTTATAGTTTAAGTTAAACATTCACAATGCACTTTAATTAAATACTGCTCAATGAAGAACACAGTTGATTTGTATAAAATTACATCATACCAAGATGAAGTGTGATAGCATCCAGCTAGAGTTGGCTGCCTTGGGCTCTTGAAGAAATGGCACTTTTGAAAATCTTAACACAGGGACACATTATATTAGCTACTTTGACTGTAATGTATTGAAAACAATGTATTGACTTTATATTTCTACATACAAGATGGGGTTTGGTTCATTGACTCATATCGAGGTGGATGAAGTTTCAAGTTGTTCTGCAGCCAACCAACACAGGGCAGTAGAAGGACAGTTTTCTCCCAGGACTTCCACATTGACTTCAAGCCAAGACCAGTTTTCAATCCTTGATCCCACCACTGCTTTGCAGTATTTTGAAAATTACTCTGATTGGCCGAATAGGGGTGCTACAATTGCAGTTGAAAATTATTTTTTTATAACTGGTCAAAAATACTACACATCAAGCTGGAATGACATGAAATGTACACTACAAATTTGCCTCAAAGGCCATCAATGTACACTATGTTGCACCATTTTGGAACAAAGGTAGACTACCCATACTGAAAAGTAGCTGAATAAATTGAACTTACTGGGGTGCAATACAAAATGGGATTCATGTCACATAGACTAAGCTATTAAGAAATAGCTTTCAAACTCACTGCAAACCAATGCTCCTACTACAATATCCATCAAGAACTCACCTATCACTTCATTTGTTCATAATACTTTTCTTAACTGCTTTGCTTAACAGAGTAGACTTGAGTGGAAGGAAATGAAATGAGCCAAAACAAACAATGTAATTTACTCATTTTAATGGTTAAAAAAATATTTCTTTGCGCAGAGACAAGAGCAAGAAGTCCCTCTTTGCCGAGCAGAAGAGGGACCAAAACAATGATGGTCACCATTTTCACACTCAAATGATGACAGGTGGATCAAGATAAGATGAGGTAAATGTTTTTGAGGAGAGAAAACAAAAGAAAAGGCACAATTTACAATCAACCATGCCCCAAATTCACAACAATAATAACAATAATAACATAACATCAGTACAGCTTAAAAAAATCTGAAAATCTGCAACAACAAAAAATACAGACCAATTTTATTATACAAGGCAAAACTTTGCCTGTCAGATGCCTCCCCCCTGCTCTACCCTAACCAAGGCTTCTGTACACCTTGGAGCCCCACCAGTCCTGCTGCCTAATACTTTACAGGTTGTAGTTCTACAGCTTAGCGGGGTTTGAACATACTATCTGACCACTAGACAGGACACACACAGTTTGGAGGGCCCGATGCAGTCATCATGGCAGAATGCACCGCAGCCCTGGCACATGATCATGGCTTTGAGGCGGCACGAGCACTTAAGCGCCACCTCCTCAGCGGTGCTGTCAGCGAAGGCCTGGATGCTGAGGGTGGTCTGGCTGGAGGCCAGGCGAGGGCGCAGCTGGAGAACACCATCGGCCAGACTTCGAGAGAAACCACCCCCGTCCATCACTGACACGTTAGCCGTATAGCTAACTCCTCCCACAGCTCCGCCCTGCTTGGGCAGCTTCCCATACAGCTGGAAGGGAAGAGAGGAGGCAGAGGAAGAGGGCGAGGGGGAGGACGACGATGGAGAGCCAGAGGAATAGGGTTTGCTGTGCTCCTTCTTGGCCATCCTGGCTAAAGTCATCTCCATACTGAGCAGTCCCTCCATTGCCCCTCCGCTCAGGTAGCTATCCACAGAGTTCCCAGGCTCCTTTTTGGTAACACTCATGGGTGTGGTGGGGGAAGTTTTGGCAAGAGCTTGGCATGAGGGCCGGGCATTGACCTCGTTCTTTACACTAGGCGCGGGAGACGGCTGCCGTTGGTGGGGGGGCTGAGACTGTGGCGGCCGCCAGTTGATCTTAATAGTGGGCACCACCTCCAAGGGGCAGGCATCAGCATGGGGAGGTGAGGGGCCGTTAAGCATGGTCCGGTTGGCCAGCTGGGGCCCATCTGGAGTGGTGCCCTGTGAGGGCTGAGGACCAGGAGACTCTTTGATAACCACAGACTCCCCAGCCACCACAATCTGAGAGCTATGGTCAGAGCTGCGCCTGGAGGAGGAGGAGCAGGAAGAGGATGAGGAGGGTGGCAGGGAAGTGATGACCGGTACGGCCCCCGGGGGCTGTTGAGACTGGTACTGCTGCATGGCAGGGGCCTCCATCAGACAGGAGACCCCACGGCTAGCTGGAAGGTTATTGTGAAGGTCTGGACTGGGCGACTGGGCTGAGGCCTCAGGCCTGCTGCGGGGCCCAGGGGTCCTGGCTACCGGAGCTCTGGGTTGGGGACCCGGCAGCCGGCTGATCTCCAGCCTGTTGGCTGAGTGAGAAGGAAGGACCTTCTCCAGGGGCAGACTGCCCTGCAGCAGCTGGGTGACCAGAGGGTTGTTGGCCTCTACGCTGGACACCGGCCTGCCTGAGCTGGCTAGCCTCTTGGATGCTGCAGCAGCAGTGGGGGTCATGGCAGAGAGCTTCAAAGCCCCACGACACTCCTCTTCAGTGGAGTACTGGCTGGAAGCTCTGGAGTCATCTCCAGGCTCCATTTTGGCCAGAACATTAGTGTGGCCCCTGAGGCCTTGCGTTTGGGCTGTGGGGAGAGGCTGAGAATCCTGAGGTTGTGGGCGGCCGGGCTGAGTGTGAGCCAGCCCATTGGGGTAGCAGGGCTGGATGACAGTCTGACTGTGGCGGTTGGACACATGGGCCTGGATGACCGGCTGCTGGTTCTGAGGACGGGGGCTGAAAATAACCTGCTGGCCGTTTCTCTGAGAGGCCAGGTGATGCCGCCAGTCCTGGTCAGGATGTTGCTGTTCATCCTCCTGGCTCTCATTCTCACAGTCAGAAGCAGTCTCGGTGGAGTCACTGTGGCCACCGGCCTCATCCTCCTTCTCTCTGACTGAGGAGGCCATGTGTTGGGGAGAGGAGGCATCAGTCTGCTGTCTCTCAATAGCTGAGGGAGACGGCGCCTCCTGGGGGCCAACATGGTGGGAACCATGCTGGATAACGCCTCCTACTCCGGCTCCCTTCCCTTGTTCTCGCTCCCATGGCTGTGAGGAGCTAGACAGCTTCTGGATAACGTCCACGCCCTGGGCCCCAAACCTGGGAAGAGAATCTGGGATGGAGGTTGGGGCCAGGGGGGTACTTTCACAACGTTGGTTTGCCCTCTCTGAGGGGATGCTAGTAGAGTGCAGGACCTGGTTTTGCCCTGGATGCTGGGCGGCCACAGACTCAGATACAGTGTCAAGCTCCAGAGCTGGCGAGGCAGGCACCTTGTCTGACAACCCATTGGAGGACCTTTGGGCCTGGGCTGCTCTTACTGCTGCTGCTGCTTCCTCTCCAGCCATTGGCTCTTCCGCTGCCTCCTCCCAAGGTGGGGTTGGAATTGGTGTAGGGGTTGGGGTCTGTGGGGGCTCTGAGGACAGGGAGGTGGAGGTAGTGGACAGGGACGGGGAAGGCTGGGGAGTGGGCTCTACATTGGAAAGCTGTAGTTGTGTTCCAGATGGATGAGAGTCTGCAGACGATCCCTGCTCCTCCTCCTCCACCCCTCCTCCTCCTCCTCCTCCTCCTCCTCCTCCTCCTCCTCCTCCTCCTCCTCCTCCTCCTCCTCCGGGCTCGACAGGTCCTGGATGTTCTCGCGCTCGTCGTCCACTGCTGCGATCCGGTAGCCCAGCAGCAGACCGCAGCCCGGTCCCGCCCGGCCCCGCCCCGTCGCCAGTGGCTGCAACAGCAGCAGCGGCCTCGCGCTGGGCCCGGGCCTGCTGGGCGCGGGCTTTGATGTCCGCCAGGGTGCGCGCACCCCCTGTGCCCGACCGCCGCGAGCCCTCGCCGGGGGGCACAATCCGGGGGCAGATCTGGTAGGTGGGAGGCCCTTTGACCCAGGGCGGTTTGATTCTGGAGAGCTGAATCTGGGACAGAAACAGAAGGATAACAGGTCAAAATCTATCTGAATGATGACTCATTTCAGTACTGACATACAGAGGCACAGATCTTTTGAAGAGAGAATATAGCCGCAAGCGGCAATTTGCGGATTCATACCGCTTTGTTACTGCAAACTGCATGGAGTGACAGAAGAAGAAAAATTCCACAAACAAATATATGCAGTTAACGTTTAAGTAAGCAAGGGCACTAGGATAGAGGCTTCCATTCTCAAAAAACATAGTTCAGTTTAAACATAAAAGCCCCAGAAAAATACTATACTGTAAGCCCATATGGAAAAGATTTGTGGCGCCCCCTGTACAATTTTAAGATCATTTTACAAACTTAGTTCAACATAAATCTATCTACCACGTTTTGTGATGATTGGACAAACTTATTGATTTATGGCACAATTTGCGCCAGGCACATGCCCTTTTTTAAAACATTTTGGGGACATGTTTCAACAGCTTAATTAAAAATATCCACCAAGTTTGGTGATGTTTGGACAAAGGGTCATTGATTTAAGGCCAAATTTGCGCCAGGCCCATGCAGATGTTTGGAACTGGTGGCGCCACCTATTGAGCGTTTTGAAAATAATTTTACACACGTAGTTCAACATTGTTATGAAACATATCCTGCGAGTTTTGTAATGATTGGACAAACAATTTCTGATTTATAGTCTGATTTGTGAGGAGGAGATGAAAAAAAAGTGTTTTTCAAAAAATTCAAAATGGCGGAAGATTTTGTCACCTGGCCAGTCGTGAGGGGTGTGGCCTTTCCAAAATAACGTTTTTGGGCCTTAATTACAGTACCCCCTATTGAGCGGTTTCAAAATAGTTTTACAAACGTGGTTCAACATTGTTATGAAACATATCCATATTTGTAATGATTGGACAAACAATTTCTGATTTGTGTTATGCCATGCCCATTTTTTGCATTTGTAGCGCCCCCTAGTGGTCGATTTGAATGAAACTTTTAGGGTATCTTTCAGGTATGTGGACATATCCTGCAAGTTTTGTGCTGATTGGCCCAACGGTTGTTGACTTTGGTCTATTTATGTGCTGAGCCACGCCCTTTTTGAAGTTCATTGGTCAGTATCTTGAAAACTAAATAGATATCAGCAAGCTTTTGCTAATCAAGTTTTTGCTAAGCTTGGTCCAATATTGATCCACAGAAAATGTGGTAGCAATCGGACCTACGGTTAAGGAGATGTCAAAAATGTGTTTTTCAAAAAATTAAAAATGGCGGACAATCTAGTCAGGCGGACTTCAGTGGTTCTTCAGGCTTTTTTGTAGAGCACATTGAGCTGGACTTGTGTGTCAAATTTCAAGACAATCAGAGTTACGGTGTGAGGGGCGTGGCCTTTCCAAAATGGGCCTTAATTACAGCGCCACCATCTGGCCGATTGGGCTCTTGTTTCTTGGGAAGCATTTGCACATCATTTCAAGTTATTGGGCCGAGTTTCATGGTTTTAGCTCATTCCAGCTCACGGCAATTTGGGCCGAAGCATAAGAGAAAAAAAAACGGGAGGAAAACCCATTCAGGGTTTGAACCCTAATTATGCAGTAGGTTCACCTTAAACTCAAGTTTACAGTTAATGATATGAGACAGTTAATGAACTGCAGCAACATAACCCCCCTAGCTAACCTGCTCCATAGAAACTTAACTTGCTTGACTTGGAAGTTATGTTGATTAGAAAAATATAGGCTAGACTGTAGTTCCTCATGTTCAAGTTTGATACACTATATGACCAAAAGTCAGTGGACACCTGACCATCACACCTATATGAGCTTGCTGGACATCCCATTCTAAAACCATGGGCCCCAGACCATTATCCCCCAGTGGCCAGCTAAATGCAACCACATCACAGAGCCTCCAAGACTTGTTAAGGCGGACTTGTACCCGGATAGGCGGGACCTTGGGCTCTTCTGCTGTCGGCTGCGGCTTCTCCGAACGCACACTGTCGATTGTGGTACGAAAGGACTGACGGTCGTCAAGCCGCGGCCTCTTTTCGGGGAAGCTGGAGCAGGCCTGAGTCTCGTCTGGCCTCCTCTTCTGCTCCTTAGGCTGGGCGGCGGGTACAGGGGTGGCAGCTGGGCTGGCAGAAGGGCTGCTCTCGCGGCTGCTGGTAGCTGTGCCTCCTGTGATGGAGGTGACCACGGAGGCAGTATCATCCAGGGGATCGGCAGCGGCAGCAGCACTGGAGGATGCTGAGGAGGATGACGAAGAAGAGTCCAGGCCTGCAGTGAAGGCTCCTTGTCTGTCAGAGGGCGAGGAGGGGGAGGAGGCCGGGGAGGAAGCTGAAGAAGAGGAGGAGGAGGAAGAGGATGGGGAGGAGGTAGAAGCCAATGCAGGGGCAGCCTCCTCGGGGAGCAGGCGCGCTGTGACTTCAGGCTCCTCGTTGGCACTGGTGGAGGCTGGGCTGGGGCTGGGGCTGGGTGTGGGTGTGGGTGGGGGTGTGGGGGTGGGGGTTGGGGTGGGAGTTGGGGCTGGCACAGTGGCTGGCTCTGGAGCAGGGGAGGGCTCTGGCTCCAAGGAGGCACCCTCAGCAGGGAGTTCCAGGCCAGACTCTGCCTGGAGCACAACCTCACCCTGAACCACCGTGTTGTCTGAAATAGGAGAGCCCATTGAGACCGCCGAGGTATCCAGTGAAGCACTGGCCTCTGCTGCTTCTGGAGACTGCAGGGTCGGAGGGGTGGCCTTGCAAAGGGTCCGACGTGCCCTGCGCCGCAGGTCAGCCCGGGTGCGTCTCCTCATCCTGCCATCCCTCCTCCGCCGACCCACGCTGCGCCTCTTGGGGGTGCCGGTTGCCACCACTGCCACATCACTGTCCAGCACACTAGCTGTGACATCAGTGGCTTCGCTCATAGTCAGCTTCAGGGACTCCTCTCGTGTCAGGCCAGACCTACAGGTACAACAACAAAGCTTCAGTACTTGTAGTAAACACTGGGGGGAAAATCGGTGGCTGTTCACCTTATTCACACAGCAACCATAACTGATTTACGTCATACTTGAGGCGGGGAAAAAAATAAATGAAACAGGCTACAGCAACTGCATTGCGGGGAACATCTATGATGTTGACTGGATTTGACTGAAGTAGAATAGTGTGTAACAACTAAAAAAGGTGCAGACAACATGCTTTACCTGTGATTTAATTTCAACATAACATAGCCGGCAATGGCTTATTGATTAATGAAACATCCCTGCCAGGTGTGCCGAGTCCAATCAAAATGAGTACGTGAGTAAGTAAATGAGTAGTGACAGAGCAATGTCAGTCATTGTACTGATGTTCATCTGAGTGTTGGACAATTTTACATATTTTGGACAACCAAAAAGTGTCAAGTCACCATCATCATTTCCAAACTTACCACCCTGAGTATGACGTAAATGTAATATGGCTGTTGTGTGAATAACGTAAATTCAAATTTCGATCAAACGTGTGCGTTCTTACTTTTGACCATGGTACTCTTCAAAAAACTTCTCCTTCCATGCCTCTACCTTCTTCTCTTTCTCCATTTCCTGACGGAAACGTACTTGCATCTCATGGGTAAATTCACCTGAACAGGTCAAACACATGGCAAAGGTTTACAGACCACATGCATATTTTGCACATCATGTATATTTGCTATAAATCTACATTATTATATTTTTCTCATTTCGTATATATTGCATGCTATTTTTTTTTTTTTAATATAATTTTTCATTTATTATTTTTACACTGCATATACACTACCGCTCAAAAGTTTGGGGTCACTTATAAATTTCCTCATTTTTGAAAGAAAAGCACACTTCTTTTCAATTAAAATAACATTAAATTGATCAGAATCGTGTTAAAGGGCTAATTGATCATTGAAAACTGTTGTGCTGATTAAAGAAGCAATAAAATTGGCCTCCCTTAGGCTAGTTGAGTATCTGGAGCATCAGCATTTGTGGGTTCAATTATGGTCTCAAAATGGCCAGAAAAAAAAAGAACTTTCTTCTGAAACTGGTCAGTCTATTCTTGTTCTGAGAAATGAAGGCTATTCCATGCGAGAAATTGCCAAGAAACTGGAGATCTCATACAACGGTGTGTACGACTCCCTTCATAGAACAGCGCAAAATGGCTCTAACCAGAACAGAAAGAGAAGGGAGGCCCCGGTGCACAACTGAGCTAGAGGACAAGTACATCAGAGTCTCTAGTGAGAAACAGACACCTCACAGGTCCTCAACTGGCAGCTTCATTAAATGGTACCCGCAAAACACCAGTCCCAACTTCAACAGTGAAGAGGCGACTCCAGGATGCTGGCCTTCTAGACAGAGTAGCAAAGAAAAAGGCATATCTGAGACTGGCCAATAAAAGGAAAAGATTAATATGGGCAAATAACTATTTAGGGAAGCAGCAGTAAGCTGGTATTCTGTCTAAAATGGAGTGGCCAGCACAGTAACCAGATCTCAACCCTATTGAGCTGTTGTGGGAGCAGCTTGACCATATGGTACATAAGAAGTGCCCATCAAGCCAATCCAACTTGTGGGAGGTGCTTCAGGAAGCATGGGGTGAAATTTCTTCAGATTACCTCAACAAATTGACAGCTACAATGCCAAAGGTCTGCAAGGCTGGAGGATGGAGGATTCTTTGACGAAAGCAAAGTTTGAAGGACAAAATTATTATTTCAAGGAAAAATCATTATTTCTAACCATGTCAATGTCTTGACTATATTTTCTATTCATTTTGCAACTCATTTGATGAATACAAGTGTGAGTTTTCATGGAAAACATGACATTTTCTGGGTGACCCCAAACTTTTGAGCAGTAGTGTATGTCTATTGGTGCATCTTATATTGTACACATTTCTATTCATTTTTTCTATGTTACCGTATGTTCTGCTTTTGTTTTGCACACCCTCATAATGCTATAGTTTATATTTCTTTGCTGTATCCTATTACTATTTGTTGCTGCAATGACCCAATTTCCGCAAGGGAACCATTAAAGTTTAATCTCATCTCGTCTTATCTGATGTTGCTTCTAAGCCTGGCAACTGTTCCAGGGTGAAAATTAAAACGCTGTAAATTGGCCGTGATCGAGGTATCACTCACCCTCAGCCAGCCTCTCTTTCCAGCTCTGAGAGGCGTGGGTGAAAAACTCGTTGTTGAGGGCTGAGCTACTGAGTCGGGCCATACCATCCGGTCCAATCTGCAAAGAGACAAGAAGTCATCAGGACAACACATACAGAAAAGAATAGCCAAATAGCAGCAAATAGCTGCATCATTTCACAAAGCTGAAATTAGTTGGTGTTGGGTTTCCAATAAGAGCTGAGCTCACAAATTGGTAATAGTTATAGTCATAGTTGTGTACACATTTAATTTTGGGGGTCACAGTTGAGTATGTTGGTTTTTTTTAGTTTTTTTTTTACAGTGTGTGTGTGTTGGGGGAGGGGGATAATGCTATTAATGGCTCAAATTTTGCTTTTGTATGTATTTGGAAAAACTACAAAACTAATTTACAAAAACTTGATTTTATATTATTACAATCCTATTCATGTGAGAAAAAAGTGATTTCATGTAGACATCAGCAATTCCTGCTTACTGCTATGGCCATATAAGCAGATATTTTTAAATCATTTGTTACTGCCATTTGGGACAGAGCACAGGAGTACAATTCTCCTGTTCTAAACTAACAAATGTGTCAGCACTTGATCATTCACATCGACTCAAAACTTTCTTGAAATTAAAATGAAGCTAACAAGTAGGCTACTGCATCTTATATTTACATTTTAGGCTTTTAACAGAGGCCCTGTGAAAAATAAGAATAAGCTTAAATTCTTATATTACCAAATTAAAAGCGACCAACATTAAGGAGTGCAGGAGGAGGTTCAAATTTAGGCCTCATGCTGTTTGCTTTTATTTATATGAATGCTAGCTTGCTGCAAAAGAGCACACCGCTGTCTTCTGACTCGCTGACAGTGTAAGTAGAGGACTTGTCTGCAACCTTAAGTGATGCAATAAAGCCAAAGATAAATATGACAGGGCTCTGACTAACTGACCCAACATTTTCGTTCCAAGTTGAGAAAACGCACGGAAAACTTAAGTTTGAAGCCAACTCCTTTTCGGAGAGAAACGTGTTATTATATAGTGCAAATTGCAAAGTGCAAAACCAATATTTCATTGCATTCAATCATTTCATTGGAACCAAACTGTCAACTGAGTTCCAGAGTGAATACAGCGGTTATCTGCGACATGTGCATGCAAACAGCAATAGGGGAGCATTATTTTTAAGGGCAGCACAGACAGATACGGCCAACTGGGCCGTAGCCACTCCAAGGAGTCCAAGCGCAACAGACACACACATGTAGTATACATAAGTAGATACACATAGTATATAGTTATTGGTAAATACAAAACATAGAAAGGCTGACGGCTGTGTTATTGATCGCATTTGTTTTGGGTTTCATGTGTAATCAATAAAAGAGCTGAACTATAAGATACATTTAAATGGACCAATAGGCAAATGTTTCTCAGACAGTTAAGGCAAGCTATTATCACATGACAAAGGCCATCATATGTGACACTAGGTATGATCAGTAGTAGTTTAAGGCACATTCTCATGATGCTCCTGACCTTCACAACAAAATATAGCAAACCTCATTAATTGATGGAAATTTTTAATTTATCAAAAAATATGTAGGTATATCGACAAGGAAAGGAAAGTCTTCTGTCAGTTCCTGGATCTGGTCCCTATATAGATGGAAGAGCTGAACTATTGCTGATGACCAACATGACCAAAAGTATATGGACACCCCTTCTAATTAGTGGATTCAGCTATTTCAGCCACACAAATTGCTCACGGGTGTATAAAATCAAGCACACAGCACTGCAATCTCCATAGACAAACACTGGAAGAATAATGGGCCGTACTGAAGAGCTCAGTGACTTTCAAGGATAGGATGCCACCTCTCCAGCAAGTCTGTTCGTCAAATTTTTGTCCTGCTAGATACTTTTTTTTAGCATAGGGAAAGTATAGAGAATTGAACATGGCTTGAGGCTATGAAAAGATTGTCTTCATGTCAACGTTTTTCTTTCTTAGGAAAACTGAATGGTTGCTGTCTGGAACCTGGCCAGGATTGGTGGCAGTACATTGTGCAGCTCATCGCCTGGCCCTTGCTTGTAAAGATGCTGCAGATGGAGTGCCATACATGAAAACATTTCATAAGCACCTGTAAGATTTGCACCTCTACTTCAGGAATAGTTCACTAGTGCCCTGCAAGCATCTGCCAATGTTCTGGGTGTGGCAAACCTAGAAGTTATAGTAAGAGAAAATATTTCACATTTGTAAATGAAATATCTACATAAAGATATGAATGGATCCTTAATTGATCAACTGATAGATTTTTTTTAAAAGGAAGTAAAGGACGTCAGGTGGCTATGACAAGACAAGGCCATTCCTCAGTAAACAACACACGCCCTTTTTTTTCCATCATCCTTGTATGAAACAGACATTACCTTCTAGAAAAAAACGGGGGCAGTCTGACCAAAAAAAATGAAAAAACCCTTACGACAACAGAAGGTAACTGTTAACCTTTTTTCCCTAACTTGGGATGTTACTGTCTGTAAAGTGACATTACCCCAGCTGCTAGCAGAGTCTATATATATATAAGTCACATAATCATACATCGAGTGGAAAATGTATTTTCTACTGTGCGTTGAATGTTTGTTCCCTCAGATGAACATTAGGGACTTTGAGGAATTTATTTGATCAACCAAATTGCATATACAGAAGATGAAACTTAAATGATCCCTGTGGGGAAATTATGATGTTGGAGAAGCAATAGTAACAAAATACACACACATATATATATATATATATATATATATATTAAAAAAAGAATAGAAATGAAAATATAGCAAATGGGCATATTTTAAAATATGGTATTGATAAATGGAAAATAAGCAACTTTCTCAGCCATCATAATTCGTAATGCATACATCATAAAGATTTCTAAACATTTTAGAGCTTCAGAATCCATGAAAAACTCATGTTTGGCCATCACATGCCACCATGTCCTGTTATCAAATGGTCAAACACATTTAAAAAATAAAAAATAAAGAATAAAATTTAATCCAATAAAAAATATGCAAAAACAGCTAGTAGTGGGATCACAGCATTTCGATGGCACGCTACAACTACAGATGAAGCTCAAATAGCTAAACGATGGAAGATGATCATACCCTCCTATCACAGCAACAGTGACATAAACAAAAACACTACTTAACAAGCCAAATCAGATATTCTGTATATGAGAGTTACATTAGAGTCTGTGACATGAGCACACACATAAAGGACATAAACCAACATACCTGTCGGTCGACCTCAGGGAGCAGCTGTAGCAGCTGCTGTTGAGAGTGTGCAGGGAAGGCTGAAAAGGTTCTCACATTGATAAGGGCCCTGATGTTGGTGTTGACCAAGATGGAGCCTGGTGTTTCAAAGTCAACATCCACCCCTCCTCGGTTCCTCTTCATGGGCCCTGACAGAACAAAAAAAACAGGCCTTTAGCTAAGCTACTCAGGCTGATACTGAAGCTATGGCCACAGTTCACTATGACCCAAAAGCAACAGCATTGCATAGTGAGAGTGGGGTCCAATGAGACACTGGAGATTGGCTGGATTGCTACACAAACATGCGCGCACCCACATGGAGATATCACTAGTAGACAGAAAAGCAGCCACGAAGACTCAAGAGTCTCAGGAGAAGCCAAAGTCTTTGCCAATCACTAGGAGGGTCATGAGAGAAGTCGTTGTCTCCATGTTTGATGGTATATAAATGTTAAAACAAGGTAGAATGGTCCTTAGGAGTTCAAAAAATTAGATGTTATATTGTCTTTTCTCAATATCATAGAATATCATGATCAATGGTGTCCACCGGTGCACTGAGATCAAGTAGCACTAAAATGGAGCATTCACCAGAGTCGGCACGCATTAATATGTCGCTTGTGACTCTGAGAAGAGCGGTTTCAGTGCTGTGTTTATGGTGAAAGCCAGACTGAAACTTTTCAAAAATTTTGGTTTTCTCCACCACCTACAGAAGTTGCATTGACACCACTTTTTCAAGGACTGGAGATAAAAGGCAACTTGGAAATAGGCTGGTAATTGTTATGAACAGAAGGAATAAGATTTGGTTTCTTTAAGAGTAGCTTGACATAGGCCAAATTCTGATGTCTCTAGTAGTAGTGGATCAACAGTTGAAAGTTGACCCTAGAATTCCTAGAATACTGTCATCAAAGTGATCTAAATTACAAAATGTGTTACAATGACATTCGGAAGATTGTGAAACAACATTAATGTCTCTAGGTTGAAACGTTAACCTGGATAGAATGTTGAGAACTGTTAACTGTTTTGTAAATTCCAGTAAAATCCCATTGTGAACATTCTGGACAGGTGTGAAGTCTCTAAGTTGAATGGTTGAAAAGTGGACCTGAAGACCTGAATGGTCTTGGACTTGGACCACTCCAAAATATGTTTGCCATCTTTCGATTTAGTCTATTCAACCACGGGTGTTAACAGTGGTTTCAAAGGTGTGACAAGGTGGTTGCTAGGGTGTTACTATGTGGTTGCAAGGGTGTAACTAGGTGGTTGTTAGGGTGCAACTAGGTGGTTTCAAGGGTGTATTGGGTGGCTGCGAGGGTGTTTCAATGTGGTTGCTAGGATATTACTAGGTGGTTGCAATGGTGTACTAGGTGGTTGCTGTGGTACACTAGGTGGTTGTTATGGTGTTTCAATGGAGTTAGTGTGTACTAGGTGACTGCTAGGGTGTTTCAATGTGGTTGCTAGGGTCACCCGGTAGTTGCTGTGGTGCATAAGGTGGTTGCTATGGTGTTTCAATGTGGTTAACACGGTGTACTACGTTGCACGCCCAACAGTCCTGGTAGGGGGATCCCTCTCTGAGTAGCCCCTCCCAAGGTTTCTTCCATTTTTTCCTAAAAGGTTTTGTGGGAGTTTTTCCTTGTCCTCTGTTGACTGTCTAAGGCTGGGGGATGTCGTGTACTAACCATTTATTGTTGAACCATTGAAGCCCTTAGAGACCGTAACGGTGATTAAGAGCTACACAAATAAATGTGATTTGATTTGATTGCTAGGGTGCTTCAAGGTGGTTGCTAGGATGTAAGAGGTGGTTGCTAGGGCAGTGTTTCCCATACATAGGCTCATCTGTGGCGGAACACTACAGTATCAGTACAGTTGCCACGAAATGAAAAGTTGGTCAAGGTACAGAAATTGATTGTATTGGATCTCTAACGTATCATGTTATGTTCGCTGTCACACAAGACTAACATTGCAAGGCTGAGGTGCTCACTCAGCTGTTGCTGTTGAAAATACACCACAAGCACATGCCTTTTGTAATCATCAGCGTATGTGAGACAGACATCACCTGCTGGATGGACAAGGGCGTAGTCTAACCTCAAAAAAAGCTGTATGACAAAAATCTGATATCGAATAGATGGAAGGGAACTGTTAACTTTTGTTTCCTACAATACTGAACTTGGGATTTTACTGTCTGCAAAGTGACATTACCCCAGCTGCTAACCCTAACCCTAACCCTATGACTACATTTACTTTGACTTTAATAATCGGATATTAACCAGATTAAGACAATACTCTGAATAAGAAATCGCCATGTAAACAACATTTTCTGATTACCAATAGTAATACAGTCCCTCCAGGATGTTGTGATCTTGCAATCGCAAGAATTAACACAAGTTCAACTAACTGCCGCAATAGTTGCAAGAGCTTGCAATTTTGCCAAAACCCCGCAATATTCCCGCATAAAACGGTCAAATTGGCACAATGCTTCCACATTAACACTCCTACATGTTCGGGAGGTTGTTTTTTTTATTTAAATATGCAATTTGCACCATTTGATTTCTTGTTATCCTGAGCCTTTGATATGGTTACACACGAGGACAATGCCGGAGTAGCCAATCGGGACAACCGGGACGAATCCCGGTGGGTCTTTGGGCCGGTTGGACGGTTGGGCCGGTGGTGTAGCCTAATCATTTTATAAATTGTTCAAGTTGATTTGCTGCTAACAGGCCGGTGACTAGTTAGATGTGCGTTCTCCGCTCCAGACCTCTCTCTCCTTTTCTCTGTGTCAAACTGGCAGCACTGACAGACCTGACAGATTAGAGCGAGACGGGAACGTGACAGGTCAACTAATGATGTGATGGTGTTACACCATTTACACAGCGACTGCATTAGTGGTGTAGAAAACGTTAATTTTATTACTTCGCAGCAATATTTTGTAAAGCATGCAAGTTGGCTATAAGGTAGCACCGGACACACACCACTCCCCCACTATCGGCACAGACCAACCACTCCCACTCGCCTTCTTCTATGTCTTCCAGTAAAATTAACTACAAGCCGCTCACTCCGCCACTTACTGGCAGGTGCAATAAACCTGGAACTGACCAAATAACTACATGCCACAGTATATTATTAAACAAAACATTGAAGGGATTGGGCAGGTATTAAAAAAAATATCTTTTTACAGATGCTAAAATGGCAAACTGTAGATATGCTGCATTGCAGCCTAAAGGGGAAAAAAAACAAAAATAATGTAAAGAAAACTAGGATTAAAAAAGAATGAAAGACAAAGAAAGGCACTAGACAGAGTTCATGTGTAGTAAAACTAGTTTTCAGCCGGCGGCCCCAGGAGGTATTAATGTGTGACGATTACTCTACTACTTTAAAAAAAAACAACTTAAAAAACAGAGTGGGCAGTTTACAATGTTTTGGGCAGGATGGGGGGCTCGAAATTTTCATAAATTCCTGCTGTTTTTTCATGATAACACGAAAAATATCGCAAATTGCATCGCAATTTTTGATGAAAGCCGCTGCAAATTCAATCATTTTGGGCCGCAATAATCAGAAAAAACGCTGCGAGATCCTGGTGGGACTGGTAATAGTAGTAGTAGCAGCAGTAGAAGTAGCAGCAGTAGTAGTACCAGTCATAACAGTTGTAGAAGTAGTAGTAGCACAAAGTGCAGCTCATTGAAGAGAACTTAATTTGCGAGCTGAGTATTTGGGAGTTGGATCAGCACCAATTCCGATACTACATTATCTGTGCACCTCTAAATAACACCTTATATAAAAACAACAGGGTTGATTTCAGGAATTACAGAACTGATTCTAAATCTGAAAAAAATTAGATGTATTTCGTGTACGTATTTTTTCATCTAGCCCGTGGGAACACTGGTAGTCCATGGGTTGTTTCTACTGTACATCATTGAAATAGGAAGTAGTCAAGAAGGTTCCGAATTTAGCTGATTATCAAAGCCCAGAATACCAAGTTGATACTTGTGTCCTTGCGGAGAACAATATTCCCAAGTAGTCTTGGAGAGAAAAAACTTGTGAGAACAGATGTGGTCCTTACCTGAAGGGACGTGCTCTCCATTCACTTTGAGCGGAGTGAGGACGACGCGAGGCATCATCACCGCCTTCTTTCTCTGCCTCCCCGACTGAAGCAGTAAAGACAGTGGTATGGTCAATATGTGGAGGACAAACAAAAGTATGTGGAAGTGGTACAGGCGACATGTTCTTCCAAACTGAATCCACTTAAAATTAGGGTAGTTATGAATAAAATTTGGGAGAAATTACTTGTTTTACTGAACTAAACTAGACCAACTAACTGACTTGTCTAAAAGTAGAAAGGCACCAAAACAGCACCAAAACAGCTGAAATTAACAGCTCTGTCTCTGTCCAAAACCATAAATACAAGTAATAACTCCCATTAGCCTTTTCCCTCCAACATTCCCTGTATTTTGCCATTGCATAAATTTACATGCTCACAAATGCAATACGAAAACAAAATAAAAGACCGTGGAAAAACATTAGTATAGCACGGTTTTTCAGATCAGGTACTAACATACACATTGCAACCCTAGACCAAACCAACCCTAAACCAATTAAAGTTTCATAAAAACCTGAAACCTGTAATTCATTTAGGTGTGCCCGAGTAAGGCTGGAGCTAAAATCTCCAGTACAGGGGGTCCTTGAGGACTGGATTGAGAACCACTGCCCTAGACCATAGATAGCCCTAATTTGTCCGACCTACGTCAATTTACCCATGTCTTAGAGCTTATGGTGAACACTGAATATAGGGTGACTACCTGTCTGGAGCGGCTCAGTCTGGTCTGGGCATGCTGAGCATGTTGGGTGTGTTGGATCTGTGCGTCGGTGCGTCCCTGCTGTCCTGCTGCCCTGCTGAGGCGGGTCTGGGGCTGGCTGGTGGGAGCCTGGAGCTCTGTGGAGCAGGAAGCACTGGACGAGCTCTCATCTACCGATGCTACAGTGTCAAAGAAAATGTGATTTACAAACACATTCTAATGTGATTTACATTACATCACATAGAATCTTGTGTGATGTCATCTCGGGGCAAAAGCAAAGCAGGCTCTTTGCTTCCTCACTTCCCCTGCCTGGTCAGTCAGCTGTATTGGCTGGCGTAGTGTGACCTGTTCACTTTTATCCAAATACCACATGAGTAGTCCACCGGCATTTTATAAGCGCAGACAAAGAACAGAGCACCAAAAACGGAGGTTTCGATTTAGGTATAGGTGTTTTCTGTGCTTGTTCATGACAGTAGCTCTTAAGCTAACTTAACTTAGCAATAGTCAGACAGTCAGATAGGCTATTACTTAACATGTGTTCCATAGATCTATATAGCAAACTGTGGTGAATGTCAAAGGTAACCACCAGCACCCAATTGCCAAGCGGCGCCAGCTGGAAATAGTGGTCGGCCAGGAGCATTACCACTGCCAACTCTTCATGTCCTGGAGGGAACGCAGCTGCCCTGCATCTGGCATCAGGCTGCTGCCTGCCAGTGGGTCGTTAAAAACCACAGAGTGCCAGAGAAGAGCAGAGAGGAAGGTGGTTGCATGATTCCGAGCAGACCGAATCTCTGGTGTGGTAAGGAGCTTTAAAGGAATGGGAAGTAGACTATTGTGGACTGTTCTGTGTTTGACTGCACAGATTGCCCCCCGACTTCAGCATTCTCCCTGGAAACCCGACCTGCGCAGAATCGCCACGACAGCGGCATGGATCTCAGACGAGCGGACTCTCATGCTGCTCAACTCCCTAGATATCCCTCAGTTTCTCAACCCCTGCCCTTTGTGTGTTTCCCCAGGTCCACGGAGCCCTCCCCGTCACCGCCTAGAAGTCAACCCCGGAATGGGAAGAATCTGGGAAGATATTCTGTTTGTCTGACCCAAACCAAGACTCCGCTTGTTATTCCCAGAATTAAAGTGCCGCTACAGAGCGACTTGCTACAAAACCCAACTAGGCTAACATTAAATGCCATTCAGAATGTTTGTATTTCATTTGTAATTTCTTTTCATTTTTCAAATAAATGTTTTTTAAATAAGTTCCCTACTAACATATATATATATATATATATGAAATGAACATTAAGTATTGTGGGACAGATGATCATTTCAGGAGATTCCAGTATTTGTTTAAATACATGCAATTCAAAACTCTTCAGCTCTGATTCGCTGCTCTGGTCAATGCACACAGTTGCCCATCCCCCATCAGATTGGCCGTTCCTGCCGACAGGCTTGCTCGTGCCGAACTTCATAACTGATGATGAGAGCGCAACTGGGCTCACTCGTGGACACGCTACTATGTAAGCAGACAGTGGAAGCGGAAGTAAACCAGGAAGGGGAAAAAAAATTGGCATATGTGCTGTGCTGCAACGTTTGAATTGAAATGAATGGGCAGGCATTTTCTTATTCCTTCTCCAGTTCTTCTATATAACCTCCTTGGCCACATCTGTGCCATGTGCACCTGTAACCATGGTAACTAACATCCATAGCCAGAAATGGATAAATAAATAGATATTAATTATATATCTATGAGAATCTCAGGCTTATCACGCTGTTCAAGTTGAAGAGACTCCATTCATCTTAGTTCCTCTCATATAAACATCCAGGCAGAACACTTATTGGACTTAGGACCAACAATACAATCATTTGGCTACAAAACACTTTATGTTGCACAAATGTGACATTTTATGCTTTTTTTGAGCTTTTGGAAATTACATTACATTAAAATTACTTTTTGAGAGGATATTGCTTCCGTAATTTGACGTATTTGCGGTTGAAACAGTATGTTGGGGGTGGGGCCTAACATGGGGAGAGATCATTCAAAAGTGTAAAGCAATGGGATATCAGGGTTAGGGTTAGATACATACAGATACAGACAGATAGGCATTATTGGTTAAAACAAATTGTACACCTACTGGTACATCATGAGGTAATCACTAAAAATGCAGTTGTGAAAGTGAAAGTGAAGAAGTGAAAGTAATCGGATTGAGATATAAGAATATGATTTACTTATTTTTTTTATGTAATTTGTTTGACATTTATTGTTAGATAGGTGTACATTATGACATAGAAATTTAGCTAACAAGGTGATCGTCATTTTTCATTTCACCGTGACTTTAAAGACAATGTCTATTGTAGCTCTAGGTTTCACTCAGCCCTGTTGTCTCCCCACATACAGTGCAGACAGTTCCATACTTAATCCACAATAACTAAAATCTTCTCATAAATCTGATCAAATGGAGGTCTGTGGCCTAAATTCTGTCTAGTTTCATCACGGTGACATGAACTTGTTAGAGAAGCCCTGGTGTAGAGGATGGGAGCTGACTGGTGTGTGGTGTGGTCCTACCGTCGTTGTCTCCACTGGCGGCAGCATTGGTCTCGGTGGAGTCACAGCTCTCCTGTTCGGTGGCCTCGGTGGGGCCAGCCGAGGTCAGGGCTGGGCCTGCTGGATGGGCGCTGCTAGAGGCTGGGGGCGCGGTGCTACCAGCCGAGTCTGTTGGCATCTCCGACTCTGCCGAAGTCTTGGTCCACTGGAGGGCGTTTTTCTGCAGCAGGAAACAGCATATAGTTAGCAGTTAACAGTTCATCTAGGAAAATCAACGTTCACTCCATGGTAAACATGGGGCTGGTAAACCAAACAAATGCCTCCCAGGAATACCTTTTACTGGCCAAAATAATTAATAATTAAATTAAAAATAAATATGCTATGGTTTCTTTATTGAATGTTTCATGTTACATTTTTCAAAGAAATATGTCACCCTACCCGTTTTCAATGCCATTTCATGTATAAAATTAGGTATTGTGTGAAACATTTAATAAAGAGACCAACAGTTTCATATTTTGATACTAATTTAACCATCTAATCGTAACCATTCAGACAGTGGAGAATCAGAAGTTTAGAGGCTACTGTGTAGAGCAGCCTAACAGGCAGCCAATCAAGAGCCTGTTTGATCAGAGCAATGAAAAAGGGCATAGACATGTCGACGTAAGATGGCTGCGCCCGGTCAAAGCATGGATTCCCCCGGAGAACAAGCTGCAGCTAAAAAACCTCGCCCACGATCATCTAAAGTGTGGGAGTATTTTAGACAGAGACCCAACAATGTGGTGCTCTATATACTCTGCAAATTAGAAATGGCTTATCACAGCAGTACAACTGCTATGCACAAACACTTGAAGTGAAAGCATCCAGGAGCGCTTTGTCACTTCGCCCTAGCCCACGATCCCAACAAGAATCAGGACACCCTACCCGTATGCGTGAACGCGCAAAACGGAGGGGTAGGGCTAAGTGGTAGGGGCAAGGAGTGAATTGGGATTGGGCCCAAGTAATGAACAGCCACAAATTAATGATTAGCTGGCATTTTATCAGCCCAAGGTAAGAATGGATAAACTAATAATAGAGTAAAATTTTGCCTCAAGAGTGCAAACAAGAAATTGTTTTGGTTGCCAAAAATCAGATCATTGTCATTTGGAAATATTTGTATACAAACCAGATGGCATCAAATAGGAATGGGTATATTTGAATATTCATTTGCTGGGATCACTGTCAACTTCTGTAATTTGCTCATTTACATATTTTAAAAATTTGAGCAAGTCACTAAACAAAGTTTAACAGAGTGTACATAGAGCTCAAATGGCTGAGTAAGAGCTATGGTGCTAACCAGCCTCTAGAAGGCTTCTGGTGTTATTTAAAAAACCCTCCACGATCTATGGTGTCGTGTTGTCCTCACCCTCTGCTTTCACTACCAGATATGTACTTATTAAAGACACGCAAACTTCTAAAAAGTAAATACCAATCATTTTTAGAACCCAACTAGCATGACAACATTTGATCTCTGGCCTCACTGCCAACATGATGGATGAAGATAATGCAACCCATTTTGAAATGTGGGGAGCAGAAGGTGATGGAAGTGATACTTTTTGCTATACACATCTCTAGAACACAAACACTGCTAACAATGCAAAAATTGAGATGATTATTAGTTGTACACTGGTGGCGGTGGTGTACCTTGAGAGTGAAGAGGCTCATACGTCCAGGCAGCTTGAAGAAAATGCTGTTCTTGACCCGGTCTCCCCTCACCTGGGAGTGTAGCATGGTGACCAGACAAGCCAGAGGAGCTGTACCACTGCACACACACACAGAGTTCAATTACAGTTTTTCTGATTGGACACAGGGTCATAGCACACGAGCAGGAGTCAGAAAGCCAACTTTCAGACTTTTAACACATTTTAGTACTACCAGGAATTGAATTTAAGACCCATTTAAAAACCAAAATAAACAAATAAAGCTGGCAAAATAGACTAAATGACATGAGTGGCTAGTGAAAGTTAAGAAACTATAAATGGGAAGTATAACCAAAGGACACCAGTGGAAAGAAAGTCTTATGAAAAAAAAAAATGGAAAGGGTGTGAAGTGTTTAGTCACAGTAGTAGTCAGAATCTAGTAAATAACTCTATAACCATACAAAGCCCTAAAGTCTTCCAACTTACCTCCTGATTAGATGAGCAGGGTGCCCAGCAGTTCAGCATTGGATATAAGAGGAAATAAGAAAAACAATGGCCCTGTTTAGACCTGGCATTAACACGCGATTTAGGTGATCCGATCTCAAGTCAACACCTCTAAGTACAGGTGTAAACGCACCCAAGACGCATTGAGGGCGCAGTAAGATCGGATCGCTCAGACCACATTCGGAGGTGGTCTGGGCCGCATATGGCCACATTCTTTTAGCAGTGTGTACGCGAATGTGTCCTGGGCCACATTGAAGGACCGCCTACTCAACTGATGTCCTCTGCGTAAGCGGCAGGGCTGTCAAAATTGGTCAAAAATGACGTTCGATTATTCCTTCTAAAAAAACACATCGGTTCGAACCATTCGAATATCTATTTTTGCGCATTATGTCCATAAGAGGGCAAACCAATACAACGAGAGACATAACTACTGGTATAGGTCTTTTAAAAGATCGACATACCTACACATTACAAAATAAACTAATAAAATAATGTCCTATACCGTAAAACTTCATTTAAAGACCGTAAAGCTCTCTCTCTCTCTGTGCCGTGGTTGGTGCTAGAGTGAGAGAACGCGCTGTCCCTCGGAGCGAGATCAAATGAATGATTGGTAATTGATATGTTATTAGGCTAACTGTAGCTGTACGTATGATGATGTACGTGTTTATTTGCATATAGAGTGGGGAACTGAGATCCGATCACTCGAGACGCATGTGGAGACGCATTCTAATGCCAGGTGTGAACTGATGTACTTAGAGGCGTTGACTTGAGATCGGATCACCCATATCGCATGTTAATGCCAGGTCTAAACAGGGCCAATGAAATCACAGTGATTCATGATTGTGTTCAGTTGTGTGACGTATGCGTGCTGTGTGTTATTTTTGACATCTAATTCAGTGACTACTAAAGGTATTAGATAAATACATGCAAAAGGTAGTAAATTACAACGTGTGGATGAAACCCTCTATCTCAGACGAATGGAATTACAAATGTAACCTACATTAATTTACCACCAAATTGGAACTGGTACACAATATGGAACAACAAAACAGTTGCTCAAGCTGACAATGCATCTTTAACTGTGATTTCATCTCAATAAAACATAATTTAACTGGGTTATCAGAATAAAGAAGCAAAGCTGGCAGAAAGAGGCTATGTCTGATTGAGCATAGCTAATACAAATTTGAAACTACAACTACAAATGAACAGTGTAATAAAAAGGACACCAGGAAATTAAATGTTAAGAGACATGAAGTCCAACTGTGTTTAGTAAAACAAATGGGATGCATATTGTACTACTAACCCTGCTCTGCTCTGTATGTACCACATTGCTATCAACATATGTGAGCAGTGTAGAGTATAAGTGTTCACTGGATAGCAGTGAACACTTGTGGAAAACACTGTGCATGTGTACGTGTGTTTGTGTCTGACCTCATTTCCTTTAGTCCCTTGGTCTGGATGACGTGGAGGATTTGTTTGGGAGTCATTGGGGCATCAGAGAAGTTCTCTAACACCTGTAAAACATCCACATTGTAAAAAAAAAAAAAAAAAGAACCCCTGAATATAAGACAAAACAGTGAGGTTGGGCTTTGATTTGATGTGCTGGATACATCGCTCTCTGATGGAAGTTAATTAGATCAAATGAGAATCTGCACGTGCTGGATTTTTTCGAAAACATTTCATCAGTGACTTGGAGTTGCGTCAGATTTTACAACAACTGATAACCACGTTTAAGGCTGCAACTAACTATTATTTTGATAGTCTAATATTCTGTAGAATATAACGCCGATTAGTCGACTAATCGGTTGTTTTCTTTATTAAGAAAACAATGACTTTTTATGGTCGTTGTCAGCTTTTTTGCATACTATTTGGTAGGCTTAATAACAGAACCGACATTTTCAGTTTCCTAATAGAACTGAAATAGTGTTTTTATTGTTAGTCCTAGTGTTCCCTCCTTCCCTCATAACAAAAAGGTAGTAAACAGGTGTGAATGCCTGTATTAAATAATAAATAAATTAAAGTGAAAAAATGGCTTTGAGTGGTTGAAGTATAATTCAACCAAAGTATAGTTCCAGCCGCAGCAATAGCCCAGTATTGGACTCTGAGGTGACGCTGCAAATCTTTTACAACAGCCCAACATTGCAATGTTTCCTCTGGCATCTGCCCAGGCATAGTTCACCATCTTCCAGGTCCTGTTGCACGCACTCCCGCTCCACCTCGCCGACGACGCGGGCAAGACAGATGCGCGCGGCACCTGCAGGGCTGGGATCCCCCCTCAGCAGTAGTGCCCTGGCCCCTGGCTCACTTTCAGTGTGCCACAGGTTTTGTTTCACCCTGACTCGCACCCGTGCTTCAAGACTGGTCGGGTGGGTTGTCGACATCACCGCAGTTTTTGAAGAGCTAGACTTTCAGAGGAAGTAATTTGAGGTTTGAGCGCAGCAGCGAGGTGGAAATATTGATGGGTGCGCACCGCCCAAGGTAGAGCTGCCTCAAAGTCTTCACGGGCTGCGTCACGTCAGCATAGTGTAAAGGCCAAGTAGTACTACGTGCGTGTCCTGCGTTTGTGTCTACACTGGTTCCACTTCAGTAGCGTTTCTGCTGCGTGTTCACTACCTAAACAGAACTTGAAAATGATGGGTAGTTTGTATGTTTCAGTTTTTCCTGTAGAGTTTTTAGTTTGAATAGTTTAGAAACACAAATAGAATACTGAATTAAACTTAAGGTATTTTTGGCATCTTTCTATCTATCGATTTTGTGCACTTGATGGGGTTGCACCAGCAGCAAACGGATGGAAAGCACTTGTTCTCTTTCTCCTTCTCAGTTCTATCAGACCACAACAAAAACGTTTTTTGAGGATGACCAAGACAGGATGAGGTTAATTATTTATTTCTGATCAAAATTCATGTTACATTGGTTGAAAAGCCTAGTCGGTGGGGTTTAAATAGTGCGTATACGCACATAGTTGATAGAAAAAAAAAATAGACTTGAAGTGTAAAAAGATGCTTCAGGTCGCAGTGACACGCGTGAAATGCAGCTGGAGCGCGAGCCAGGACAGAGCCGGTGTGGACAGCAGTGTTGGTTAAAATGAAAGCGGTTCTGCTGTGAGAGACGCACGACTGAAAGACGCGGCTGAGTCGCATCCTGTGTAGACCAGGCTTATAAGCACCCCCGCTCTGTCCACAGGAAAACAATGACTTGGCTGGCGCAAAGCAGTTTCGAGGTTATCATGTGTGTCCGCATGATGACTCCTCGACTACAGACATTGGAATCGATACATTTTCATAATCGACGTAATCGATTATGTTGACCAATCAGTGCAGCCCTAACCACATTTAATACGTTTTATCTTGTTTGAGCCAAATGATCAGTGCGTAGAACTCAGTCTGTAGAAACACAAATGTATTGTGGATTGTGATAGTGACGTAAGCCTAACCATTCCCTCTTCCTTAATCAGACATCAGAACTCCCCATGTTGTCATTGGGTAATCACGTTAAACTGAACTGAACAGGAATTGTGTGTTTGAGGCATTGGCTGGGTGTGGGAGAGAATCAAGCTGGTGGGCTGGTTCTCCCTGCCATCTGATGCTTTTAACATTTGTGTTGGTCTTCCAGTGGAAAAGCTGCCCTGGTAGTTTTGGAGCTGAAAAGCTGACCCGAAGAACTGGCAGGAGGTGCGCTGGCCGAAGAGTCTGAGCTGAAAAGCTGCAGACTGGTTCGTGAGTTTTATATTGTGTTTACAAAAAAAAAAAAAAAACACCGTGCTGGCCAGTAAACTCTCCTCACCGTTCCTGTCTCTGTCTGTCACCACAACTGCTACTAGGGAATCACCAAACTGAGGAAAATTAAACGAAGACTATACTGCAGAGTCTATGACTGGAAAAGACGAGGCACCATGCTAACATTTTGATGTGGTGTACACATCAACACCAGTAAACAACACCAGTATGAGTCCTATGGTGAATCACAAGAAGCAAGCATTAAGTGTTAGAATGATGGCAGATGGTCATGTTGATATCTTTATAAAACTCTGGTTTAGTCACAATTTTCAATTTCTAGGGCTACATATGCCATCTCAGTGGGGGGATGGAGCAGTTAAATTACATTACAGTTGAAACAGTTGTAGTTGGTCTTTGTTGGATATTACTTGGAGCAGTGAGAAAACAGAGGACTATACACCGATCAGCCATAACATTAAAACCACCTGCCTAATATTGTGTAGGTCCCTCTTGTGCCGCCAAAACAGCTCTGACCCGTTGAGGCATGGACTCCACAAGACCTCTGACGGTGTCCTGTGGTATCTGGCACAAACACGTAAGTAGCAGATCCCTTAAGTCCTGTCAATTGCGAGGTGGGGCCTCCATGGATCGGACTTGTTTTTCCAGCACATCCCACAGATGCTCGATTGGATTGAGATCTGGGGAATTTGGAGGCCAAGTCAACACCTTGAACTCTTTGTGATGTTTCTCAAACCATTCCTGAACAAATTTTGCAGTGTTGCAGGGCACATTATCCTGCTGAAAGAGGCCACTGCCATCAGGGAATACCGTTGCCACGAAGGGGTGTACTTAGTCTGCAACAATGTTTAGGTAGATGGTATGTGTCAAAGTAACATCCACATGAATGCCAGGACCAAAGGTTTCCCAGCAGAACATTGCCGAGGGCATCACACTGCCTCCGTCGGCCTGCCTTCTTCCCATAGTGCATCCTGGTGTCATCTCTTCCCCAGGCAACGACGCACACGCACCCGGCCGTCCAAATGATGTAAAAGAAAACGTGATTCATCAGACCAGGCCATCTTCTTCCATTGCTGCATGGTCCAGCGACAGTAGCTCTTCTGTGGGATCAGACCAGACGGGCTAGCCTTCGCTCCCCACGTGCATCAATGAGCCTTGGGCGCCCAAGACCCTGTCGCTGGTTCACCGGTTGTCCTTCCTTGGACCACTTTTGGTAGGTACTAACCACTGCATACCGGGAACACCCCACAAGACCTGCCGTTTTGGAGATGCTCTGACCCAGTCGTCTAGCAATCACAATTTGGCCCTTGTTAAAGTCGCTCAGATCCTTACGCTTGCCCATTTTTCCTGCTTCCAACACATCAACTTCAAGAACTGACTGTTCACTTGTTTCCCAATATATCCCACCCCTTGACAGGTGCAATTGTAACGAGATAATCGATGTTATTCACTTCGCCTGTCAGTGGTTTTAATGTTGTGACTGATCAGTGTATTTTCCAAGCTATTACACAGAGGCTATGTTGGCCTTATTTCCATTTTGTGATTTCAAATTCTGGCCACCATTCTGCTCTGCAATAAATTACTGTCCTTATGATTATTGTCCTTATTTTCTGTAAGGACAATACATCACAAGTAAACCAACTGAGGACTAGGTATATAACTGCCCAACCAGACAATTTCCTCTGTTCATGCTGAGCCTATCTACTGCTGCACTTCTCTCCAAAGAGCAACTGAGGTTTGACACCAACTTACTGATGCTGCAGCTTGTGAAGGAGTGTGGCAGATAGAAAGATGGATAATAAAATCACATCATGATCAATTATAATTAAGATTTACATGGTGAGGTTCAGCTTTTCGGGGGGAAAAAAAACAAAAAAAAACAAGAAAATGTTATGGCAGTAACATTCCCAACCCCATAGTAGGCCTTCAAGTACGGCAGCATGACGGTTATGAGGTTATCACTGCAATGTAAATGTGACATTTTGATATCATGATACCACAGCCAAAGGAACAATGGGCCTCATCACAAAACTTTTCTTAAAATTATTTGTAAATTTGTCGTATTTAAGTGCGGAAGAAAATACCAACGTGGGATTCATGAAACATGCGGGAAACCTTGATTTGTGCGTAGAACAGGTGTATATTGATGAATGCCAATCGTTCGTAAATTGAAATGGTTCGACATGAAACTAGATTGCAAAAAAGTATAAGAAGTAGACGCGTATTATCAGCCGCAGGAGGACAGCAGCGCACTGAGCCACTATCCGACATGGATCAGAGGATCAATTAATAATAGGAGAGACCTCACTGTCGGGTGTCCAGTCAGCATTGCAGTTGGACACAGATCAAATCCAGACTGCATCTTCATCAGATGGTAAGACTATGTAATTGTATTTGTAAGGCGTCCAGTCCATGTGATCAACCCATTACAAGTTGGATAATCTTGTATTGTTATGATTGATTTGATTGTTGTTACGATTGTTACGCATGTTTCCAAACACACATAGGTTTTGATCCTACAATGAACAAATTCAGATACGAACAAAATGATGAATCACACTATCTTCGTAGAAACGTTTGTATGTACGCTTTACGATCAAATCTGATCTTACATACGTTCCGTGAATGAGGCCCAGTGAAAGTGTAAATTTGTTGTGCTATTATACAGTGATGTTACTATGCCAATGATACTCAACTTTATGTACTCATTAAACTCCCAATTCATAAATTCATAAATTTAGAGGCCTGCCTATCCAAAACCAAACATTGAATGTCCCTAAACTTCCTGCTTTTCAATCCTGACCGTCCTATTAATCAGATCTTGTCGCACCATATATACTGCCACGCGCCCTCCAATCACAGGAGGCTGGTTATCTTTCTATCCCAGCAGTCAAAAAGAAAACTGCAGCTAACAGAGCTTTTTTTCTGTTTGTTTCTATCTATGGAACAGTTTGCCTGCTGCAATCAGAGAGGCAAGCTCTATTGATATCTTTGAATCAAGGTTAAAAACGTATTTATTCTCGCTATAATTTAGCCAGACGTAGCTTTGAACATTTAGGGAGTGGTCCACTCTCATCTTAGAGTAAGGTTAGAACAGTTAGCTTGCACTAGCTCCGAATGCATGTGTTAGTAACAGTGTTCCTTCCACCCCTGGTAAATTAAATAGGTCCATTGCCCGTCTTCCGCCCACCCCCTCCACCCTGGTAAATGGTAAGTTGAAAATAGGTCCGTCCTCCGTCCACCCTCCACCCCCTCCAATCGCCACAAGTAAGTTGTGGGGACCTGTGGGGAACACTGTAAAATATACAATTTTTTAAATAAAAGGAAGTTGGGAATATTTTTTTTCATGTTTAATTCAGTATAGGCTTCATTCATTGTCTGGGTCTATTTTAGCAGTCTACCACAGCAGAAAGACATTAGAACTGTGTACACTCAACAATGTTATCGTGCAGCCCTAGTGTGTCCCATCAGTTTCTCAGTTTCTAGGCTTTGGCTGCGGCTGGGCAGTGTTGCCGTCTTCGTGGTTCCCCACTCTTATGATGATGCTGACCGAGCTGCTACTAACACCCAACACCTGATCTGGATGTTTCACCCAACACCTGATCTGGATGTTTCACCCAAGCATCCTTATTGTGTCTTTTTTGTATGTTCCATTTTGCTTGCCCACCCTCGGTACCTATTGCACCCAGGACTGTCCTGGATAACTACCAGGACAGGGGACAGGACACAGGGGATCCCTACCAGGACGGTTCTTCCCATTTTTTCCCCTAAAAGGTTTTGTGGGAGTTTTTCCTTGTCCTCTGCAAGGGTCCAAGGTTGGGTGCTGTCATTTGTTGTTTTCATAATGTGGCCATTGTGAAGCCCTTTCAGACTGTAACCATGATTAAGGGCTATACAAATCAAATTTACTAATAGGCCTATGGGACATCTATCAGTGACCAAGGAATTGCAAGAACACTGAAATGTCTCTGGTACATCTTATGGTGGCCTCTAAAGCCTGATTCATGCTTCTGCGAGTCTGCGTACAGGCGCGGGTGTCACCCGCAGACGTCCGCATGGGTGCCAACATACTTGCACGTAGCGTTAATGCATACACTAGGGGGTAGTGTTGCATTTAATAAAACTAACAGTAAACGACGAAGAATCCAGACACGGAAAACCATTGTTACCCCCGGTAAAAGTGTAAACAAAGACACGTGCTTGTGCAAACCTCATCTGAGGGTCGTGCAGCTACATGCAACACAATGCGTTGTTGAGATTTGGGAGGTGTGCACGTCTACCCGTTTACGTGCATCTAAGCAGAAGCATAACTCTGCATTAATTGACAAATAATCAAGTCACATTTTCACAACAGAGACAAGTAAGCTAGCTAAATAGAGCAGAGATCCAAGAGAAAATATTACTTATTGCACATTTAAACATGTCCGTGTAACTACATGGCATACGAGCAGAGCCTGGTTTAAGCCTCAGAAGTTCAAGTGACTGGGCTGAGGTCAGCTGGTAGCGCTGGATGTTTTTCGAACTGAGTCTCAGAAACTCCCACATCCTTGCCACAAGACTTTGCAGTGACATGGGCTTGATCTATAAACACACAGGCATGTGCATTCCCACTTAATGTTAAAGTGGTGCATGGCTTTGTGGCACAGCAATGCATGGATGCTGCCCGACACTGATATGCCGGATCCTGTAAAAAAGGGTTTGGCAAGAGAACCCAGCCACACCCTGAACTGTATCCCTGCACATTTCATATTTTATGCTTTCAAGTCCAATATGCTTAGATATTCTAATAAACCAACACATCTACACAATAAAATTAGGTCACTGAGGTCATCTCAATGAAATAACACGTGGTTTCGCCAAAATAGAATTGGAAGGTGCAATGAATTCATGACTGCCACGGGAAAATAATCCTTCTCTCTGGACTAACGTAAACATATTAAGAGAACTAAAGAAACTGATTCAAGGACACTGTGCTTTCTTCTATAGCAACTAATAGCTATGGATTGTCCTTACTAAACTATAGGACAGTACAATACAGTAGGGTACTAAGGGCTATCTGAGTAGCCAAAACAAACTCAAGTAGTGAACCCAATGCTCTTGCATTAAGAATGAAAACACTATTGAAAACCACAGCACACTATACTTCGGCACAAAACAGACCTTATGAACTACTTGATGATATATTTATTCACCAGGCAGTTATATTTCACTCTCAACCTAATAACTGAAGTGTACAGTAACAAATAAAGCATTTTTTCTCTACCCGTCTCTTATTTCTTTACATTCTGTTATACATTGATATTCTTGGGAAACAGGAATAATTGTTTCTTCTGATGTCTGGACGCTGTTGAGTTGACCCTTACAGTCTAATGTAAGTTAATGTCAATTTTAGTTTAATTGATAAAAGGTTAGCAATCACAATGCTGGTCTGGAAAGAATTGGTTGCTAGCTGGCAAATATTTTGCCATCTAACTAATGTTATATTCAGTGCTTTCTAAAGTAATCTAGTTCCTCCGTTGATAAATGGCAGAGCCAGGCTGATATACAAAAGATTTCCCGTTTCTAGCCCAGTTTAGCCCATTCAATGCTAGCGAATGCTCCTGACCTGGCTCAATTACTTTTAGCTGTTAGCCTAGCTAGCCTGGCTAATGTGTTATGGTCAACAACTTCACCGTTAAAGTACACATTATATTAGGGGTTTAACTAATTTCACTGCCTCGCGCTAACCAGTTAATTCTCATTCAAACAAACTGTTATGCCGTTTAGTAGCACTGCTTTATGCTCGTCATGTTGCTCAGATTGCAATTAGCGTTAGGTAAGCTAGCTTGCTGCCTAGCAAACAAAGGGCTTAAAACGGAAGAGCAGATGTTAGCCAGTTAGGTAACGTCAGCAGCTTGCGTTACCTAGCTCCGTATCATGTCAGCAGCCAGAAAGACGCACTACAAATGTAAAATGTTCCATCTCTATTAAATCTAAGTCAAACACAGCTTGCTAGCTAGCTTAGCACCGCTAATAGGCGATAGCTTAGCAGAGCCCAGGCTGCGGTCGTGAGGAGAATGTCCGAACACAACAAGGAATCTGGAACCGTCACTTCACATTAATCAACACACATGTATGTATGTATATATATATATATATATATATATATATATATACACATATATTCAAAACGAGTGCTTTACCATGCGAGCCGCCTCAGCCCAGGTCCGCTCCTTCTTTCTCTTTTGTTTGTCCTTCATTTCCTCTGCTCTAGTATCTGCTGCTAGCCTGCTGTCTGCCTACAAAGCAACCTCAATACGGCGGCGGTTGAGCTGCTTAGCAAAATGGCTAACTAACTAGCTCCTAATCAAGCTGCTCACTCTGCTCTAAGCGATGCTTTGATCTCTAGTCTCCGTTAATTTCTGATGTTCGGTGTCCAGCGCCTTGTCTAAGCTAGTTCAGCACGTATCGTTTTTCTTCAGCATGGGAGCAGTGTGTGAATGCAGGCTGGCTGTGTTGCTGCTGCAGGACAAGCCTCCCTGGAATGCAATAGCCAGGTCAAAGGTCAAACCCTCTGCAGGAATGCAACAAAACAACACAGTCCAGCCCTCTGCATGCAAATAGTAAATATTATCCACTGCTGCATGCAAATATGAATTATTATTCACCTCAGAATAACTCTGTTCCGACCCTCTGCATGGAAATATTGAATATTATCCACCTCTGCATACAAATATTAATTATCCACCTCAGAATAACTGTCCATCCCTCAGAATGGAATATTAAATATTATCCACCTCACATACCTCACAGTCCATCCTTCTGCATGGAAATATTATTAAATATTATTTAATAATATATCTATTAGATACTATTATATACAAATACTATAATATACTATTAAATATTATTAAGGTATTACTATTAAGGTACTTTTAAGGTCCTATTATATTATATAGCTTTTTGAGCAGTAAAGTTGGAGGTAAATAAATAAATGGAGGTGGTTTGCCTTACGGTGATCACTGACTTGAGGTGATAGTTTACCCTCCTTGTTATTTACCACAACAACATCAAGCCTATCCACGGATACATACTAACAATAAAAGAGTAGTACCATTAAAAAATAAAAATATATCATGTGATATAAGCAGAACAGCATGTTTTACGCTTCCAAACAAGAAGCATGTACAAACACCTGAGAGCCACAGCATTGGAGATTGTGATGTCATATAACATACTCAAGTCATTTTTAAACAACTCAAACAAGGATTCAGGGATTCCGTGTGTTGCTCAAGGACACTTCAACATGGTGGTGGTCTCTCTACTCTCTACTCACTACTCACTACTCCTGTCTGAAATATATTCAAACAATGTCCCTTGAGAATGGGAAAACCTCCAGTCAGCTATATATGGTGGTAGTTCATTAGGTTTTAGGCTGATGGAGTGAAAACATACATTTGTTTGCAATCTGATGTAGGCATTTATATATATATATAGGCAAAACAGCCAAAATTCACAACCAAAATTGATGGGATCATAAAATTAGAAAAGGTTATGTTCTATCAAGTCCTGTTTAAGAACATTGGAGAGCTAATGAATTGAATCCAAAAAGTAAGAGCCTTTAAAATGTATTGATGAACTAGCTCTATTTTATTGCTAGCTCTTGTCTCAGTTCTTTGACCCCTTTTATTCTAATTAGCAAACTCATGAGGATGAATGAATTAAGATACATATCACGTATTTTAACAAATGATAATCTTCAAAATAAATATGACACTAATAAATTCCTCCTTACACAAATTATACACTTTTCATTAAGCGTTAAGCTACAAGTTTTGTCTCTCTGCATATATTGTTGCCTCTTTTCTCTCTTCCTATAAAGATAGATTTTTACATCCTAATGAAATAAGGGAAGAATCTTCAGTGGGAATGATCAAAACAAGTCTAATATTAGAAAGGTTACAGAACACGTTTTTTCCAAAGGTATCTTTTCCCCGAAACTGACTCAAATGACAGCTAATATTACCAGAACATCCATTGAAATATTGCTCCAATTGCTGCAATACACTCTAATTTTAAATTATATTACATTTTAAGTATTTAAACTGATACTTTTATTCAGACTTACAATGGGCATAATAAGAACAAGAATAAGTGAATATTTGTGTAGAGAAAGAAATATGTGTTAGCCCATGTTTTTCTTCCAGTTTCTGCACATTTGCAGTCATTAAGGACATAAGGATTCTGCTTTCAACATCTGATGGGTGTGTTATCTTCTGTTAATGACTCAAACAACCCTCTGATTTGTTAAAAGCAGAATAAAGAACCCAATGTGGTTCTTAATACTGCTGGTTTGGAATTTTTCATATGTTCTTAAAGGGTGGGAACCCCATCTAAAAACATGCAGAAAAACGCTCTCCTGTCCTGTCCCTGACCACGACAAGGATATACATCTGGAATTGGTCCCCGGGCACCGTAGGAAAAAAAGGCTGCCCACTGCTCCTGGCTGCCCCTGGAGGAAGGACGGCAAGGATGGGAAAAACGCAGAAGACAAATTAATTCGGACACCCTCCCCGCATGTGTGTGTGTTGTGTTAGGCGGTCACTACCCCTTGCGTGTGTGTTGTGTGTGTTAGTGCACGTGCACCCGTAATGTATTAAATTAATCTTCTTCTTATCATTTTAAGTATAATTACTTTGAGCTGAGGCTATTCCACTATTAGTTTGTACTTTGACTTTCCTGTTGAAGGTCCTTTGAGTCCTGTGTCTTTATATACAATGTTGTTATTATTAATGTGCTTGCTTCAGCATGTACACTTATAAACTCTTTTTTTACTTCTTCATTACTTCTTCTTCCACCCAAATTGTGGCACTACCATGTACAATAGCAATGCTGTTCAACTTTTCAAATGTTGCTTTGAGGTAGTTTGGGGTAGTTTGTGGTGCTTTGTGATACTCTTTGGGGTAAATTGTGGTAAATTGTGGTACATTGGGGTAGTTTGTGGCAATTAGGTAGTTTGTGGCAATTTCAACTGCTACTAGAGACATCAGAATTGTTTGACACCATTACACCATTTAGCATTATGTTGATTTCACTTGGAACAGAAAAAAACATTAAAAATACTTTTAAAACATCTTTACATTTTAAAATATCTTTCGAATGAATTCATCTTTTTTTTTTTTTACATTTTCAAGCCGAAGCAAGCACACACATTTTCTTCAGAAAATGTCTTTCTTTTTGTTATTATTCTGCTTCCAGTACTTTACTATGCACCGTTTAAGCTATCAATGCCAGTCAAACTTTAAAATGTTCAGCATATTCGGGAACGGCGTGCTAATTCTTTTCTACGCGATCAGATTAATAATTTTTGCACAATTTAAGGTTAATTGCCATTTTCTGGCCCCAAAGAAATGTCTTGTGGAATCACAAGCCCAGTTCACTGCTTTGCACACTGCTCTGCCTTCCTGCAGTGTTTGGTTGGAAAGTAACCATGGTAACAGGCTGCGCACGCTCAGACTGGTGTGGATACGCCTAATGCATAATGACGATGTGTAGTGATGAGCTACCCTAACTGTGATGGAAACAATCAATAAATAACTTCTATACTCAAGAGTAGACTACCTTTAACGATTTAGGGCCTAACTGCATTCTTCTGGTCCGACTGCTCCCTAAATGAGGTGCGGCTTCGCAATTTCAAAGAGCACAACTCAGAGATAGGTAACAAATATTTTTTATAAATATAGAAAGAAAAATGACAATAGGCTATTATTAATATTAAAGCTTAATTGTAGTCTATCAGATTTTAAAGGCATTCAGAGAAACCTGAAACTTGACTTGCAATTTATTCATAAAGACTTGGACTTGTCACAAATGACTTGACACTTGACTGGAACCTCTGACTACTACTGCTACTACTACTACTGCTACTAGTACTACTATTACTAGTTCAACTACCACTACTACCTCTACTACTGCTACTACAACTACTGATACCAATACTTCTACTACTACTATGACTACTACTACTTGTACTGCTATTTCCATTACTATCACTACTATTCATACTATGACTTCTACTTCTACTACTTCTAGTACTACTACTGCTACTACTGTGCTACTGCTACTACTGCTACTACTACTGCTACCGCTACTGCTACAGCTAGCAGATATGGTAAGGGCGTGCATGTGCACATACTATTCAAGCAGCAGCATGCTACCAACAACACTACAAACAGTATGCCAGTAACACACTACCAGATATTTTTGACTTGAGTGGCACGAGTCCAATAGTGTCATACTTTTCAAATTCAAGCTTGCTTCAGAATCTTTAGAAGATCACATTGAGTTCTGAACATTCTACTCAGAATCAACTTTCAACTGTTGGAATTGTTTTAAACTGTGATCAATTTGGGGCATATTACTTAAATCAACAATAAATAATAATAAATAAACAGACGAGAAGAGTGGAGCTCCGTTTAACAGTATTTACTGGGCGGCTGTGGCTCAGGGGGTAGAGCGGGTCGTCCGCTAATCAGAAGATCGGCGGTTCGATCCCAGGCTCCTCCAGTCCGCATGTCGAAGTGTCCTTGGGCAAGACACTGAACCCCAAATTGCTCCCGAAGCTGCGCCTTCGGTGTGTGAATGTGTATGAATGGTTAGATTCCCCTGATGTGCAGGTTGGCACCTTACATGGTAGCCCTGCCATCAGTGTATGAATGTGTGTGAATGGGGTGAATGTGAATGTAGTGTAAAGCGCTTTGAGTGGTCGGAAAAGACTAGAAAAGCGCTATATAAGTACAGTCCATTTACTGGTAGAAAGCATGGTCATTAACAGGTGCAATCCGAGGCTGGTTCAAGCAGCGTTACGTTAGGCTACGTTCTAAGGTAAGGTCTAAGGTCTACGATAACCAATCAGGTAAGTATATCAGTAAATACTGTGATATGAATCCAGTCTATTACACTCCTTTCCCTTAAGATTGTTACTGTGTAAGGCCATAAACATAACTAAGAACATTTCTATGCCAATGCCCCATTCATCACAACTGAAATCAACAAATGTCAAAGGTTACATTTTTGTTTCTTTTTTCTTTTTCTTTTTACATTAAACTTCAGGATAACAACTGAACTAAGAAATGTACTGATTTCACTCTAGTGATGAAGATGGTGTTGAGAGATGTTGTCACTGATTATCTTTACAAAGCAACAACAACACACAGTGGATACCAGCTTTAAAAATGTATGGCAAAAGAATTCTGGCAAGAAATCACTCTTGACTCATTTACTGCTGTATGAATTTTCAGTGTCATGCCAAACATGTATCATTAAACTCGGTCCATATGTCAAATGAATGTCAAGTGATGCAACATGTCAACAACAGCTATGCAGCTACTTTCAGCTAGCCCAGTTTGTTTTGTAAATGTATTTTCTAGCAGTTATTAATAATAACAAATAATAATAAATCAGACACTAGCCCTGTCTTATTATTAGTATTATCATCATTATTAATAATATTATATCTGATACTAGCTGCTTTAGTACCTCTGAGTCCTGTATTATTATTATTATTATTATTATTATTATTATTATTTTATCAGATACTAGCTGTTTCCTGTTGGAATTCCTCTGAGCCCAGAGCGTGACGTCACTCTCCCAGAATGCATGGCTTCCAGCGCGGCGCCGAGCAGTCCAGGCCTGGACTCTAATAAACATCTGAAAAACTTGTTAAAAATGTCGATGTGGATATGAACCGAAGGATAGTGCCTGTGACTGTACTGGGGCTGAAGCAGGCAGCGGTAAGTAGCGGTGTGTTGGTGTCTGTTGATGTGGGTTGGAGTTGTAACCCTGTTGCTAAAAACAGAGGAGCCACACCGAGAGAAACTCCGATACAACTTAGAAAAGCCCGTCTTTTGTGTTTTAACAAACCCTAACCCAGCAGCCTGGTAAAGCCACTCTCGATCATAATACACATCGAGACTAGCGCTAGTCACTGGGTTTGGTCAGTACACAAGCCGGTAACCAGCTAACATTTAAAACTCCATATTATCTCCGCAGCCTAACCTCGTGAATGCAGCCAGGTTAGCAGCCTAACTTAGCCTCTGTCTGGTAACGTCCCAGTCCCAACATCAGTGTAGATTTAACAACTCCATTCACGCCGCCATGCAGCCTGTTTGAAGGCTTCATTTCGGTTCCAGGCCACGCCACCTCGTCTGGGTCCAACAGGATCGACAGTATAGCAGTGAGCCTGAACTAGAGGAGTGCTGTTAGGAGAGAAAGTGAGGGCACCCAGGCTTCATGTCAGCTCTGTACTGGGACCCACAAGATGGCACTACCAGCTCCCATCACCTTACTGAGAATGATGCAACGCCGCATTAAGCACTTTATCAGGGTTCCCACTGCTCCTGGCATTTCTGGAATATCATGGACTATATCATGGAATTTTGAAAGGGGGCATTCCAGACAGGGAAATTCAGGTAATTTGATTAGATTAGACAGGGCACTTGCAGGTCCTGGAAAATGTCTTAAGTGTCTTAAATCACAGTATCTAAACCCAAGGCCTTAAAGGGTCTCGAATCCAGTTAAACAAGCTTTTCAATTCAGTGTCTTAAAAATGTTGTAGTTTCTTGGTGCGCTGTTTTTCTGGAAAGAAATCAGTCCAGTCATGCACACCTATATTCTAAAATGAGATTAAACTTTATTGATCCCTGTGTGCGAAATTTGATTCATTCGGATTCTACATTTGTTTTCATTCTCATGTTTATTTCAATTGCCGACCTTGAATTTTATTATCACAGGCATTACAGAGGTCTTAAAAGTGATACATTTAACTTGATTAAACACCCTGTTAGATTAAACTTTATTGATCTCTGTGGGGAAACCGGTTCATTGCAGAAGAAAACAGGATACAGTAAAGAAATGGAATGCAAACCGTAAAAACAGAATAAAAAAAAATATTTTGTGGTTCTTTAAACATATCCAGCTGACAATTCCAACATGTTAATTGGGCTGTATGACCAGTGTATAGCCTCTTTCACACATGCGGTGAAATCTGGAACTTATCTAGACATTACTCGGAGGGGTTGTATGTGTGAACGCAAATGTCTGAATCAGTTGGTCTGGAAATTAAACAGACTTTACCCACCCTAGCACCCTAGTCTAAAATCTATTTTATCGCTGAGTGAGCCCAAGTGTAAATGGAGAGGAAGATTCTCCGGAGTATTCTCTACAAGCGAGTGGGCATGTTGATGACGTATTTATCACGCGACTGGCGAGAAACCGATGTATATTGCTTTCCACCCTTTCGTCGATACGTCTAACTACATTTAGTATTGACATCAACGCAAAAACGGCCACTGAGAGTGAGTCGGTCACTTCGTCCGCCATCTTTGTGCTGTAAACAAAACACTGCGATTTCCGCAGGCCCCACCGCTTGCCTAAACTAACCAGAGTATTTTCTGTTGTTGTGATTGCATCTGAAACAGACATTCTCCAGTGGTGTGCTATATGTGTGGACGGGCAACTCCGGTTAAAGTGCGGACCTGATTCTCTGGAGAATATCCGAGGTGTATGTCTGAAAGAGGCTTATGAGTAGGGAGAGTAGGGATTACTTACATGTTTGGATTTTCTTAAATTCTTTTGTTTTTGATTTAGGCTATGTTCATACTGCAACTGAAAGTGTCAATTTAAAATTATTCCCTGAAAATTGACACCAATGTGATTATTTCACATCAATGTGAACTGCAAGAGTCGTCCTTTTGCAAAATACAGCATGTCTTGTGGTTGCGTTGCACTGTGATTTAGGCTACTGTCAGTGAAGAAATTGGTACCTCTACCGCTTCTATGATGAATTTCTCCCTGTATGATTGTTGAACGTCTGTCTAGAAAGAGGCCCTTGCTCTTTGATTCTGTGGGGTTGACACCAAATCCTGACTTTTACAGTAGATGTTTTAGATTGCTGAAACATGCTGGAGATTTGACATCATGTTGTCAACGTATGATCAGTTATTTACGGGAGTAGATAAGTACACCACCAAACACTAAAATGGACTCAGAAATGCAAAGTACATCACCAGTAGCTGTCTTAAAAGTGTTTTTATGTGGATTTTTCCTTTACCTAACTAGCAGTGTATTTAGCTTTGCGGCTAAGTAACTATAGAAAAGGAGAAAATAACACACACTCAAAAAATAACTCCATAAAGAAAGATTTAATGCTCATACCAACGTTTCAGCCTTGTTGCCTTTTGTCAAAGTGGCTACCCATGCCCAAAACACCCAATATATTACCTAGTGCTGGTTAATCTCTGACCTCAGACATCACAAAATTACAACAAAAACAACCAAGTCCCATTTCAATCTGAAAATGTATAGTTCTGGCTATTGGTACCATTGCATTTTATGAAGATCATGTACAACATCTCCTGAAATAATTGGAAACTGAAACAAAATTCAGTGTTCATCTGTTTTATTTATGATCAAACAATAAGAACCCAAAGTGGCTACGGGCATGATTATTTGGCACCCTTTTCTAATACTTAGTTGCACAGCCTTTGGATGTTTCGATGAACGCTTCCAAACATTTCTTATAACATCAATAAGCATCCTGCATCTTTCTGCTGGCAGTTTCTCCCACTATTCATTTGCAACCTGCCCCAGTTCTTTAATGTTTGAAGGATTCCTTTGACCAACTGCACATTTCAGGTATTGCCATTGGTTCTTAATGGGATTAAGATCAGGACTTATCAACACTCCAGAACAGTCTAACGGTTTCTCCTGGGTGCTTTTTGGATGTGTGTTTTGGGTCATTGTCCTGCTGGAGGACCCATGACCATTGACACCCAGGTTTCTGACAGTTGGTAGCACATTCCGCTCCAAAATGCCTTGGTAATCTTCTGATTTCATGATGCCCTTAATACGTTCAAGACGTCCAGTACATGAAGCAGCAAAGCAGCCCCACACCATTATGGAACCTCCACCGTATTTGACTGTAGTTAGGGTGTTCTTTTCTTTAAAGGCTTCATTTCGTCATCTTTAAACAAAGTGCTGATCTGCACTGCCAAAGAGCTCCAATTTGGTCCAAATTCTCCCCAAAGGATTTAGTTTTGTCCAGGTGGGTCTTGTCTTTCTCTTTCAGCAATGGAGTCTTCCGTGGCCTCTGACTGTAAAGCCCTACTTTGTTCAATGTCCAGTGTATGGTACGGGCTGAAACTATTACCCCAGACCTCTCCGGGTCAGCCTTGAGATCTTTGGATGTCATGCAAGGTGTTTTTTTTCAGTGGCTCGCACCAATCTTCGATGACATCTGAGACCAATTTTCCTCTTACCACCACGTCTTACAGTTCTACAATTCTATGAGCAGAATACTTCTTAATAACATTGTGAACTGTGAAAACAGGAATACCACGTTATCTAGACATGGCCTTATAGCTTTTTGAATGCTTGTGTTTGTGTGACAGCTTCTCAGCTTCTTCAACTCTTCGCCATTTTCACAGATAACCAGGGAAGCAGAACAGACTGTTTTATCACTTTAAAATGGATAATTGGTTAATTTATACCATGTGGGCACCTACAACCTGTCACAGGTGAGTTGAATTACAACAAAATAGATTTGAATTGTTGTAAAGGGGGTCAATCATGGCCACTTTTCAATTTTGAAACAAAAGATTTTTTTTAAATGTATTTTATGTAAATGGAAGGTAAACGCGTATTTGGATACATTTTTCTTGTATCTAGGGCTTAGGGTTGCACCATATGAGGAAAATATGCAATAACGTTGTTGAATATTGCATTACAATATGACTGATTCAAATGTACACACGTCACACCTCTTTTCTGGTTTGGTATACTGCTAAAATAGACTATCTCTACTGAATTAAAACATGAAAATATTTTTTTTTACCAAATTGTATATGTTTCCAAGACCAGCCAATCAACATCAATTTAATTAAATACAAATTATAATTATATTTGTTCGCCATTTCTCCTCCTCTCTCCCACCTCCCGCCCTAATATTTCTCCCCCTGCTTCTTCCCAACTCTCCCTACTTGTTCCTTTCCATTACGCTCAATTAAAATCTTTAACTTAAGTATCTGTTAGATGTATCAATTAACAATTTAGAGAAAAATCCCTGAACATCTGAAATATGAAAGCTGAACAACAGAGGAGTAAGGCTTCAAACTGCATTATTCAGGGTTACATTAAAACAAATGATAGAAACAGTCCCCACAAAAAGTTCCACAGTTAGAGCAGGAATAAAACTGTATTTTAACGTCAGTCTATCTGATTACGTGAGCAATAATCTTACTTAGGACTTCTATTAATATTTAAAAACATCTAAAACTCACTTGCATGCGAACAGATTCTGACCAATCAAGATTGCTTAATGCCCAGGGCTCTGTCTGATTGGCCAAATATATCCACATGCAGAGAGTGAATGGCATGGCGTGTATTTTATAGTCTCTCCAGAATCTTGCGATTGCAAGAATTCACGCAAGTTCAATTAATTGCCGCAATACTTCCCGCATAAAACGGTCAAATTGGCTCAATGCTTCCAAATGAACATTGGTGGGCCGGTTGGCCGCGCCATGCTGCGGTGTAGCCTAATAATTTTATAATTTGTTCATTCTCCGGTCTGGACCTCGTTCTCCTTTTCTCTGCCAAGTAAATTGGCAGATGTCGCTGAAAACCGCTGCATTCATTCTGGAACTCAGTTGACAGTTTGGTCCGAATGAAATTAATCAATACAATGAAATATTGATTTTGTGTGAATTTCTCAGCCAAGGTAGCCTTGCCTTTTGAAGTGCTGTGGGAAACCCTGCTCCTAACATATGGTCTGATCTTCATCTAAATCATAAAATTAGATAAACACAATGTGATGACATGATGTGTGTATTGGACTCTGGCAGCTAATTTCCTAGAGGAAACCCATCCTATATCCTCATTACGCTACGTAAGTATTGAGACCATTGGCTTATCTAAAAGAGGTGGCATGGGATTGTAACTTACTTGATAAAGGCAACATGGCCAAAACATGGGTATGAACATTAATACCCCCTTTCACACAGAAATGGCTGCATTTATATAGCACTTTTATCCAAAGCGCTTTACAATATATGCCTCTCATTCACACACACACTCACGGCAGTGAGCTACCATGCAAGGTGCTGGCCTGACAATCGGGAGCAATTTGGGGTTCAGTGTCTTGCCCAAGGACATTTCGACATATGGACAGGAGGAGGTGGGGATCGAACCACCAACCTTGTGATCAGTGGACAACCTGCTCTACCAATGAGCCACAGCCGCCCCGTTGCCCCACTGAGCCACTATTGCGCCTCTGATCTTAACCAATGAGGTTCCTGTCAATAGCACAACCAGGGTCGCCCTGTGCACACCGCAGCCGAGCTGCATCTGACCCGGGTTATACCCAGGTCGAGAGCAGGGTCGTGGACCCGGGTCTGATAACCCGTGTTGACCCATTCAATGCCTAACCCCGGAATAACCCGGTGTGAAAGGGGGATAAATCTTTCTTGATTGAGTTGATTTATGACCACAGTATTTTTTCCCTTTTCTAAAATCAGTTAGGCCCACCAGCCACGGTAGTGGGTGAACAAAGTTTGCCAAACCTAGGTAAAATATCTCCTCCGTTAGCAGACCTTTTATGAAGCGTGCTCCCACAGTGATGCTAATGCACTGTCCTGTGTTAATGTCCAAAATGTCCTTTCTATTCTTCCTATTCCCACCACTCTGACACCGTACTTAGCAACATAGTTTCAAAACCAATTGTTTCGATATGAAATCTTGTTACCGAGAAAAACATTAAATAAGGCTCTCCATGACCACTGTACTTAGCAATGTAGTTTGAAAATAAATCTTTTTTATGATTTTCAGTAGCAATGGAAACATTAAATACGGCAGCCTCACTGCCCACTACGTCCGTTTAGCTTGTCTACCCTGAGTTAAGAGGCGAGCAGGCACAGAGGTGGTGCGTTGGAAAGGAGTGGACATCATGGCCAAAGTTAAAAAGATTTGTAAAGCAGTTCTGCTCTTCTAAATGTTAATTTTAAGTTGAAGCAGCTTATTTGTCATATTGTGAATAGACATGACATGACCCCCTGCATGGAAGTATGCTACCCAACCAAGTGAGCTACATGCTGTGTGCATTTTTTATTTTTTTTTGGACTGACCAACTGATCGTGTGACTTGGAACCTGGGACGTTCAGATCAGATATTCAATGAAAAAAAATTGCAACACAGACTCTAACAAATATTGGCCGTGGAAATTGTGCTATGTGTCATGAAAAAGTCATGGAATTTGATTAGCAAAAAGGTGTAGGAACCCTTTCAAGTATTTTTCATTCAGTCAGTTGGAAGGCAGAGAGGAAGACGAATTAAGAGAAAGTTGTGGTAGGATTTGATCCCATTTGGATCAATTAAATAGTTTAAGAACTGGATCACTTCAAGAAGAAATCCAGTTCGTAAGCAATTTAATTTCCACCTGTAATTGGTTTTATCTGTTGGTTTGCTTTCAAGAAACTTCTCTCATTGGTATTTATGGATGCATCCATGGTGTCTATTGTAGGTTTGCCTATGTTATGTAATGATAATGAAATCAAAGTTACATTGTGTTTTTTCTGTTGTTTTTACAGGACTGTAAAAATGCTTGACTGCCTCTTTGATTCAGCTGCTGCAACTCTGGCATTTGGGGCTTCCTGAATGCTAAAATAGACTTGTGGGCCAACACAAGAGCTCTTCTCAGGAAACACAGACTCAGTCAGAGCTTCCAAAGCTCCTCATCACCGCAGCCCTTTTGGGGTTGCTATGGCAGCTGCTGTCACAGAAACCAAGCGTCGGACACAAGCTTGCCCCAGTAAGGCAGGACAGACCACTAGTCATTGCCATAAGAGACCATTGAACACTCAACAAACAGCACTTAGCATTAATCCCAGCACTCTGAATTAACAAGACGGCAGAGGTCTCCAGTCTGATGGTCAGCTCCTTGGAAAATCCCCATGAGTCTTGTCTGTGTCTGCTCAGGCTCCTGGCCAGAGTCCCTGTGCACCAGCAGAGCCAGCACTGTTCCTTCTGCTAGACGATGTTCCACCAACAGAACCATCTGAAGAGCCAGCTGCAGGAGAGCCACCAGGCCAGCAGGCAGCTCTTCCACTGCCAGGAGTGTGGGAAGCAATACAATACCCAGCTGGGTTACAGACGCCACTTGGTGGCAGCCCATGGTGCTGCAGCAGGCCTGCCCTGCTCAGAAGGGGCACCCCCTCTGCTAGAGCACCTGGGCAGCCACAATGACAGGCCTCCGCCACCGGAGTGCAATGCCAACACCGTCGCGCCAGTGCGGGAGAGGAAGTATTCGTGCGAGCGCTGCGACCGGCGCTTCTACACCCGCAAGGATGTGCGGCGCCATGCTGTGGTGCACACTGGTCGTCGTGACTTTCTGTGCCCGCGCTGTGCACAACGCTTCGGCCGCAGAGACCACCTGACCCGCCACCTGAAGAAGAGCCATGCCCAAGAGGCAGGGATGACACCCACTGGCACACCCAACACCCCTGTGGCCACACCAACTCCTGCTACTCCATGTCCAGTGAAGGAGGAGCCCAGCCCGGTGACCTGTGACATGGGCCCAGCCTCCAAGGAGCCCATGGACACATTCTCCATGGACATGTACAACTCCTACCCCATGGCCAACCCTGTCCCAGGGATGGGCCACCATCATGGCCTCATGCAGGGCTCCTTGTCCTCAGCCATGGGTGTGGGTCGCCACATGCCTCCCCACTCCCCTCACTCCCACCACCATCACCTGCAGCCCCCAGCGCCTCAGCAGCAGCAGCCTTACAGCAGTATGCCCAGGTACCAGCATGGATCTACCTCATATCCTCGCGCTGACGTGGACAGCTTCCTTCTGGACCTACAGAGTGGCCTCCCCCCCCACCTGAGTGCAGCTGCATCCTCTACCTCCACCGCTGCCTCCCCTCAGAGGGATGTGCTGGCCGAAGGTGTGGGGGCCAGCGACCCCCACCTTCTTTCTAGGAGCCCTGCCCTCTCCTCAGCTGAGCTGTCCTGCACCACTAACATGGACCTGGGGCCCCTGCTGGGCTTCCTGCCCTTCAGCCTGCCGCCCTACAGCGCCCACATGGGAATGGGAGGGTTAGTGATGGGCTATCCATCTACCTCCACCTCCTCTCCATCCTCCTCCACCGGTCTGTCCTCCCAGGCTCCAGGGCCCTTCACCCTCCTCCAGCCCCCCCAGGCTCATGTACCCCAGGGCCCCGGAGCCCACAACCATAGCCAGCTACCTCAGGGGTACAGCAGTCCTGCTATGAGCACTTCCAGCTCCCTACCTCGCTACTACCAGGCCTTCCAGCAGTGATCAGCTCTATCCCTGAAGAGCTACTATCCACAAATGTTGGCTTCACACGTGCTCGTGGATACTTTCTGAAAATGGGGAAAAAATGGGAATGGTATCTCCCATTGTGGGAAAAACAAACTAATTTAGCCTGTTGATGCTAACAATGCTAACCTTCGTTATCTTTTGTTGAACACAACAAATCACCTCATCAGTATTACCTCATTATTTAAAAAGGAACCTTGAAAGAGGGAGGAGAACTTAGATCTCAGTGCAACCAAAATAGAGTACTTCTTTTCGTCAAACCTGTTACCAATAGTGGTTGCACTTAATAAGAGTGGACACAGGTGCAACACATTGTCATTGAGTCATACAGTATAGATAATTGTTATGGAAAATGCTACGATGTAAATGACCATTATTATTTCTTTGTACCATGTTTAAGAAAATGTCCCCTTCTTACTACAGCAGATGGTGTTGAAATGTACAAAAGATTTGGCCTTCTAAAGTTAAATCTCAGTAGAAACTCATATCAGAACTTTAGAGCTCCAAAACGACAAGCAGGGCTAGGAAAGTTAGTTTCAAAATGTAATTAGTTACAGATTAGTGAGTACCTGCTAAAAATATAATCAGCAATATAATCCACTGGAAAACGCAGACTCAAGAACACAGTCTGATTAGGTTCTCTTACTTTTTGGTTACTTTGTCTCCAAAATCAATAGAATATGCAGTCAAACAGTTTATTTACAGACTGGAAGTGATGTTCAAAGACCCAAAACAGCCAGTCCCCCCATATTACACCACTGATGTGTCCAGCTGCATCAGCAGATATGATGTATGAACCAACTCATTTGAATCATCCTAAAAATGCATTGCATTTTTATCGAAAACCACAATCAACCATTATTTCAGGCGGTGTAAAATTGTTAGCCTTTAACCCATTTTGCATGATTCAAAAATGTGTCACCTGTTTTTAAGTGTCTTCTATCTGATTACTAGTAATTAACAGTAACTGTAAAACTGGATTACATTTACCAATTTTTAGTTGGTTGTTTGCTGTAACCCCATTGTATCCATTACTCTCCAAGCCTACCGACCAGCCAACCGAATGAGTAATCGATCAAAAATGTAATTGTATTGCTGCTATATATATATATATATATACAAAAGCAATTCTGATGTTATGCTGCGTTCCAGAGATGTCAGAAAATTGGAAATAACGACTTTCTACTAGGAAAAATGCAATGGAGCGGCCCTTCAAGTCAGAATTCCAAGTAGGAAATTCAGGCAAGATTTTCTCAATCCTGAGTTTTCCGAGATGTAGTTATCTGACATCACCGAAACATGGTGGCATGCACTGTAAGCGCTACACAGTATTACTTTTTAACACGTTTATAATCCTCAGAATACACTTCAGTTAAATTATCAGCATCACATGACCTTAAATCTATCAAAACGCGGTAAATGGTTAAACATACATTTGAAATGGAAAGTTGCACTTATAGTCATTAATGTTCTACGCTAACTAGCTAGCCAACATTGCTAAATATCATTGACATAACATTAGCTGCTGCATGGGGAACACGATTTTATATTGGGCAAAGAAAATCTTGTGGGCGTCCATGCTTCTGCTTCTTCCTGGTTTTCCAAACGACCACTGGAACTCAGTTTGTAAGTATGACCTACCAGCTGTGAATTTCTGGCTTCCAGCTTTCCAACACCAAGGTGTTTCAGAACATTTGTAAATGTGTTTCCTATTTTGAACAAGACATGACCCTGTGCAAGCTCCACAACCTTTTCACTTTTTGTGAAAAACATTCCCACAAAGTTGGGATCTTGTTGGATCTTGGAGTTTCTAATGTAATGCTGACTGAACACCAGGCCCTCCTCTTGATCTTGCCTCCTTTCTGCTGCCAAGACCAGGCAAGGCAAGAGGAGGGAACCATTGGAGGAACATTGGTCTGTTGAGATTCAAGCCTGAGCTGCTGCATTTTCAGGACTCATGGAGTCACACTGCAACATAGCATGAATAAAGGATCCTTATAAGCATCCTTCCGGTAACGGAAAACTCCACTCATGAATTCGGTCAGCTCAAGCGAAGATGGGGGAACTCTCCTCTTGGATGTTGCGTGTGATTGATGTAACGTCAAAGAGAAGATGTTTAGAGTGTGTTACAGAAATGGTTGATTTCACTCTTCTGCCTTAGATTTACTGTATTTTGAAAGACTTTACTGACTAGCATTGTCCCAAGCCTTGAAGTGTTGCACCGATGTCTTAAAATGCTACTGTTGTGCCTCTCTAAGAGTGTCTAATCTCTTGACTGGGTTTAAGCACTTATGACATTTTTAAAAAAGGATGAAATTGATCTCTTTTGAAATGCTATGTACCTCATCAAACGTGCAGAACTGTGGGTTTATATTTTTATTTGCATTTGCTTCTAGTTATTTTGGCTCTTGTGCCATTAGATTGAAACTATAAAGGTAGATTATGAATCTAAACTCTTTATCTAGCAACAGACATTGACATAATTCACTCAAAATGCTACCTCTTATCTTTTCAGAGTTTTTTTTTTTCTTCTGCAAAAATCATCAGAAATTGTTTTAACATGTAACTATTCAGTTTTTACTGCAGTTGAAGATATGAAGATGTGTTAAAGAATTTCAATTTTGGAGGATGAGGATGGGATATACACTCAATTACTAATGGTGTATGCTGGAGTCAGATATTATTGTCTATACATGCCTTTGATGATTTTTCTACTTGTTTACTACCTCAGAAGAGCAACAGGTTACTCTCCACCTAACTACAGAGAAGATGTCTGTATAGAGTTTTATTTTTGTCAGTGAACAAGCACATGTACTTTGTAGCTTCATAGTTTTTTATTCAGGTTAGTTTAGAGCAAAAATTATTTCTAGTAGAATACCGTATTGCCTGGCAATCTACATTGCATTTGCTCTATTCTCATATTGTTTTACTTCAGTCTGTAGTGTTAGCTTTGTTTAATTATCTGGACTTCAATCTCAAGGAATTCCAAAATTGCATGTTGGAATATACAGATTCCACTTTGTCACTGCCAGTACCGACTGAGCACTAAACTTGAATTAATGGTCAATACCAAGCGCAGACTTTTGGCTCACTGGACAAAAATGATTTTCTTTCATTTGAGGTTTCTGATACCAGTCTAGTGGTTTTTATACAGTTTTGCTGAGATGGTTTATACAGTCTCTAGGACATCTAGTGTCCAATAAAAGTTTCAACTCATTGCAAAATTATTTTCTCACTTTGAGTGGTGCAAGCCTCAGCGTAGTGTAGTTTGTCATGTGGTTGCATGCCAGCCCAGCGGTATTGCAAAGTGATAACATTCAGTAAGCCCAACTGAAGGGTTGGCAGTCACATGAATAAATCATCATTAGGCTGGCACAGGACTGGACATTTAAAAAACATTTTTAGCTGCTGTGTTGTACATAGTTGGGAATCATCACCTGTTTCCCACTTTTTGACACAAAAACGTTTTTTTTCAATGCAGTTGCTCTTTGGCAGCCCCATGCCAGGAATGCTAATACCCTATTACAGACTGGTATTTGCCTGATATTGCTGCATCCCTAAATACATGATTTTTAAATTAAGTCCTCAGCAACTGCAACATTTGACAGAAGGCATTCCAGACTGAACACAAAAGCAAAAGCAATGCCAGGCAGAGGATGGAAGTGATGCCAGGATAGTCACTGTACCCATCAATTTACCACATAATAATTCAATGCTATTGTGTGCCTGCATTCAGGTTGGCTCTGTGAACTACTGAGAACCACTAAAATGCAGGTTTTTAACTTTGTTGAATTAGAACAATTTTGCTTTAGGTGTTTATATTATCACCCAATAGATTAGAGTAAAATGAAAAAGAGTTGTCATATTATTTTCTAAATGTTGTCAGAACAAAGCAATACACAATAAATCATTCTTTAGATTTCCAATGTGTTTTGATGATTGTTGTTTTTTTGCTGCAGTGCTATTTTAATTTTGGTTTGAGTCTGTAATTCAACTACTTTTGAGGTAATCCATGGTTCATACTGACTACATTGCCTATAAAATTGTATTTGGGGAATCAGGAAGCATTTACATTACTATGGGATCATCAAAACCAGATGTGAAAGTGGTCAGACTGGAGGTAAATTGGATGCAATCCAATGTAAAGAGATGGTGAATGAGACAGGTTTAAATAAATACAGACACAGGAGATGCAACGGAGATATTTTCAGGCTAGTTGTCATTTCAGAAAATCACATCTTTACAATCAGATTTGAAAAATCAAAGAGTCAAAACACAGGACTGCAGATTTTTTCATTTTCAAATGTGTGCTCCTGTTAGGACACCCAAGGCAAACTGGTCTCATGTGAGGGGCCAGACAAATTGCGATTCAAAAAGACTCCTATGATTGGTGCAGAAAGAGCTTTGTCCAGAATAGGGACACCAGGGCCCATTCCTGGGCCGTCATTTATCATCAGATATGTGCGTGAACCATGCGTACGACCATTTCTGAGCAAAGAGTGGGATTTATCAACTTGTGCTAATGCTTGAGAAAGTGGAGAATTAATGCCATCTACCTAATCTAGATCACCAAGAAAGACAGGAAGAGACAATCTAATGATGAATTTTTCATCATTAGTATAAAAATGTTTAGGCTACAATAGGTGAGATCACAAATGTTATACCATTCATAAACATTTTACCACATGTAGTCTATATTGTTCATTATGCATGATTTAAGCATACTCAATTAAAATGACAATCATTTTAAATATTAGTATGGTTGTGAAAATTCAGGGTGTCGTCAACTTAAGGCTTCGGCTCAATCGTATGAAAGGCAACAAGACATTGTGCATAAAATGGATCATCTTGCTTTGACCGAGGATTTGGAGCATTCTTGCAGGGGGCGATTTCATAGAGCGCACCAACTTTTTAACTGAGCGCAACAATTGGAAAGAGACCATTTTGTTAAGTTTGTTAATCCACTACTTTTTGGTTTGCCTCAACCTCAGTTAACAAAACTTCTTGTTTCTCTTTGTTTGAGCGAGTGCAACGACGTTTCCTGCAGCACTTAAAGGGAAGGTTGTTATCAAATATGGTCAATTAGGGGTGTATCTTTATATTAATGGTAACTGCATTAGCATTATGGTGGTTCAGAAAGTGTGATAATAAATTATAAAGGCCAATTTTCTTGTACGTAAAAACATTCTACATTTTCTTGGTGAGAGAGAACCTTTTCTACACAAAGTTGATAAATGAGGGCCCTGGATCCAGCCTGGTGGCTGAGTGACCCCCGTAGGTCAGGTGGGCACAGCCTGAATAAGCAGCACAGGGCCGCTACTATGTGGGCTCACCACCCACTAGGCAAAGGGTAGGTGTCAGGTGCAAAGGGTTGAGCCAGAGCAGAACTAGGTGTCATGGACCTTGCTGTTGGAAACTGAGTATCGGAGTATAGAACGTCACCTCTCTGATACAATAGTCAGACTTTTCCTCTCCACAACTTGCAGTCACATTGAGTTGACCCTCTCATCCATCGGGTTGGGTGGGGTTTGTAACAAATAGCCAGTCGCATGCAACATGGACAGATCCAGACCAGCGGATTTAAGATAAAATAAAACTTTATTGATCCCCGTGGGGAAATTAGGTTGTTGCAGCAGCAAAAGTAAACTCATTCAATAGGAAAAATTAAATAGAATATAAATTAAATAATAATAATAAACTAGACTATGAACAATTGTGGGGTTATATAAACATAATGCTGCCAACAGCACATTAAGTAGACTGTAAAAGTCTACTTAAAAATCTAACAGTGAAAAGTAACACAGTTGCTACTGCCAGAGAGGATGGCTGGGGAAAAACTGCAGAAAGTGTAAATGTTATAGGCTTATCGCTGCCTGTCACTAAGGCACAGTGGGTATGTTCCTCATTGATACATTACAATCTAGTGCACTAATCATTCTCAGGAATCCTAATAAATGTCAGCACACTTATATGCAACAGTAAATGTAATTAATTATTGATAACTATAACCAGCTATTGTAAGCTATATTGTAAGTATTTGATAGAAGCCCTCTTTTCCAGGCAAATTGCCTCAGCAGAGAGGTACTGGCAGGCCAGAAAGGCTGCAGTTGCAGTAGTTGTAGTAGCGAATGAGTGTTGGAGGTGTTTTGAGAGGCTATGGAGGATTTTGCTAATTCATTAATTTGCTAATCCTATCTACGTGTGTTTTGTGCATCTGGAAAAAGCTTATGACTGTGTTCCCTAAGGTATCCTGTGGGAGTTGGGTTGCCGGGTATATGCTGTGAACCATTCAGTTCCTATACACTCGGAGTGAGAGCTGTGTTCGCATTCTTGGTCAAGCTCGTTCAAGGTGGGCATCAGACTCCGACAAGGGTGCGCCTTGTTGGGTGCTCCTTTTTGTGATATTCATGGACAGGATATTAAGTCTGGAGTGTGTCCAGTTCAGTAACGTTAGGGTGGCATCTCTGCTGTTTGCAGATGATGTCACCCTTCTAACTTCATTGGACCGGGATCTCCGATGTGCAGTTGGAGCAGTTTGCAGCTTGCAGTCGGGATGAGAATCAGCACTTCCAAGTCTGAGGCCATGGTAAGCAGCTACCCCAAGTGAAGGAGTTCAGGTATCAGAATTCTTAGGGTGTTTTCACACTTTGTGCGTTTCAGCCCATTTTAGTGAACTCAGAAAAGAAGATCTCGGGAAGTGGTCTGAGAGTGTTTAATTTAGAGTTTGTTTTGCGGTTCACTTGTTTTCCCATTGTGAACACAAAGCACTCCCAATTCGCTTTGTATTTTTCAACACATTTTTGTCCCTCCATACTCATCATACAGTGGCTATGTACTTCCTCTATCTGCTCGCTTGAAAACACAAACACGATGGAGGAGACAAAATTATTTACTGTGGTTTATTCTGTGAAACAGATATTATTGCATCGCGTGCGATGCCACGCGGGTGGCAGGCAAAGGCAGAGGCCTTGGCGGACTGGACCTTGGCTACAGAAACTAGCTTTTGGTACGTGGAATGTCACCTCTCTGGGGGGGAAGGAGCCGGAGCTTGTGCGAGAGGTAGAGCGATACCAACTAGATATAGTTGGGCTCACCTCCACGCATAGCATTGGCTCTGGAACCAAACTCCTTGATAGGGGTTGGACTCTCTCCTTTTCTGGAGTCGCCCAGGGTGAGAGGCGTCGGGCGGGAGTGGGGATACTCACAAGTCCCCGGCTGAACGCTGCTGTGTTGGAGTTTACCCCGGTGGACGAGAGGGTCGCCTCTCTGCGGCTGAGGATTGCGGAGGGGAAAGCTCTGACTGTCGTTTGTGCTTATGCACCTAATGGCAGGTCAGAGTACCCGGCCTTCTTGGAGACCGTGGATGGGGTCCTAGAGGGGGCACCATCTGGGGACTCTATAGTCCTACTGGGGGACTTCAACGCTCACGTGGGTGACGATGGAGAAACCTGGAGGGGAGTGATTGGGAGGAACGGCCTGCCCGATCTGAACCCGAGCGGTGTTTTGTTGTTGGACTTCTGTGCGAAGCATGGATTAGCCATAACAAACACCATGTTCGAGCATAAGGTTGCTCCTAAGTGTACTTGGTACCAGAGTACCTTAGGCCAAAGGTCGATGATCGACTTTGTAGTCGTTTCATCAGATCTGCGGCCACATGTCTTGGACACTCGGGTGAAGAGAGGTGCAGAGCTGTCAACTAATCACCACCTGGTGGCGAGTTGGATCAGATGGCGGGGCAAGCTTCCGGACAGACCTGGTAAACCTAAACGGGTAGTGCGGGTGAACTGGGAACGTCTGGAGGAGGCACCTGTCCGGACGATGTTCAACTCGCACCTCCGAAGGAACTTCTCACGTGTCCCGGAGGAGGAGGGGGACATGGAGTCCGAATGGACCATGTTCAAATCCACCATCGTTGATGCGGCTGCTCAGAGCTGCGGCCTGAAAGCTGTCGGTGCCTGTCGTGGCGGCAACCCTAGAACCCGGTGGTGGACACCAGTGGTGAGGGAAGCTGTCAGGTTGAAGAAGGAGTGCTTTCAGGCCTGGTTGGCCAGGGGGACTCCTGATTCAGCTGAGAGGTACCGGCGGGCGTGGAGGGCAGCGGCTTTGGCAGTGGCAGAGGCGAAAAAACGGACATGGGAGGAGTTCGGAGAAGCCATGGAGAAGGACTTTAGGTCGGCCTCAAAGAGATTCTGGCAAACCGTTCGGCGCCTTAGGAGGGGGAAGCAGGGGCCCACCCAAGCTGTTTTCAGTAAGGGTTGGGAGGTGCTGACCTTGGCTGGGGATATAGTCGAGCGGTGGAAGGAGCACTTTGAGGAACTCCTATTGGATGTTGTAGGGCTGTCGTGGCTGACACGCCTTTTCAATGTCGCGTGGAGGTCGGGAACAGTGCCTAAGGAGTGGCAGTCCCCCGGTCCCCCTTTTTTTTAAAAAGGGGGACCGGAGGGTGTGCTCCAACTACCGGGGAGTCACACTGGTCAGCCTCCCTGGGAAAGCCTATTCCAGGGTGCTGGAAAGGAGAGTGCGACCAATTGTCGAACAAGGAACAAGGCGGATTCCGTCCTGGCTGTGGAACAGTGGACCAACTCTTTACCCTTGCAAGGATTTTGGAGGGGGCATGGGAGTTTGCTCATCCAGTCTTCATGTGTTTTGTGGACTTGGAGAAGGCTTACGATCGTGTCCCTCGAGATATCCTGTGGGGGGTGCTGCGGGAGTATGGGGTGTCGGGGCCGTTAATTCGAGCCATCCGATCTCTGTACAACCAAAGCGAGAGTTGTGTCCGCATTCTCAGCACTAAGTCAGGCTCATTCCCAGTGCGTGTTGGCCTCCGCCAGGGCTGTCCCTTGTCACCTATCCTGTTTGTGATTTTCATGGACAGGATTTCAAGGCGCAGCCAGGGTGTGGAGGGTGTCCAGTTCGGTGACCTCAGGATAGCATCTCTGCTTTTTGCGGATGATGTAGTCCTGATGGTTTCATCGAGCTGTGAACTCCAGCACGCGCTGGGGCGGTTTGCAGTGGAGTGTGAAGCGGCCGGGATGAGAGTCAGCACCTCCAAGTCTGAGGCCATGGTGCTCTGCAGGACAGCGGTGGATTGTCCCCTCCGGGTGGGGAGTGAGTCTTTGCCCCAAGTGAAGGAGTTCAAGTATCTCGGGGTCTTGTTCACGAGTGAGGGTAAAATGGAGCGTGAGATTGACAGGCGGATCGGTGCAGCGAGTGCAGTTTTGCGGTCGTTGTACCGGACTGTCGTGGTGAAGAGGGAGCTGAGCCTGAAGGCGAAGCTTTCAATTTACCAGGCAATCTTTATTCCAACCCTCACCTATGGCCACGAGCTCTGGGTAGTGACCGAAAGGACAAGATTGCGAATACAAGCGGCCGAAATGATTTTCCTTCGTAGGATATCTGGACTCACCCTTAGGGATAGGGTGAGGAGCTCGGATGTCCGGGGGGGACTCGGAGTAGAGCCGCTGCTCCTTCGCGTGGAGAGGTGCCAGTTGAGGTGGTTCGGGCATCTGGTCAGGATGCCTCCAGGACGCCTCCCTGTGGAGGTATTCAGGGCACGTCCAGTAGGGAGGAGGCCTCGGGGCAGACCCAGGACCCGGTGGAGGGATTATATATCCTGCCTGGCCTGGGAATGCCTTGGGATCCCCCAGCATGAGCTGGTGACTGTGGCTGGGGAAAGGGATGTCTGGGACACTCTGCTGAGCCTGCTGCCACCGCGACCCGGATCCGGATAAGCGGTCGAAAATGGATGGATGGATGGAGATATTATTGCATGCACAGCAGGCCTGTTCATTTATTTTAAAAATGTATTTCTAATTTATCGTTTCCTCAGTGCTGCCATAATTGTGTCAACATTGCACCTTGTTTTTTGCCTAAGCCTAATCTTTCTCTTTTTCTCTTGGTAGTTCTCTAAGCATATCTTGCCAAACTTTCCTCATTTACCTCATAGCCTACTCTTCTGTTCCTTCTCTTTGTCTCTCCCCTACTTTTATAAAATAGACATCCTTCAAGTTGTCTGGTATAAGTTTGGTATTTGAGTCTTTGTGAGTTTATACTTTGTGACAGTATAAGATGGCAGTCACAGTGCATTTCATTGGAGGCTGACTTGACACCAGATCATGAGGGCCCATTCTATAGCCTTTATATGAAATTGTGCACTTGTATATGCACTTATTTTAGATAGCAGACATCCTTCTAAGTTTTCTGGTATGTTTTTTTGTGTTATCATCAAATCTGTATGTTTATCATAAATGTATCTGTTGTTAATACCATTTTTACATCAGAAGATACCATGCACCATAATGCAATTAAATCGTTTTACTATCTATTCAGCATTTACTTTTGATACATATTTGTCAATATTAATCTAATGATTCAGTGTAACTGTAAATGATAATGTTTTATTCTGTACATCTGTACATTCTGTAAATTTTTTAGGGTTCAAACCCCGAAGGGGTAGAACCCTATTGTTTTCCACCTATTATTTGTTGTCTTATGCCGCGTCGCAAATTGCCGTGAGCTGGAATGAGCTAAAACCATGAAACTTGGCCCAATAACTGGAAATGATGTGGAAATGCTTCCCAAGAAACATGAGCGCAATCGGCCAGATGGTGGCCCTGTAATTAAGGCCCAAAAGCACAATTTTGTAAAGGCCACGCCCCTCACACCGTGACTCCAATTGACTTGAAATGTGGACACACAAGTCCAGCTCAACGTGCTCTACAAAAAAGCCTCAAGAACCACTCAATTTTCCGCCATTTTGAATTTTTTGAAAAACACATTTTTGACACCACCTCCTAAACCGTAGGTCCGATTGCTACCAAATTTTCTGTGGAGCATTATTGGACCAAGCGTATCAAACGTTTTACAAAGCTTGCTGATATCTTATTTAGTTTTCAAGATATTGACCAATGAGCTTCAAAAGGGCGTGGCTCAGCACATAATTAGACCAAAGTCAACACCCGTTGCTCCAATCATCACAAAACTTGCAGGATATGTCCACATAAGTACCTGAAACATACCCTGACAATTTCATTACAATCGACCACAAGGGGGAGCTACAAATGCAGAAATGGGCGTGGCATAACACAAATCAGACTATAAATCAGAAATTGTTTGTCCAATCATTACAAAACTCGCAGGATATGTTTCATAACAATGTTGAACCACGTGTGTAAAATTATTTTGAAATCGCTCAATTGGGGGCACCACCAGTTCCAAACATGTGCATGGGCCTGGTGCAAATTTGGCCATAAATCAATGACAGTTTGTTCAAACATCACCAAACTTGGTGGACATTTTGAAACATGTCCCCAAAATGTTTTCAAAATTGATCAATAGCGGGTGACGCCATTGTCGATCAAGGGCGTGGGCCAGGCGCAAATTGTGCCGTAAATAAATGAGTTTTTCCATATGGCTGTAACCCACATTAAAATATGGTTATAAAATAAATAGATTTTTATAAATTAAGTTAAAAATAAATTAGGCTACAATTAAAAATGTTGACACTAAATAATTTGTAAGAAGAAACAATTAAAACGTATGCCTATACAAATTCATAGTGAAACATTCCCCTTTAATTAGTGAATATCCCTTTAAGAAAGACGTTGTTTTTTTTCCTCTCTCGGAAAAAAAGTTACAGCCACAGGTGCAGAGTTAGAACCGTGCACTGCAGACACAGAAACGGAGAGAAAGAGATAGATAATTTACTTTGTAAAAGACATAAATAACTACTTTTTTTTTTTTACCATTTAATGCAAACCTGCAAATACCTTAACACATAAACTGTTCTGGTGACGTTTTTGTTGTTGTGGAAGAGTTAATTTTTTTGAGAAGTTTGTTTCATGGAGTTGGACACTCTTCTTCCTCGTGGTGTGATGGTGTGTGCGCGGACCAGCACATACACACACGCAAGAGACAGGATGGCGAGCTACCCACGGATCTGAGAGCTGAACATACGTGCCAGTGTGAGAATCTACTGTACACGTCTGATGACTGCTGAATACATCGCTGTCAGTGTGGTAGGAGTGTTGTGGATCTGAAAACAGAATTGAACTGAACTACAGTACAAAGAACTAGAACTGCGTTTGAAAATAACTGAAAAAACCACAAATACTTACAAACCACTTTGGTACAACATTACATTTATTTCAAGAATTTCGAATGTTATGTTTATATTTAAGAATGAGTGAAATTTATTGTATCTTACCTGTCGGGTAAGATATCCAAAAGGTTATATCTCTGATTTACCTGTCATTGATTTTAAGGTTTACTTACCTGTTTACCTGTGAAGGAAAAATAATAAGACTTAACTCAGGGAATAAAATAAGACATAACCTATTAAGCTAAAATAGGCATAACCTACTAACCTAAAATAAGTTATGTTCGAAACCTGACTAAACTGACTAATCTAACTAAACCGACTTAAACTGACTAGACTAACTAATCTATAGGAAACTTAAAGGAGAAACAAAAAAGGTTTGGTTATACTTACCTGTGATTTAGGCCTATAAGAAGATTGACTAATTGTATGATAAGTGTTATTTTTGTTTGTTTGTTACCTTTCCAATCACTAAATTGCCGGCTGTTATATTTAAAGCTCTGTGTCTCTGGTCTGATTTATTATATTATCATCACCACTCCCACGAACCTACAACTAATCCAGTCGTATACTTACGCTGTGGATATAGTGACACAAGTGCTACATGGGCTTACAGTATAGCATTTTTCTGGGGCTTTTATGTTTAAACTGGGCTTTGTTGTTTGAGAATGGAAGCCTCTGTCCTAGTGACCTTGCTTACTTAAACATACAGTTAACTGCATATATTTGTTTGTGGAATTCATCTTCTTCTGTCACTCTGCATGCAGTTTGCAGTAACAAAATTGTTTGAACCCGCGAATCGCCGCTTGCGGCTATATTCTTTTTTAGAAAATATTTTATTTTGAAGGCTAAATCGCCCAATTTAGACACGGATGTTTTACAAAATAAATGTCCTCTACCGGAACATTTAAAATGTGTAAGTTACATTCAAATCTTCAGCATTTTTATGGAAAATGCCCGTGACCCGCTTTGAACAACTCCGCGACCTATTCTGGCTCACCAACCACTGCCCCACAGTTGAGACGTTTGATGTTACCAACATACTTTCTTTTGACGCAGAACACCTCAGTAGGCACTAGGTGGCAGTGACGCACAATTTTAGGATGTCAGGCACGTCCTAGCACAAAGAAGACAGAGGCATAAACGAAAGAGAATGAGAATCTGACAAACCAGCGAAAACAACGAAAACAACCAGGTTGGAATATAATTACAAACGGCTATGGCTTTTCATTATTAACTATTCGACTCACTGCCAATGTCGCAAACTTAACGTTAACCGCAAACTTATGCTCGCTCGTAACGTTAGTGCATGATGTGCGACAGATGCTCCGTTTACTTAGGATAGGCAGTTAACGTTACATGAAGTACATTTTTGCTGCGTAATATTAACGTTAGCTTAGAAGCATTCCCAAATCTGAAGGACCAAGATGCAAGAGGATTGTTTGTAAACCAAACACCCGTTCACGGTAAGTCACGAAGACGTTAGCTTGTTAGTGGACATGCTAACAGGAAGTAGCTTGTGGGAGGGTAGTTGGTCGTTAGCTTGTAGCATGGATCTGTCCTGTTCTGGCCTCGCTCAGTGCAGTGCCATGCCAGGACATTATCTGACCGATTACACAATAGCTTTGGATCCCATCCCGATTCGCAACTCTAACATTAGATAGCTAGCGACCTACCTACGAGCTCCGGTATTTGTAATAAGTCTGGGGCTTGCTAGCCAGCGCTGGTGTCACTTTGAGACGGTATGCCCTTCGTTCTAGTCTATGAAGATATTTAATAGACGTGCCAACTGGTTACCTTATTAACTTTTACCTCTCTTTTACCAACCGTTTCGTTGGACTTGTCTCGTAAGACGCTCGTCGACTTGACAATACTGGAGGAAATCATTTAAAAATAACGAAGTAATGCATTGTACTTCTACACTGTAACCTGTGAGAATTGTGTGAAAGGTCACGGCTAAATCGGGTGGTAATGGCTGTGGCGGCTTTTTACTAGCGACGGAATTTTGCTCTTATCTTTGAGTAATTACGTTTTTTCCCCTGAAGAGTGACCCGAGAATTAAAGGTAAGATTTACAACCTGTACAAAGTGTCATTGTTGTCTGTCTAGTGATAGTGTATTGTCACATAAGGGGGTGTGGGCCACCTCACTCCTGAAGCAGCGTTGCCTGCGGACAGAACGTCACACCAAACACCTGTATGGCTAACGTTATATAATGTTGTATTGCTAATCGGCAGACGCACATACCTGGTAGACCATGGACATTTTATGAATCATTCGGGACTTATAGTAAATTCGGCATATAGATTACCCACCAAGCAGCTCTTCATTTCACTAAAATCTCAACTTTTAAAAGGACTATATTTTAGTGGAAGAAGACTTTGGGAGCAACAGGCTAACAAGCTATACATTTACATTTTATTTAAATAAGTGTTGCTTGGTTGGTTTATATGTATGCCAAAAGAATCAGTGGGACCTAACTTGGCTAATAATTCTAGCAATTCGTAGGAAATCACGTTTAACGAGGTGTGTACCGTTGCTAAGGAAGACAACATACAGTTCCCAGATTACTGAAAGGGGTTTAGTTTGATTCGCTCTCCATACAGGAGAGAACAGAACGTATAAGGATTACATTGCTTACATCTGACTTCACCATACGTCATAATAGCATCCTTGTTGCTTTCTGCTACTTCATTTAATTGTAGAGGGAATAGGAGGCAGCTGCTACTTAAGGCGACCTGATTTTCTGATTTTTACTGTGGACAGAATACAGTGATAGAACAGTTAGTGTTGTTGTAAATCAATCCTTACAAGTTGAATGATTATTATTTATTTTTTTTACCAAAAGAGGACTGACTATTTGGGCGATAAAGAAGTTAGAGAAAATGAAAATGTGCTTGTAGAACTCTATATAGGCATGTAAACATTTTGTAGGGGTGTAAACATTTTGTTTTGTGGGTTCATTTTTTGGAATTGTGGTCATGTGAAGAAGGCATGCAGCCCAAGCTGAAGATGGACATCAAAAGATTTAAATGTGATGGTCATGAACAGATTCTTTGTGTGTCCATCCAGCTGACCTGCTTGGCATTTTCATACAATTAAATGTCCCTTTTGTTACTCTCTATCACCGATTGATGTAACACAATAGTGATTCAACCTTTAACCAGTTCATGAAAGCTTTTACATTTGCTCGTCTAAAAACTCAGTGTTGGATCTTTCCTGGTGGTGTGTCAAAATTTGTTTGCTGTAAAAATGTTCTTCCTCTGTGTGGATTGTTTTCACAGCCTTTTCAAACAGTAAAAAGTTTTAGAACATTTCACAGGCTTACAAAGAGTGAAAGTAGCCTACCAAGAGTAACCTACTGTACCATGTTGCCTCATAATGAAGTGAGATCACGCTTGTTTGTGATTTTCTCTCAAACCACAAGCATCCATTGATTATACAAAGAAGTTGTCAGGCTACACAACACTGGGGAAAATCTTACACACAGGAAATGATGCACTTTATGTTTCTGGTTTGTTTGGAATTAATAGAAGACCTGGGTTGTTAGCATGAGCAGCGATAGCCACCACGGCTGAACAAAGAAAAGAGCACCACCTACAGAAACTCAAACTTCATCATTAGAAAATATTGCCACAGTACTTGCCATAGTGGCATAGATCTGGCCTTTGACTGGTTAACTTCATACTCAATTATTTACTCGCCTGATTCTATTTACTGGACTTAACCAATGCAACAGGAGGTTTTCTTATTTTTGCACTAATTCCCTTTACACTATTTTCATTTTACTACATGCACAGTTTCCTCTAAAAAACACACAAAGTTGGTAAATATAGATCTTTTATTTAATTTAAGAAAAGGATAATTTCGGTTAAATAAGGATTGCATGGTAAAAACTCTGACTTCATAACCTTCAGTCATGACTGTACAATTACAGTGTAACAGAGTTTCTGGGGATGGAATTTTCCTTTAATGCTATCAGTGGTTTTGATGAGGGACGCCTGACACTCTTTCAAAGCCAGCAGCTCTCTGCATAGCCAGGGTTTGGCAGGGGATGTAAGAGGCATTGGTGTTAGGCAGAAGCTGTACCATTTTTTTTTGTGGTAGAATTACACTATTCTGAGGGTTCTACTGCAGGTGTTGGTGAGTAAAAGAAGATCTATAATTCTTGATTTTACACTTATACAGTTAGTGGTCTACCAGTCTGCTTTGACTACCAAATAAACCCCTCTTTATTCTCTGTAAGGCTTGGTTCAGCATGGTAGGTTTCTTGTTGAAAAGGGATCTGGAAGCATCCTCTATGGGGTTGTGAATGTGTATTGTCCAGCTTTACACCTGCTTTCACCCCTCACTGTCCGCACATCAGCATTTTATACTTAACAGCTAGCATCTAGAGGTTTGCTCCATGCACCAAGTTAAGTGCAGTTTTTAAGCTAAAGGTCCGCCTTTATGAGTTACAATTTCTTTTATACCCTTTCCCAACTTTTTCTATGCTTTGTATTTTGGATGTCTCCATCTATTGTGTATTGTCAGAACATCACTACCAATTCACCTAAATATTTTATTTACACTACTCTTACTTTGAGCTTTGTACTTGCTTTTCACTTCAAGTGGCATTCAACAATATTTCTGTAGGCCATACTTGCTCTTCCGTTGTAGGTGAGAATGTAATTTTTGGTCTTTCTTTTCTGTTCAGTGCCATGTCTCTGGTTTTCCCGCGACCCAACACCAACGCAATCCACGGCAAGAAGGATAAAAGACTGATGGCAGAGGTGAATGCGTCGCCGCTCAAGCACTTTGTCACAGCCAAGAAGAAGATCAACGGCATCTTCGAACAGCTGGGAGCCTACATCAAGGAGAGCTCATCGTTCCTAGAAGGTTCCCTCTCTTTCTACGTATGGGTTTGTTCATCAAGTGGCTTAGCCCAGTCAAGTTCTCTTACATGGGGTGAATATCACACGAAACTTGATGTGTTGCTTTTTGGCAACGTGTATATCTGTGTTAATACGATCAACCAAGCAACACTATATTTCAAGATATTCTTAACGTTTAGAATTGGTTCACACCTCTCACTATCACCCTCTATGTTGCCTTTTGGTGGAAGGAGATTGTGGGAATAACAGGTAAACTTAATTAAAGGGTGCGTTTACACCACGTGGTTTAATCAAACTCAGGAGCGTTTATTGCTTTAGTTCCGTTCGTTTGGCCACGCGAGAACAATGACATTCGAACTTGGGTGGCACGAAATAAAACCAGAGATGGTAAATAACACCAAAGGGCACCGACAAGTCCATTATGTTCAGCTAAAGTTACAGGGACTGGAATTGGATTTGTTTTGATTACTCCTGCTCTTTGACTGTCAAAATGTCCAATCTCGCAGGATGACTGATTACAAAAACTCTGTCCAATAAAGCTACTAAGCTTCTTCTGAGTCCATGTGGCTTTTGTCTATAAGCCCTGGTTCACTTGTGAATTGGGCAGTGTGAACCTAAATGAACCAAATACAACCAATGGTTTGGACCAAAGAAACCAGGTGTGATTGCACCCTAAGTGCTGCTTGGTATATCAGATGTATGTTGAATGTTTAAGAATGGATCCTAATGAAAAAGGAAAAATCCAACCTAAAACACCGTGTAAAAGCAGCTATTGGTTACGTGCCTCGTATTCCTGGGTCCATTTTTTTGTTTGATGGTACATATCAGGGCACATATCAGGGCTGGAAGTAGCCATATCAAAAAGTAATTGTAATATTGTAGTATTTCTTCTCAGTGGTGCACTAGTGAAGCAAAATACACCTCATGTAACTGCAATGTTTTCACTTTTTGAAGGCAGTGAATAGTGTTGTCATGATATCAAAGGTTTCGTTTTGACCAAGTCATGAATTTCGATACTCAATACTTTCCGAAAGGTCGGGATGTTTGTCCTAAACATGTTTGGCCAGGTTTGACGTGTTTCCTCCCTTTGCGAGACACAGTTTAAAACAGCGCTTGCACGGTGGTGCAACGGGCTCGCCTTTTTCGTCCGAAATATCTCCACATTTCACTTTGGGCCTCCTCTTTGTCATTGAGTTTAGGCGTTGCTGGTGCTGCTGCCATCTCTTAAAGTAGAGTCTCTGAACAAAACAAGAAAGTGGTCCGTTCTACCGATGCTCTCAACTTGCTTGCTGCGGCTTATATTACAAACTCGCGGTGTGTTTACAAGCAACAGCCTCGCGAGATTAGTTTCTGGTGTGACAGGGAACGTAACGTGATGCGCACCTCGTAGGCGCAGCGTTAAAGATCGATTTTAGATCAATTTCTATTCATTGACCAATTTTTTTATTTTGTGGCGGCCATGCCAATATTATTGTGGTGCACCACAGATGAGCCTATGTATGGGAAATGATACCTGGTTAAGGTCAGGACTCTGACTTGGCCATTCAAAAATGTTCCTCTGTTTAAGCCATTCTATTGTAGATTTGCTTTTGTCATGCTTCATGACCCTTTATTTGAGTCAAATTAATCATTATTATACTGATTTAGCCGTACCTGGTGTCATAGCGTAACTCTGTCCATTGCCTTTAATCTGTCAGACACTTACAAGAATGATGAGCTGGACCCAGTCACCACAGAGGAGCAGGTCCAGGAGGTCCGGGGTTACCTGGCCAAGGTTGCAGGAATTGGAGAGGTGCTGGCCCGTAGGCACATGAAGGTGGTCTTCTTCGGGAGGTATGACCCCCATCTTATCATACACATTCTGGCCTAATCACAATACCCAACCAGGAAAACATACAGACCTTTCAGCTTGTCAAGAACCTAGGGACCTAGGTCACTTATTTATTTTGAGCATGGCTAATGACCAATGGAGCACTAAATGTCTCAACCCTCACTTCCAAAAAGGCATTAGAATTATATGTTATTAACCTAGCAGGGTTAGCTAGACCAAATTGAATAGCTAAAGAAACTTTTAAACATGGTCTGCGCCATATGCTGAGGAACAAACCCATTAGTTATTAGCTAATGTTATTTGCTTTACTAGTGACAATCAGATGGCAGTATGATAGTTCAATGTTCCAGTAGAAAGACAGCTAATGCTGGCTTCATTAGCGGCTAGTGGCTGAACAAAGAGAAGATACTGAACTTGCTAAATGAAATGTAGATAAAAATGCAGTCAAAATTTAGACTATTTCCATATACAGCTCTGGAAAAAATTAAGAGACCACTCCAAATTTTTCTTAAATCAGCATCTTTACATGTATGGCAGCCATTCCATTCCAGTGTCTGTTGAATTCCAACACAGGCACACCTCATTCTACTTAAGGTGGTACTGATTAGGTGAATACCTGAACCAAATCTTATTTAACGAAGAAAAGTATAAAAACCACTGCTCTGGTCATCACTATCCTCTTGCAATAGGACCAGCTGGATGGTAAAAACAGTGCTAGTAGTACCTCAAAAGTAATTGGAATCAAAAAATAACTATTTACCATGCCAAAAGAGTTGAAAAGAAAAGTTTTGAGTAAGGAAAAGAAGCGTTAAATTCTGCCTTTACTGGCAGAGGGATACAGTGAGTGTCAGGTTGCTTCCATCCTTAAAATTTCAAAGACGACGGTTCATAAGAACAAGGTCAAGTAGCAGACAACAAAGATACAGACCGGCAGAGGGCGAAAACAACTCTCTACTGACTGGGATGACTGCCAACTCATTCGAATGTCACTCAACAACCGTAGGATGACATCAAGTGACCTACAAAAAGAATGGCAAACGGAAGCTGGGGTTAAGTGCACGACAAGTACTGTTCAAAACAGGCTCCTAGGGGCAGGGCTGAAGTCGTGTAAAGCTAGAAAAAAGCCCTTCATCAATGAGAAGCAAAGAAGAGCCGGGCTGAGGTTTGCAAAAGACCATAAGGATTGGACCGTAGCGGGCTGGAGTAAGGTCATCTTCTCCGATGAGTCAAATTTTCAGCTTTGCCCAACACCTGGTCATCTTATGGTTAGACGGAGACCTGGAGAGGCCTACAAGCCACAGTGTCTCGCACCCACTGTGAAATTTGGTGGAGGATCGGTGATGATCTGGGGGTGCTTCAACAAGGCTGGAATCGGGCAGATTTGTCTTTGTGAAGGACGCATGAATCAAGCCACGTACAAGGTTGTCCTGGAAGAAAACTTGCTTCCTTCTGCTCTGACAATGTTCCCCAACTCTGAGGATTGTTTTTTCCAGCAGGACAATGCTCCATGCCACACAGCCAGGTCAATCAAGGTGTGGATGGAGGACCACCAGATCAAGACCCTGTCATGGCCAGCCCAATCTCCAGACCTGAACCCCATTGAAAACCTCTGGAATGTGATCAAGAGGAAGATGGATGGTCACAAGCCATCAAACAAAGCTGAGCTGCTTGGATTTTTGCGCCAGGAATGGCATAAAGTCACCCAACAGCAACGTGAAAGACTGGTGGAGAGCATGCCAAGATGCATGAAAGCTGTGATTGAAAATCAGGGTTATTCCACCAAATATTGATTTCTGAACTCTTCCTAAATTAAAACATTAGTATTGTGTTGTTTAAAAATGAATATGAACTTGTTTTCTTTGCATTATTCGAGGTCTGAAAACACTGAATCTTTTTTGTTATTTTGACTAGTTGTCATTTTCTGCAAATAAATGCTCTAAATGACAATATTTTTATTTGGATTTTGGGAGAAATGTTGTCAGTAGTTTATAGAATAAAACAAAAATGTTCATTTTACTGAAACACATACCTATAAATAGTAAAACCAGAGAAACCGATAAATTTGGAGTGGTCTCTTAATTTTTTCCAGAGCTGTATACACACATAACTAAATGCAACATCAGGTCAACCATTTGAATAGATTCAGGGTCCTGAAAGTCTTAAATTATATTCTCTAAACTTAAGGTCTCAAATGTTGTGGTTTCTTGGTGTTTTTCTGTTTTTCCATGTTATTGTTGTCACTATGCAGTGATATGTTTCTTTGCACTGCAAGTCCAGTGTTAGATTAATACAGAATAGGGTTAGTAGCACAATATGCATCCTCTCTTCTTTATTAAACACAGTTGGACATCATGTCCCTCAACAATTTTCTGGTGTCCTTTTTCTTGTATTTCCCTTTTGTTTTTTTTATTTAGTTGTTTAAATTGGGCTTCAATCCAATTCCAAGTAGCATTAAAAGTCTAAAATTGTATTTTGATGAAACTTGCAGACATCCTAAGATTGAATAGAGGAATAAAGACAAAGTAGACATCCATCTTGTAGGAAACAGTGCCGTTTAAATGGCTAAATCCACTGTTGACAGGCTTGTTGAGCAACTGCTGTGTGTCCTGCAGGACAAGTAACGGGAAGAGCTCGGTGATCAACGCCATGCTGTGTGACAAGGTGCTACCATCGGGCATTGGACACACCACCAACTGCTTCCTGAGGGTGGAGGGCACCGACGGCAACGATGCCTTTCTCCTCACCGAGGGCTCTGAGGAGAGGAAGAGCATCAAGGTCAGCAGAACACATTGACTCATATACAACACCATAGAAGCAGCAAAACACAAGCATGTTCTGGGGGAAGAACACCACTGATCCTGGTAAAGCTAGCAACACACTAGACACATTTTTAAATCCTAACTGATCATGAAAACACATTGTATCACATGCATACTGACACATTTGACAGACTTTCAAGTCGTTAAAATACTCATACAAGATGACAGCGTTAGGGCTGGAGATCACACACTAAACGATTATGATTTAAGATTCCAGTACACATTCTTGGCGCATCAGGACCTCGCAGGAACCAACGTGAATTTGTGAATTTCGTCAAAACAACAATGGAGGCGGACAGGGCAGTGTCCGGGTAAATCTTAAACACCCTCACACTACAGGACCCGTGCCGATTTTGAATCGTAAATATCAAACATGTTTGATAGATTAGTTTAGATAGATTAGTTTGATAGAAATGTTCAGATTTGGTTTGTAGTGTCCTCACACTACCAGATACTCCTTGCTGATACTCCCAATGTCCCAATGAAGCCTTAGATCAGGGAGCCGGCCCATGAAAGCTATTAAGCTTTTTTTCCTCGAAAGAAAGAGGGAAATCTGGGTGAAAGTGGCCAGATTTCCACCGTAACATAGCAAAAATAAGATATTTAGGATTCCCATTGGTCATGGAATTCCTTGAATATCATGGGTTATTGAGAGGTTTATTCCAGACAGGGAAAGAATTTTATACATTTTCTTGGGAAGTCAAGGAATTTTACAAATGGGTCACTTTACAGGAATATAGCAAAATTCATTCCATTATACGACTGTTCATCCCTTTAGAAAAACAACATTAACAAACCAGGAAGGAAGAACATTTTTAGGTCATGGAATCATTCTGACTTGGTTAAGGAAAGTCATGAAAAGTCATGAACCAAATTTGAACCCTGTATATTGATTTTCTGCCTTTTTGCCTTTTTGTTTGAGAACGGACACCAGCAGGGGCCCAAAGCATGGGAAATCATGACTTGCTGTTTCAACTAACTGTCATCCATCCCTTACCCTATGATTGTTCGTACAATTTGGTTTCTGAACTGCTGAATGGGTTAGTTTGAGTCAGCAGGGTCAGCTGTCCCTTTAGCCTATTATTCTTGAGACCAATGCTGCTCTACAAAGGCAAAAGACCTATACTGCTTAGACTGAAACTGAGAAAAAGGCTCCAAAATTTGTATTACTGCCTCACCAACTCACTTGTAAGAAGATCTTTTCAAAGTGTGAGTTTACTTAAAACAGACTTATTCTTCATCCTCTGATTCTCCTCTGGCGGAATGACGACATACAAAAACAACAAAATCTAATTATAAGTTACTGCCTTTTTCCTTTTTAGTAGGGCAGAATTATGAGGTTAAAACTTAATGGGTGATATATGTGTAAGCCTAAGTGTAAATACAGGGTAATGAAAATGACTATAGTTGATGGGACAGAGAGGCTTTTTCCTATGGGAGTGAACTTGAGAGTAGGTCCTCTGTTAGCTGCTACCTAATGATAAAATCAGAATTCATTCATTGGAAAAAAGCTCACTGAAATATGCAGCGTTTTGACAGTTTTCACATGAATCGAATGGTAATTTTTTATGTTACTGTGCTAAGCAGTATCTGGATGTGTTCAGTTCAGCCCAGTTAATGCTACTATCTGCTCCGGCCTCAATCAGTCATTTTAAAACTGCCAGTGTAAGGGAACACATTGGATCATAGTTTGGCTTTCTGGTTGTTGCATGCACCATAAAGCACTGTCCACGTGTCCCAGTGTCAAACCAAATGCAAAGACTTATTAAACTCATTATTAAAATGCCCACAATAAATAGATCTCACAAACCAATGCAATTACTTAATATTATTATGAGGCATGCACATACTTCTTACCATGGATTGATTTGTTTGAAACCCAGCCGGTGTAATAAAGCTGTTAGTTGATCTGCTCTGTCTCTTCCCCCCCACACTGTGCAGACGGTGAACCAGCTAGCCCACGCTCTTCACCAGGATGAGGACCTGGATGCTGGCAGTCTTGTCTGTGTCATGTGGCCCAAAGCCAAGTGTGCACTGCTCAGGGATGACCTGGTCCTGGTAGACAGGTCAGAAACACACACACTCTTGAACTTCAAACACTCTCACGCATGTGCAGACACTTACTACCTCTAGACACCTCTAGAATTTGAGAAAGGAATTCTCTGGGCAAGTCAGCAATATCAGCAAATTTAACAAATGGGGCAATTTTGGGGCAAAAATTGGGCCATTTTCCAACATGTTTCACAGATTAATTGAATTAGATGGTGGTTTTCATTCCAACTGGAGTGGAAACCACACTGAAAAACCAGGATGGAAGAACATTTTAGGTCATGGAAACACATGACTGACTTAGTTATGGAAAGTCACAGAAAAGTCATGGGTCTTTGAATCAGGGCCATAGTGGGAACCCTGTATATAGTCATAGCCAACCATGCAGAGATATGAGTGAATCTCAAGTGGTTGTGTAAAATCCAATATATATCCAATACTTACTGTTTTCCCCCACAGCCCAGGCATCGATGTGACCACAGAGCTGGACAGCTGGATTGACAAGTTCTGTCTGGATGCTGATGTGTTTGTTCTGGTGGCAAACTCGGAGTCCACGCTGATGCAGACAGTAAGTAATGAGTTTCTCCAATGACTGTAGGAAGCTCATCTTCAATCTTCAATTGCTGACAAAATAGGGCTAACTAGTTTGAAAAGGGCAAATGGGTGATGTAGCGTGTATCAGTAGAACTTCCTGAAACTGTACATGGCTTGCTAACCAGAACCTCCATGTTTTTGAATGTGTGTTGTGTTGATGCGTTTTCATAAACAGTGGAAAACTGTGTCTTTCTGTAGGAGAAGTCGTTCTTCCACAAGGTCAATGAGCGCCTTTCCAGTCCCAACATCTTCATCCTGAACAACCGCTGGGATGCCTCGGCCTCAGAGCCTGAATACATGGAGGAGGTGGGTTAGCTTTAGATTGACAAAATACTGATCCTTTGGAAATTACCTTCTTGCATTCGTATAGTGATGATGCAAAGTAAATCACCTTGCCCTTAGCATGACCTTTATCACTCAGAACCAATGCTCTGGTTGCTAAAATGATGGTTCGGGATCTGAGGTGGCTGTCCCATTGATCACTAAACCAACCACCAATTTTGATAACGGATATCTTTTGTAGCTACTCCTGGAATTAATTAATTTCACCTGGTGGGATTTAGGGCTTTTCCTGTTAGGTTCAATTTTCATGTTTTACATCTACCTCAGGTTCAGACTCCCTTTGGCTTTCTTCCTCCTCAAGGGCTTTTCCTTCTAAAATACTTTCCAATGCTCATCTGAGGGAACGTTCAGTGCGTGCAGTGTGTTTACAGTGAGTGATATTAGTGGTGTGACAGAGAACATAACGTCATGCGTTGAAAATCGGTTTAGATTTTTATACATTGACCAAGTTTTTATTTTGTGTCCACCGTGCCAATATTGTGGCGGTGTGACACAGATGAGAAATATGTATGGGAAACACTGAACATAATAGTGAGTCAACCTATACCTAGTTCATGAAAGCTTTTACATTTGCTGTTCAAAACACACAGCGTTGGGTAGGTCTTTCCCAGAGCAGTGATGGCCACCATGGCTGACCAAGAGTGCCACCTACAGAAACTCAAACTTCATCAACAGAAAGTCCAAGGAAAAAAAACACTACTGTACTGGCCACACTATTTGATTTGAAAAGTGATCTCTGGGAAGTACAGTGCAGAAACACCACAGCAATGACTGTGCCATGGCAATTGTGTTCAGCACAATGTGTAAAGGAATAGTTCATCCCAAAATGAAAAATTGACTTGAAAGTTTTCCATTTTTATGCCAAAAAATGATTATTCAGTTTTTCTGAGAGAATTAGATTCTCGTCAGGGTGGAAAAGCCTTGGAAACAGCATTTAAACCACGGGACACTAAAACTCTATTGAAATCCATCATAATAATAATAAAACATATCTATGCATACTTATGTGGAATCTGATCAAAATTTCTTAGAATTGACTAATTAAAATAAAATACAAATTCCCATAGACAACCAGTGTAGTATTGATCAATTCTACAATAAATATGTAATCAATCAAACTGCATCATGGCAATCATATCAGAGGTGGATGACACTGAGTGGATCATATCGTCTGTGTCCCATAAATGTGTGGATAGAACGTGTAGACACATTCTTGTGAACACAATAATTTAAGAACGATACACGATAGAAACTTCATACTGACACCACAGGTGCCTCTATAGAGTATATAATTTGATTAGATCTTGATACTACTATAACCCCTTAATGGTTTAAGATAGAGTTCACATTAATACTCTCCATGTGTTATGTGATTAACATAATTTTTTTTAACAACATACTTGTCTGTATGTTGTTAAAAAAAATTATGTTAATCAAAGTACAATATTGGTACCATATATCCATCTAAACCTAGTGTGTGTGTGTGTGTGTGTGTGTGTGTGTTGAGCTGTAGTACACTGTCAGCTTGGTGTTGACTCAGCAGTAGATTAGGCAGCCTGGTGAGCAGCTTAGCTGGTATTACCCTGAAACTCACTCTGTCTGGCCTACTGAACTTGAACTGGGGCTAACCTGCTTCACGGGGTCCTCTGTCTTATAATGTCTTATATTATCTAGGGCCTAGATTCTAGGCTCATGGCCTTGACAGGTCTTGAATACAGTTATACATTTATAAACAGTTATAATACAAAGCAGATATACATTTTAGTTTTAGAAGGTATTACCCCAGTCAGCCACTAGATGGGGTTGAGATTGAACGTGCAAGCATGTGTATTTGCTGTTGCTGCATACAAGCACCTACAAAGCTCTAGCGCACATGTTTCGGTTGCAAAATTGATTTTGATATTATATTTAATTCTAACTGGCAGTAAAGTGATAATCCTCAAGTTCCTTGTTTTTTTTTTTGTTTTTTTTTAATTTGTCGGTATTTAAATTTGACCGCTTACTTTGGTGGTAAGTGGTCATTGTTGTGGTGTTTTTGCACTGCACTTCCCAGAGGTCACTTCAATCAAACAGTGTGGCCACCAGTGCTGTGTAGTGTTTTTCCTTGGATTTTCTTTGTCTGTTAAGCCATGGTGGCTATCGCTGCTCATGCTAACTACTCAAGGCAAGGCAAGGCAAGTTTATTTGTATAGTACCTTTCATACATAAGGCAGTTCAAAGTGCTTTACATGAGGCATTAAAAGGCATTTAAAACAAGGACATTTATCTAGACATTTAAGTCTTAGTTTACAGTTCAGCAGAAAGCGGTGGTGAACAGAAACGTTTTAGTCTGGACTAAAAGTAGTTATTGTGGGAGCAAGTCTCAGTTCTTCTGGAAGTTTGTTCCACCTAGCTGTTGAATAGTAACTAAACGCTGCTTCATCCTGTTTTGTATTGACTCTGGGAACAGAGTTCCAGTTCCAAACCTGTTCCAGTTGACCTGAGGGGTCTGGAGGGTTCATATTGGGTGAGCAAGTCAGAAAAGTATTTTGGGCCTAGACCATTTAGTGACTTGTAAACGAGTAACAATATTTTAAAGTCAATTCTCTGACACACTGGAAGCCAATGCAGGGATCTGAGAATTGGTGTGATGTGGTCAAACTTTTTCGTCTTTGTTAGTAGTCAAAAGTAGTAATAGTGAATGAGCTGTAGCTGTCTGAGTACCTTTTTAGGGAGACCTGAAAGAAGACCATTACAATAGTCTAGCCCAGGGGTGTCAAATTCAAACTTCCTGAGGGCCATGCTGAGGGTTGTGAATAAAATCAGGGGCCAGACATTTATTACAATGATTATTTTTTTATTGAAGAAATATAAGTAGGCTAGTAACTGTATTAAATAAAAAAATATTGCACGCATGCACAGTTCAAATATTATGGTTTTTCCATGTTTGTGGGTAATTCTTACCAGCAAAACTGATTAATAAAGCAAAATAGCAAAAATGTATCAAGTGCTGAACAATGTTTTTGTCTAAAATGATAACTGCACAATTAAACAAACCACATTTGCATCACAGTACTTTTGTCTTTAACAAAACAACAATTAAGGTCTTTGTTACCAGCAAAACTGATTAATAAAGCAAAATAGTATTTGTGCTGAACAATTTTCTTTGTATAAAATGATAACTGCACAGTTAAACAAACCGCATTTGCATCACAGTACTTTTGTCTTTTAACAAAACAACAAATAAGCTCATGGTTTTCAGCAAAACTGTTTGATAAAGCAAAATAGTCAATGCAACAAGTTGTATCTCAAATTGTATGGCTTACATTGGAAACAACAATAGGGCCTATAATGCCAAACCTAAGCAAAATAGGTATTGTGCTTGCTTTTTAGTTCAACTCTTACCAGACACTCTGCACCTTTACTTAGAAATGATCTCGTCTATTAATGTCCTTTTCTATGGCCACTTTCAATACCGAGACCAGATGCTGGTCTGTGAGGCAGGTCTTGTTCAGTTTCATTACGGAGAACATCTGTTCGCACGAGTAGGTGCTTCTGAACATAGACATAATGCATGCAGCGTGAAGGCGAAGCTGTGACATTGATTCGGGGAGTAGAGGTGCAAACTCAGCAGCCCCAATTGACTGGTACTGGTTCTTCAGAGCACCATTACATTGCCATTCAATGAGTTCCAACTGCAAGTGCTCAGGTGCAGTGTCAACATCAATTGCAAATGGATTTAGGAACAGATCAAGGTTGAATTTCTGTGATTCAAAATCAGCAAATCTCCTGCTGAATTCCAGTTTGTCAGCATACACTTTGGTCGGGAATGTGATGGTGACTGTGTCACTGACTGACTGGAAAGTAGGAAAGTGAGACAAGTTCCCTTGGTGCATCTGGCCCTCCCATAGACGCAGTTTCATTTGAAACGCCTTTACTGGGTCTCGATTTCTGGCTTGGTCTTTGTTTTTTAAAGACAGGGAGTCAAGGTATGTACTAACTTTCAAACGCATCACTTCCTGTCACCAGAGGATTTTTCCTAGGAAAGACCTACCTGACACCGGGTGTTGTAGAATGGCAAATGTAAAAGCTTTCATGAACTGGCTAGAGGTTGAATCACTATTGTGTTATATTAATTGACAATAGAGTAGCAAAGCAGAAATGTATATGAAAATGTTGCTGATTATTACTTAAATTATTATTATGATTATTACTTAAAGAGATCTTAAAGTTGATGACGCCTACTGACACCCTGCTACACCACTATATTGGTCTGTCACCACCCTTTTACATTTGTCCGTTGAAATAAAATATTTATTGTAGCTCCTATCCTAATGTATACAGCATTCTTGCCTTCCATGTTGGCTCAATGGATACAACACATTTGTTTACTTGTAATTTATACAAAACTGTTTGACTTCATTGTTTAGGGTTTTTGGCCCCCTGAATATCGTCATTATGGATACAGTGCACAAGGGTTCTCCCCTGTGTACGTGCTATCTTGTACAACTGTTTTAGTCCGTGATCTAGGGTTGGATGAAATGTGTTGTTGGTGTGTCAGGTCCGTAGGCAGCATATGGACCGATGTAGCAGCTTCCTGGTGGATGAGCTGGGCGTGGTGGACCGAGCCCAGGCCAACGACCGCATCTTCTTTGTCTCCGCCAAGGAGGTCCTCCAGGCCCGGGTACAAAAGGCCCAGGGTATGCCTGAAGCAGGTAGGAATATATACAAAGACACACACACACACACACACACACACACACACACACACACTAGGGTTCAACCAAAATTGGTTTTTGAAGGTCTATATCAATATTTTTTTTATGTTTCAGGTGGTGCTCTAGCAGAGGGATTTCAAGCCAGAATGTTCGAGTTCCAGAACTTTGAGAGACGATTTGAGGTAAGATCCTCCAATGTGATGATCTAACAATTAGGGATGGGCATTTTAGAATTATTTCGTCAAGTGGAATAGTCAAAATCAGTGCTTTCAATCAGTGGAGGGGGGGGGGATCAATAACACAGCTGTCTTTCTTGCGTTGTCAATTTTTACATTTACCAATAACTATATATATGTTTACCTGTTGCACTTGGGGTGCCTACAGGGCAGTCGGAGCTTGAGGCGGGGATGTGGTCAGGGTTGCGGATGGAGCGCAAGCTGGAGGCTGCGGAGCTTAGCTCCGTAAAAAGCCTTTTATTTTGGGCTGTTTTTTATCATCGATTTCTGCTTGAAATGGAAGGTAAAGACGTGTTTAGATCCATTTTTCCTGTATCCACATTATATAGGGTAAGGTAGACCAGTGTGAATGCAATGAAAGTAGTTGCAATTTTTATTTTAATATTAACAAAACACTCATGTAAGATTATTGCTAAAATGACAACGATGAAACAATGTGGGTTGGGAGTGTTGCTCCCAAAAATACTGCTCCCCTGTACTTGCGGTGATGCTTTTTGCCGTGGGGATGTCGTGGATAACCGCTGTATTCCACTCTGGAACAGAGTTGACAGTTTGGTCCCAATGAGACTAATAAATACAAAGGAATATTGATTTTGCGGGAATTTCTCAGTCAAGGCGACCGACAATTCTTGCTAAGGCAGCCTGCCTTGCCTATAAAGCGCTGCAGGAAACCCTGTACTTACATTATAAACGAACAGCCAATTCTCAAATGGACCTCCATGATGGTTGGTTGGATCTTGGTTGACAGATTTGTGACTCATCTGCTAAGCCTCCATAACTCATTGTGGGACTTCTCCAACTGCACAGTGTAGTTCAAAGTAGTAGTAAATGACTGGCATACAAATCAGTTTCTATCCAACTGACCGTGTCACCAACACCACTCATGATTATTTTAAAAAGGGACCATTAACCAGTGTATTTTACTTTTTATTTGACTTATTATTTTCAGTAGTCATTGTACATCATCTATTGTGTAAAAATAACTAAATAAATGAATAATCAAGAGGTCAAACGTTAGTTCAACTCCATTTGGGTTACTCGAGTGTTTGACTATCCACGCCCATCCCTACTCTCAATGCATTTGCCATGCCTTACTTTGAAGCCTTGTTTGTTGGCCTCCTTACCAATGCTGTGGCTGTTGCGTGTAGGAGTGCATCTCCCAGTCGGCAGTGAAGACCAAGTTTGAGCAGCACACAGTAAGGGCCAAGCAGATCTCTGAAGCCCTGCGCCTGATCATGGACTCCGTACACATAGCTGCACAGGAGCAGAGGTCAGTCACATGCCAAGACCGAGATTGTGTATGTGTACATGTACCCAGACAGCATAATAATGAAAAACATACCCCCAGATAGGGAGGGATATTCAACCGGGGGTCCGTGACCCCTAAGGGGTCCGCGGAGGTACTGCAGGAGGTCCGCCAATTCTTTTTGGATATCAAACTAATTTTTGTGAAATTTTGAAAAATATATTTTAGACAAAAAATAAAATATTGAGTACACTCCAACCAATAATAGGTAATAATAAGCGAATTTTTGACAAAAACAATTTAATTCTCATGCAACCATGATGCATTGCAGCCTAAGTTACGCTACATGACCAACCGTCATCAAAAAAGAGAATGTTTTAGCTGGCTAGCTAGCAAGCTACGTGTTGGCTAAAATACAGCTAGCTAGGTGCTAAAATTAATAACTAGCCCACTAACATTACTAGCTACGTTTTTTTAACAAACCTACACTACTGTGTGAAATAGAATGGATCGCTTCGTAACAGTTAGGCCTCGAGCTCGAGATTCTACCACCACCTCTTCCGAGACAGCAGGCGAAAGTGCTGATGAGGCTAACATTGCCCCAGCAGCAGCAGCAGCAGCAGCAACAACGGGTAAACGCAAACGAGAGAAGTCACGAAAATATTCAGAAGCCTACCTCAAGTTTGGATTTACCTTCAAAGAAACTGAAGGGGGCGAATTGCCGGTGTGTGTCGTTTGTTCGGCGGTGCTGTCAAACGAAAGCATGAAGCCATCAAAGCTGCAGCGTCACTTGGAGACGAACCACCTCAACTTGCAAGGAAAATCACTGGAATACTTTCAGGCTCGTCTGAACTCTTTCCAATGTCAACAGTCAATGATGCGAAAATCGGCTAAAGTTGGCGAGCTTGCTTTGAAAGCCTCATATCAAGTTGCTCTTCGGATTGCACAATATAAAAAAAACATATAACATTGCAGAAAAGCTGATATTGCCCGCGGCCAGTGATATGTGCAAGACAATGTTTGGGAACGACGAGTGTGTAAATAAACTGAAAACTATTCCGTTGTCGGACACAACGATTGCTCGGCGAATTGATGAAATGGCATCTGATGTAATGGTGCAATTAATAGAGAAACTGAAGTTGTCAGAGGCCTTTGCATTACAATTGGATGAGTCCACGGACATCTCCAAAGACGCACAGCTCTTGGCGTTCGTGCGTTTTATTGACCAAAGCGAAATGAGAGAGGAATTCTTGTTTTGTAAAAGGCTACCTGAACGCACAAGTTTGGAAATTTTCAAAGTGATTGATGATTTTTTCCTAGAAAATGATGTAGCCTGGGCAAAATGTGTTGCATTGTGTACTAATGGCGCACGAGCCATGGCCGGTTTGAAAAGTGGACTGATTGCGCTTGTCAAAGAAGTTGCCCTGCAAATACTGTGTGTTCGAGTTACGCAAAGCTATCCACAAGTTTTTAGTTGGTCAAAACCGCACAGAGCTGGCTGCGAATTTCAATGACGATGTCTGGGTCACTAAACTGGCATATATGGCAGACGTTTTCTCCGAGTTGAACAAACTGAACAGTTCTATGCAAGGCCGCAATACACATGCCATTCAGCTGTATGACAGGATGGAAGGCTTTCTGAAGAAAACAAAGAGATGGAGAGAGCGAGTCAGTGGAGGTAACTGTTCCATGTTTCCTTCAGTGGAGGAGTTGGGTGATTCAGCGGTGCTCTCGCCTGACGTGACACGCGCAATTGTTGGGCACTTGGAGGCACTCGAGCGTCAATTTGGAACGTATTTTTCTGAGGCCGAGTCCTTTTTTTTAAGTAAAATAAAAATGTAATGTACAAGTATTAGCCTCCATACGTCAATAATGATTATTTATAAATGTCTCAGCAATGTAAAAATGCATATATGCAAAAATGCAGCTATATAAAAATGCAGTCCAAAAAAAATGTCCAATGTAAGCATTATAACTGAGTATATAAATAGGTTAATAAGGCATTATGAATATGTTATTATAGGCCAGGCCTAAAATGCAACACACAATTTTATAAAATATCTAATAGAGGGTCCCTGCTCCATCTCTCTATCCACCAAGGGGTCCTTGGGCTGAAAAAGGTTGAAGACCCCTGTCTTACACTGTTTGATGTCATCAATTTGTGCATTCCAGGAGATATTTTGTGACAAAGTATTGTAATTTACTTTATTGGTATACCCCAATCGGTCGATCTCTAGTTTGAAACCACCCTATAAGTTGTGTCATTCTAATGGCTGTGAAACATTTGTTAATAAAGACTGATGTGTGTTGAAATGGACTTGCCTAGTCCAATAAACCAATTAGTTGTCTCAGAAGTGAACACCCAGCCCATCCTTCATTTAATGCAAGGCGTTGGCCCTAGAAAATAGCCGGAATTGTTGCAGCCCTTTGCAGATTAATAGTAATAATAGAAATAGTAAAACGATTCATATCATTACAAGGTGTGTGTGTGTGTGTGTGTGTGTGTGTGTGTGTGTGTGTGTGTGTGTGTGTGTGTGTGTGTGTGTGTGTGTGTGTGTGTGTGTGTGTGTGTGTGTGTGTGTGTGTGTGTGTGTAGGATCCACTGCAGAGAGATCAGGGAGGACCGCCAGGATCGTATGGAGTTCATAGACAAGCAGCTGGACCTGTTGACCATGGACTGTAAGGCCAAAATTAAGAAGATCACTGAGGAGGTGGAAAGACAGGTGAAACCCAGCATACATGCATTCCCATACATAGGCTCATATGTGGCGCACCGCCATAATATTGTCACGGCCACCACAAAATAAAAAGTTGGCCAATGCATAGAAATTGATCTAAAGGCAGAGTTGGAAAGTAAGGCAAATTTCACCAATATGTTACATTACATTGCTTGGACATCCAGCTGGATACATTAATTCAACTGGTAGGGATTCAATGTCTTGCTTCAGTGTAACACACCCTTTGGTGGCCATATTACAGGTCCTCACCTTTTAGGCAACAGCATCTAAGCTGGTTGTGTTTCTCAACTTAAGACTTTGCTTGACTTGGAGTTGATCATTTCACCACTGATCCATCTGATAGATATTGGACCTCATTCACGAAACAACAAAAAAAAGACCTAATAGGCTGTAATGGCATATTGTTCGAACTGTCCTCATTCATAACAATACAAGATTATCCAACTTGTAATGGGTTGATCACATGGACTGGACATCTTACAAATACAATTACATAGTCCTACCATCTGAAACATTCGTGAATTAGGCCCATTGGTTCAGCTAACCATCACTGTCTTGTTGTAAACACATCTAATTAGCACACTAGCTAACATTTCTAATAGAATCTAGCGTTAGCAGTGGCTAGTAGTTTCATGTTAACATTAACATCAGTTGCTTTGCTAAATTAGCCTCCTGGCTAGTTAGCCAGCTAACAAAGCCAAAAAACAACTGATTGTTAATGTTAACTAAGCGGACTCTTCTCAAGCTACAACTCAGTGTTTTCAAGTAAAGACTAAGGCCGTACACCCAATTCTCCAATAGTTGATAGATTTGTGACGCAACTGTAAAGCCTCTAATAGTGGACAAAAGTATTGATTAAAAGTGGTAGCGGATGCTGTAATTGTCTGGTTGTGTTTAGGTATCTAACGCCATGGCCGAGGAGATCAGGAGGCTGCATGTGCTGGTGGACGACTTCCACATGGACTTCCACCCATCACAGGTGGTGCTCAAGGTCTACAAGAACGTGAGTTTGAGCACACACGCGCACACACACACTTGATGGACTATTGTTCCTGAGGGCAAATTTGGAGTGCAGCAACAATATACATGATATAAGAAGGCAGCAGATTGAAATTGAGCAGTAGATTGCATGAGCAAAGAAGTGAGGGGAGGGGAATCTGAATCTGAATCCAGTAATAGATCCAGTTTCTTGCAGGTTCGATAAAGACAACTTGTTATAAAGACAACTTGTTGTCTATCTACAGAGATAGACCTTTGTTTAACCAGAAAACGAAAGTCTCGCTCAAGGAGAAGACTTTTGTTTTCTGGTCTATCTCTGTAGGGATCCTTTCCATAATGTTGTCAGACACCTCGAATAATAACCAGCCTTGTCAGTGGCAAAAAGAAGCACTTTTAGTGGACATACCTTGATTGCGCGCAGTTGCCCCTGCGGAATGCGTTGCAGCCATTGCAGCCCGTTTCGCGACTGCCGGCTGAGGCGATCTATTGGATCAATTCCAAAACTTTTTGTACCTATTTTGGGGTATAAATGTATGTACAAATAGAGCCCAGGTTTAAAAATACCAGAATTACCCTTTAAGATGATTACTCAGAGAAGTTCATCAAGATGAGACAAGTGTTGGGGCGTGAACTTGACCAGGGTGGATGGCGGGACTTGCTGTACACTTTGCTGAAAGTTGCATGTTGTATATACTTTTGTTTTTTTAAACTTCAAAATGTCTCTGGGAATTAGCATATCAAACAACTGCAGATTGGTCCTCAATTCAATGCTTTGTCTTTGCTTTTATCCTACATTTGTTTGGTGTCAGTGTGACCAATTGGGTGTCTAGCCACTTCCTGAGTTGGTTTGGGTGATGGATCGCATTTCTATCAGAGTAAAATCTGAATGACGAAAATGGTAATGCTAGATATGAATGGAGTGACATGCCACTCATTGTACACACCTTTACTAAACTAGTCTGTTATCTGATCTCTACACTCACTCACTAATCTATGGCTTCCTATGGGCTCACTGAACCTGTATAATGCTCCTGTTGCTTTGTTTGATGTGTTATGTAAGAGCAGTCGAAATGTATTCAGTGTTGTACTTGTTCAACCCCGTAATCTCATTTGAGTGGCATAAACAGAGGTCAAAAGTCCCTGCCTAAGCCTTTCTATTAAAACCTTGGATAAGGATATACGATTGCAAGTCTGAAAATGCCTGACCTAAACAAACTGAACCAAGCCCAAGGGGTACAAGCTTTTTGTTAACCCAAACCTCACTAAAGTGACACATTTTGCTAATCGTGGTGTTTTTCAATGGTAGTTTTAAACCTGAACTTGAGTGAGACATTCATTCATTATATATTGATTGTTTTATAATGTTTCTTGCCCATTTCATACTTTTGGTCTTATAGTTGTTTTCAGTGTTGAAATTATTAGTGGGTATATATATAACCCCCATTTGATCTTATATTTATCTGGACCCATGGGGTCAAAAGACTGTCAGGTTTGGGTGATAGTATTGCTGTTAGAGAATGTATCAAGTTGTCTGGGTTTATTTTCAAGTGGTACTTTTGAAGCAGTAATAGTGGTGTAAATCTAGGGTAAATATTGCAGAACTGAACCGCCTTGGTTGTATTGTTTGTTGTGGTTGGTATGTTGTCCTAGGAGCTCCACCGGCACATAGAGGAGGGTCTGGGCAGGAACATGTCAGAGAGATGCTCCAGTGCCATCACCATCGCCCTGCAGGCCACTCAGAGCGACATGATTGGTAACACTCTTCCTATCCACATTACAGTTATCTAGCTCAATACACCTGACATTACAACATAAATCCTAACTACATGCACACATACATCCCTCGCAGCATACAAATGTGCATCACCAGCCTCAAGCTTTTCAGAAGTAGGCAACAGGATCTAATGAAACTAGTATTGATTGAGGACGCTTGCTATGTATGTGTACATTACATTACAGTCATTTAGCAGACATTTTTATCCAAAGCGACTTACAATAAGTGCGTTCAACGTAGGCAGGCAAGAGAACTACTAGTTACCAAAAGTTGTGTGTGCGTCTTCTCCCCAAACAAGCATCTAAGAGCATAACAAATAAAACATATAGGCATGTTCTAAGAGGAAGGGTCAGGGTAATATTTTTAGGCTAAAAAAGCAAAATGATTCAATCTGTCTGACCTGATCTGAGGATTGAATGGACAGAATCTTAATTGTGTGTCTGCGGACTGCATGGTAACTCTAAAACATGTCAAACTTGTCTGTTGACCATTGCAATTTACAAATTTCACACAGCTTCCTAAACACTGGATTCTGGTTCTGTGCAGCATCATTCCTGGTCCAGAAAGCTGCATGTCAGAGGAAATATTTTATTTGATTCATCCCCTGCCCCCCAAAGCAATGTTCAGCCAAAAAAAAGTGGGGCAACGCATCAATTTCCAGGTCGCTAATTTACTTTTCTCTGATTTAATTTTGAACACGTGAACAAATCAATAATTATCGTTAAATGATTAAGGTATTTAATGTTTCCTTAGCTATACTGCACATCACAGTGTCCTTAATGTGACGTTGGTGATACATTTCAGTGGTAAATTAGTGACCTGTAAATGCATTGAGTTGCAGGGAAGGAGCCACTTGTGGATTGTTTGTTTTAAATATCATGTTAATGTCTCTCTTCCCTACGCATCACTAAATACTTCCCTATGTCCCGAATATCCCTCCCTCGTCTCGGTCCATCCAGATGGTCTGAAGCTCCTGTTGCCCAGCCCGGTCAAAGAGCAGGTAGACAAGCTGGTTCCTCGTCAGTGCTTCAGCCTCAGCTATGACCTGGCCTGCGACAAGCTTTGCAGCGACTTCCAGGAGGACATCAGCTTTCATTTCTCCCTAGGATGGACCATGCTAGTCAACCGCTTCTTGGGGCCCAAGAACACCCGACGGGCCCTCATGGGCTACAACGACCAGGTAACACCCTCATGAATGCCTGGAATTGATGTCCTTCTCCCCCCATGATTCTCCTATACAAGGAGACGCTAGGAAGGACCAACTCTAAGCACAACGTCCAGCAGAAACCTATTTGGCACCACAATTCAGCTTCATTTCAAGGTCATACTTAATTTTCCTGCAGGCAAGAAAATCCAATATTGTGTTTGCCTTTCTGAGGACCTGCGTTATGAAAACAGTTACAGATTTGCTTTCGTGTTTGGGGTCATTGTCATGCTGCATGACCCAACCTTTGTTAAGCTTCACATCACAGACAGTTACCCTGATATTCTCCTATAGAATTTCCTGATAGACTTTGGAATTCATTGTTCCCCTCAATGATTGCAAGGGTAATCAAGATTTTCCGAGAGGACATTTTTCCTTGAAGTCTGATTGATTGACGCTCCTGTAGAACAGGGTCATCATAGCAGTGTCCACATGAAGAGGTCATATTTCATAAAAAAAAAAGATGCTGCTACACGTTTTGACAGATGGCATTCACATTGGCTTCAAAGCACAATTTCTAATGGAGAACAGCACCCAAACACTTGCAGTATTCTACCAACTCTCACCTTTAATGACTGACAGTTTGGTGCAAGGTAGTGACTTTCTAAAGTCAATCATGTCCTTAGTTTTGGTCACATTAAACTAGAGGAGGAAGTCTTTGCTCCATGAACCAAAATCATGAACTACAGGTCCATGGTCTTTGTTCCTAATCCTGAACAATGTGACAGAGTAATCAGTTGATAGTGTATTTATCCACATCGTTGCTGCAGCAGTCATTTATGCGCAAAATATAAAGAAGGGGAGCATGAACAACCTGGAACAGAGCCAGTAGATTAGAAGAACCAAATTATACAAGTATTATAAGAGATGTTGCAGAAGTATGAAACAAAGAACCAGTTGGGGTTTCTGCTAGTCATGGAATTCCTGAAATATCATGGGATTTTGACATGTGTTCCTAGACTGGGAAAATCCAGGAATATCACAGAATTTAATAAATTTGTCACTTTACAGGAATATAGCAGATTTAGTTATTTTCCAACTTGTTTCACACCTCCATTGCATTACCTGTTGGTTTTGAGTCCAACTGGAGTGGAAACCAGATTGAAAAATAGCATTAACAAGCCAGGAAGGAAAAACCCTTTTATGTCATTGATGCACTCTGACGTAGTTGGAAAGACAAGGAGGTTTGCATCAGGTGTAAACCCTGATTAATAACTGTGCTGTAGCACCTGAAACACGATTTTCGAATCACAAATGGGCCATTGTCTTTGTAGTGCAGACTGGTTCCTGTAGGTAATTTAGTGTCATTGGAAGCACTTTGCGTTGTGAGGTAATATGTAGTATTTTTCCCTCCAGGTTCCTCGGCCCCTGGCCCTGACCCCAGTCAGCAGCAGCATGCCTCCATTCCCCCAGGGCTCCATGACTCAGGAGGAACTGATGGTCTCCATGGTGACCGGCCTCGCCTCCCTCACCTCCCGCACCTCCATGGGCATCATTGTGGTCGGCGGCGTGGTGAGAAAACACCCATTAGATCACTACAGAAACAAATTGAACGATTGAATGAAGAAGAACAGAGCATTACTTAAACCAACACTGACATTTTAAGTAGAAATGTATTAGTGAAAATGTGCAAAAGTATGGAATCCAGTATTAAACGTCTTATGACTTGTTAATGTGAATACGATGCACATTTGAGCATCATGTGTATTAATACAAATTCACATATCTGCTTATTCGGTTTCCCATATACCTCATTGTTGCATGTTATTTTCATGCATATTTGTATTTACCGTTAGTAATGTTAGTAATCCAGGCCAAGTGAGGTATAGCACCAGCCTTTTTTCCCAGCATGCACTAGCGCTAAGTTGCTGAGGTGTGGTGGTCCTGTGTGCAGATCTGGAAGGCGGTGGGCTGGCGTCTCATCGCTCTGTCGGTGGGTCTGTACGGGCTGCTGTATGTGTACGAGCGGCTGACCTGGACCACCAAGGCCAAGGAGAGGTCATTCAAGAGGCAGTTTGTGGACTACGCCAGTGAGAAGCTGCAGCTTGTCGTCAGCTACACTGGATCCAACTGCAGCCACCAAGTCCAGCAGTGAGTACAGACACACACACAAACACACACATAATTAATTGGGTCTACATGTCACGGTGGCACTGGACACAATCTGGACTTCTGTTGGTTTATAATGGCCTCTCTGCCCCCCGTTTTTTCACGTCACTAGCTGGTTAAGTATTATGGACCCTGATGTGTAATCCCTAGTTTCTCGGCTTACAACCAGTGTCACGTGTGCCAGAGCTGGTTAGTCATACTGCTGTTACACAACCTTATGAAAGGGCTTTTTCAATACAAATCAGTGTAATTGCTTATGATTGCCCTCTGATGGCAAAATTGGGAAATGACAGAAAAACACTGGAATGTCAAAAGCATTTCTGTTTCTGTTGACCCAGTTCATCGTTGATGTTAGGGTTTGACGGATATGGGCTTTTGAAGGTTTACACCGCTATACATAAATATTTTAGACTGAAGGCATCGATAGACAATATTTTGTGCCAACATTTGATGTCTTTAAATTTGACTATTTTCATGCCACAAAAAATAAGTATAAGCATGTTTTCTCAGAATGGAAAGGCAGGGTGGAAAAGCTTCTGAAACAGCATTTACACCATGGGAAACTAAAACGCTCTAAAACTCTTTCTGTAAATGTGACTGATCTTCACGTCGGCATGATGATCCCTAATCCTGTGCGTCTCCCTGCTGTTTGTGGGTGTCAGGGAGTTGGCAGGTGCCTTTGCCCAGCTCTGCCAGCAGGTTGACATAACCCGCCAGAATCTGGAGGATGAGATCACCGACATGAACAGCAAGATCGAGCTGCTGGACTCCCTGCAGAGCAAGGCCAAGCTGCTGCGGTAAGAACCTCACTGGATTCAGCAACACAAACACTGTGGTGCCAAAAGAAGAGGGCAATTTTTAATGATAAACTTTATTTATAGAGCACTTTTCAGAACAGGCGTTACAAATGCTTAACAAACAGGCAGTACAAGGAAACATGGCAAAAACAGGCAATAGTAAGGGAATATAAAATGTTATTAATAATACAATTGAAATAATTCAGTATAAAATATGCAAGTCAAATTATGCAGGCCTTTTTGGACAAATGTGAAATGATTTAAAGGATGAGACTGATCTAGCCAGTCTAAGCTCCTTAGGTCCTTTCGTTTATATCCTAGATGTAGAAACAGCCAAGAGAGCCTTATCTGAGCATCCTGAGATGTAGCAAGGAGGAAGGCCTTGACGAGCTTTAAAAAGGATGAAGAATATCTTGAATTCAATTTTAAAACTGACAAGCAACCAGTGTAGTGATCATTTCACCAGTTTGAAATGAGATCAGTGACCAGACCAGGAACTATTGATCCCCGTGGGGGAAATTGGATCATTACAGCAGGAAATAGTAATAGTATATAGCAAAGAAAAATAGAATATAACCAATAATATAACAAATAGGGGCTATGTTGGCATATGCATATCTTACATATGTTATGTAGAATGTATGAATGGGAAGTATGGATTACAACATTATGTTGTGTGCAAAATAACAGCAGCAGAACTTACTAAAACAAAGCTTGAATTAATGCAGAATATGTACAATATGAGAGTATACCAAAAACATGAAATATATGCAATATAATATGCAAAACAAGAAATATATGAAATAGGTGTAACCATTCTAAACGTATCAGTGTGTGTATATACAGTATGTAATAGTGAGAGGAAACTCGCACCACCGTGTCAAAATTGGGTGTTCCTTCATTTAGGGATCGGTTCAAAAATGTTAAGTTATTATCCGGTCAATATGCACAAAGGGTTCAAGTTCTTACTGTAAAATCATGAAATAGCAATAAATCCACTTGAAATTCTACAGGTTGGCCATGTTGATTTGTTGAGAGTTGAAGAAAATACAGCCATTTAAACTTATGTTGTGTTGTGATAATAGCAAATACTCTAATGCCCATAATGCCTTGCGTGAATTATGTGTTCAGGAAATTCAAAGATTTCTTCCATATTGGTGTATATGAATAACAGTGAATATCAAAACCTCACCGTATTTCATTGTTTACATTGTTAGAACGTGTCATGGATATTACATGCGCCGGTATGCTGACTTATAGCTAAAATATAGCTGTTTCAACATTTGGTTGTGTTATGATTACAACCATTTGAATACCCACAATGCCTACTTGATTTCATTGATTTAAGATGGCGCAAAAATCACTCATTTTGTGTTTTGTTCTGGTTAATGAGAATTGAGACTGAAACCATGTGTGTGTTTTCTTGTGTCAGGAATAAGGCGGGTTGGCTGGACAGCGAGCTCAACATGTTCACCCAGCAGTACCTCCACCAGGGCCGGTAAAAGCATCTGAAAGCATCCAGACTGGAGATCTGCTATGTTTTGTGAACACTAGAGATGAGCAGTTTCTGTCAACTAAGATTTCCCCTCCAGTTGACATTTTTTGTTTTTGCTTCCTTCAGTAGAGAATGACCTCTCAGCAGTGTTCTCAATTAATTTGATACCAAATATCCCTCTGCCACATTTAACTTGAAACTGAAACATATAGATGAATTGTCTTTTGTTTTTGTGTATTTAATTTGATGTCATGCCTTTTGAACACAAGAGGATAAGTGCCAGCCTGAAGTAATGGCAGTCCAAATGAGGGAATGGGAGAAAATGTCTTATGTAAATAAGGGTAACATATGTAACGGGGAGACGTGGGAAATTATTTATTCCTCCAGATGTACTACTGTGTTCTGTTAGGTGAAAAATCCACTCGCTCTTCAGAGTCTAAAAGGGCGCTGGTTATCAGATCTGACCCTACAAGGAGGGGTTGAAGGTGGTGGCCGTTTTGAATGCACTTACCTTTAGGGATAGTCTATTGTGATGGTCACATTTGTTTGTTTTTTTTTGCTGTTGATAATCACTGACCGACAAAAAAAAGTAAATATGATTCCCTGTCCAAGCTGTTGTTGGCAGCACTCATTTGAGCTATCATGATCAGTAAAACTTCCCTGTAACCTAAGTAGTTGGAGGTTTTCTTGTTGGAGAGGACTTGGAAAGGTAATTTGCCAAACCGTCCCTGTTTGTGAGGGATCCAAGGATGGAAACTTCCAGTGGCCGGTGGACGCGGAAGGTCAGTCAAAACAATTCAAGTCTGTGTGAGTCTGCGTTTACCATCCATCTAGAACAGCTTTGACTTCTGCATTCAACACATCTTATGTAGACTGTATGGATTACAGCATTATTAAGGTACCCAAAATAACAAAGCAACAATACATCAGTCTGTAAATATAGACATTCCTGTTTGCGAGGGTGATACTGACAGGCGAGTGACGCAAGTTGAATAGTTTTAACCACCGAAGCCACACAGACTGGGTTGCTGGATTTTATGCTGTAAATGGTCCACTCATGTAATAATAATAATAATACATTGGACTTATATAGCGCTTTTCTAAGTTCCCAAAGACGCTTTACATGGAGGGGAGAACAAACAAAACAAAAAACACAAAAAAGAGCAAACAAAACAAAACAATGTAGAGGGTTTTATTCAATTGAAAAATTGTCATATCTAATAGTTAAAAAAAAATTGAGAGGTTTGCATCCCTAAAGCCTCTACCCCCCAAATTTTAGAGAATGATGTACCTTTTTAATGATATCCGAGACAGCACTATCAACTGAAATGCCTATTTATCCATAAATGCCTCACTGATGCCTCAATGTCTTCTGTATAGTCACTATTCCTACTTGTTGTTATATGTATAGTAGTGCTTTTATTTTACAGTTGGGTTTGAATGGGTTTGGAGTCAGGGCTACTCAAATGTAGCACTGTTGCCATCTAACAGGTACCATACCCCATGTCTGTATCGGATATGCTTTTACTTAGTTCACAAGTAAGTGGCATTAATGTGCACATTATTAGGTACGCAACAGTGGCCACTCTTTGATATGAGATTTCATAGTTTCTCAAATATGTATGCCTTTCGGGAGGAAACTCTTTAAAAAAAAAAAAAAAAGATGTTAAAAGAGTGGAAACCATATCAGAGTGTGTTTGACCACTGGTACACTAAATGCTGCTGTTAAAGCGGCGGCGCTTGGGCTTCAGACGGACTGTAAAATAAAGCCATACGTATGTTGGGTTGTGCCAAGCGAGTAGGAAGGCTGCCGTAAGACTTTCTCCTTCAGAGTGAAGACGTGCACTTTATATTTTTGCTGTTTTTGTTTTGTTTTTTTCCTTTATAAAGGTCTTTTGTTCCCCCCCCCCCCCCCCCCCCAATAAAAAGCCACGAAGTACATGAAATGTTTGGCTTGACATAAAGGAGGGGTGAGGTAGATTGTACATGTAGACCTGCATGCAGTGACTGTTGTAGATTGTTATCCTGTTAATTATCTATGTAAAAAATAAAGAAATGTGTGACTACTATTACATTTATTGTATATTTGAAATTCTGGGGGACAGCTTCTTTACTCTAGAAGAGAAGAAGAGCAGTTTATTTGCATTTCGGGAACACACACACACAACGGGAAGTGGCCGCTGAACACAACACACATGCAGGTAGGGTGTCCGTAATGAATGATTCCTCTGCTTTTTCCCATCCCCGCCGACCTTCCTCCAGGGACAGCCAGCAGCCTCCAATACCAGCGCCCGGGGACCAATTCCAGGTGTACGTCCTCATCGTGGTCAGGGACAGGACAGGATGTTGCATGTTTTTAGATGGGGTTCTTTATAGGAGGAGACCCATGTGAGCACGGGGAGAACATGCAAACTCCACACAAAGGCCCAGGAGATAACCCACCTGGGCACCCCAGAGTCAACAGCGCCCCAGGCGGGAATCGAACCCAGGACCTTCTTGCTGTGAGGCAGCAGTGCAAGCACTGCGCCACCGTGCTCCTAAGGCTGATTTCACAGTGCACACACAGACCAGCAACCATGAAATAAATAAATAAATAATGAAATATGGAAATAATGAAATAAATGTGGAAATAAACAATTCAATTGCTTATATTTCCCATTTTAATTAATTCATTATTCATATATTTCCCCTTTTATTTAATGTATCTATATATTTCCCCTTTTAATTAATTATTTATTTATTTAATATTGTCGCATTTAACCCTCCATAGACTGAAAATGTTTATATTGTCTCTAAAGTCAGTGGAGGGGGGCTTTAATTGGGGTTGTTAGGGGTAGTGTGTTAGTGAGTGTATCCACATCTGTCTGTCTGTGTGCTAAAGTTGTGTGTGTGTGTGTGAGTGACTGACCAACTGGTGTTAGTTGTAAGTATAATGGTAAATCTCTCTCCCGTCTTCTCCCCCTTTTCTCTCTTTCTCCCCCCATTCTGCCTCTGCTAAATACGGTAGGGGAGAGAAAGGGACCGTAAGCTCTAGTTTCCTGATGGCGGATGGCAGCGTTTTTTGTACTCACAGGTTCTTTTCTCGGTTAGACCTCTTTGGTATTTTGACTGCGTCTAATTGGGAGGAGATACACGATAGGCGGCGTGTCAATAACGATCAAGCAGCGCGGTCCAATTTTGGTGCGCCAAAAATAGAGCCACTAGTGTTTATGTGCCTGTGTATGTGAGCAGCACACCTAGTCCAGTGTTCCATACAGTTAATGCTCTGCTCTGAACATTTCACCATTAGTGTTAAATATTTCACAATAAGAATAGAAAATGTAACTACTGTGACTAGGTGGTTGGTAGATCATTAGGAGTGGTTACTAGGGTGTTCCATGGTCCTTGCTAGGTAATAAATAATGATTGCTAGGGTGGTACTAGGTAGTCGCTAGATGATTAATAGTGGTTGTTAGAGTGTTACTAGGGGAGATGGTAGAGGGAGAAACCGAGAGAGAGACCTAGTGCCTGGTCCAAACTGAGTTTCGATGTGAAGGAGCAAGTCAGGAACTGTCAGGTGTGTCGGCTGTACAAACCTGAAAACCGGAAGCTGGCAGGAAAAGTGCATCGATCCTGGGAAATGTTGGGAACTTTTTCCCTTGAGGAGGGCGACAGCTGAGACGGTTTCCCAGATCCTCACTCGGGAGATTCTGACTCGATGGGGGGGTTCCCGATTACATTCTGTCCGATCATGGCTCCCAATTTGGCAATTTGGCTCCGTCTTTCATGCCACCTGTAGAAGGTGCAACATCTCCCAAAAGCTCACTTCAGCCTGTCATCCTCAAACAAATCTCAACCGAGCGGATGAACTGCACCCTGAAGCCTATGATCGCCTTGTTTCATAAGCATAGCGGATCTTTACCGTCGGGATAGGTACCTTCAGATTTGCGCTCAACATGGCCATCCACAAGTACTGGTGTGACTCCTGCTGAGCTCAATCTTAATAGGTCACATGATACTGCAGCCACAGAATGCCACTCCAGAATCTCCAGTTTATGCAAAAATCTCCCATCTGGATGAACTGTCCCATCTAAATTTTCCCGGACCTCCCTCAAATTCCTGGTGCATGTGGTGTCATCTGCCTGTGTTCACATCGATCCTGACAAAACAGCAGAGGCAGTTAGAAACTTCCCTGTATCAACCAACCTCACAACTTCTCACAAATCACTGAACCACTTGAACGCCTCAAGAGGAAAGGTGTGAAGTTCAGTTGGACTCCCCGTTGCCAAGCAACTTTTGAGACACTGAAGGAACATCTGGTGAAGCCTCCCATCTTATGTCACCCCAACATCAACCTTTCCTTTTCTGGTCAACACTGACACCAATGAAATAGACCTGGGTTTTTGTAACAGACCAGCTGGCAAAAGCGAGAAATTCCTCAGTTCCCAGTCCTGAGTCTTAACCCTGCCAAAAGGAATTACTGTGCTGGAGCTTGACTGACTTGAGGTCAGTAGCAGGCTTGCCTACAGCTAGCACACTAATTAATTACCCATAACACCTTTGTAACCAATACTGCTACTGCTGCTACTACTACTATTACTACTTCTGTAGAAGATGGAAGCAGAGTGTATATTAGGCAGTCCAAAAAACGTCAAAGTCACATTTTCGTCGACCAGTCTGTTAAGACCCAGAAGCGACCCCACACTACTTTTTTTAAAGATTTCCAACAGCCACCTTTCTTTTTCAGGTTTAATAACTTACTGATTTCTTGATAAGAGCGGAATGCTGCATCTTCATACATATCGGCCATTGAATGAAGGCCATTCTTAAAGGGTAATTCCGGTATTTTTAAACATGGGCTCTATTTGTACATATGTCATTTATACCCCAAAATAGGTACAAAAAGTTTTGGAATTGCTCAGAAAGTCGAAATGAAAGACTTTCGTTTTCTGGTTAAACAAAGGTCTATCTCTGTAGGGATCCTTTCCGTAATGTTGTCAGACACTTTCAATAACAATCTGAGCCCCTGCGGATTACATTGCAGCTATTGCAGCCTGTTTTGCTGGCTGAGGTGATCTACTGGAGCAATTCCAAAACTTTTTGTACCTATTTTGGGGTATAAATGACTAATATGTACAAATAGAGCCCAGGTTTAAAAATACCAGAATAACCCTTTAAGCCATCTTTCCCACATGAATGGCCGCTTTCCTATACAGATAGAAGAGTTGTTCCATATAGAGTATTTTTGTTTGCACTGAGATCTTCCAATCATCTTGTGCGCCTTTGCCCACACCCATTGGGAGTGATATATATTATAGGGTTGACCTCCTCACCAATACTTTCTGTGGTAGAGCTTCAATGGGCCTAAATACGAGGAAAAGGTTTGGACAAAATATAAACACTGTCTAGCTAGCTAGCTGGTCTCTAAATACATGAAGCAGATTATAGAATAGAAAATATGATTGAAGGATGGGCCCTTAAAAGCGCATTTCTACTTTAATTGGTAGTCCATTCCCACTGCTCCATTCCTGTATGCTGAAACCCAACCAGATCAGTTAGTCAAGATGTTAAATTCATGTGCCTAATAAAAAATTGTGACTAGTAATTCTCTTGCCTACCTATGTTGAATGCACTTATTGTAAGTGCTTCGGATAAAAGTGTCTGCTAAATGACTGTAATGTAATGTAAAATAGGAGCAAAAATGAGAAGGGGCAACTCTGGTCCAGGTGTTAGCTGTTTTTTTTTTTTTTTTTTTTACTGAAATGTGCCATGGCACCAGAAATATTGACAAGCAGCGTCCTCCTCACTTTTCTTTCTCTGCGAACCAGATGATACAAACTAGTCAGATTACTTATGAACTTTCTCTCATACAATGCAGTACAGCCTAACTTTTTAGTGACAACAAAGATGGCTCACCTCACACTGGCTGTCAGCAGTAACGGGTACTGAACTGTATGTACACACACACTGTTGCCTATAGTAATGGCAAGAGTTCCAGGAACTTTTACCTGGAAATGTTTCCTGCATAGTTCTGAAAGCGGTACACTTTTTCAATTACGGATTCAAAACACAGTTTTACTGGTTCATATTTAAAATTTGTAGTGTTGTATAAAAACAATAGCAGTGGTAGATGCTATACAATGGTTATTGAAGCAGGTATGCTGATCTGCAGAACTTTGCATGGTGGCGCAGTGCTTGCACTGCTGCCTCACAGCAAGAAGGTCCTGGGTTCAATTCCCACCTGGGGCGCTGTTGACTCTGGGGTGCCCAGGTGGGTTATCTCCTGGGCCTTTCTGTGTGGAGTTTGCATGTTCTCCCCGTGCTCACATGGGTCTCCTCCTATAAAGAACCCCATCTAAAAACATGCAACATCCTGTCCCTGACCACGACGAGGACCTACACCTGGAATTGGTCCCCGGGCGCCGGAAAAAGGAGGCTGCCCACTGCTCCCTGGCTGTCCCTGGAGGAAGGTCGGCGGGGATGGGAAAATGCAGAGGACTCATTCAATTTGGACACCCTACCCTGCGTGTGTGTGTGTTGTGTTCGGCGGCCACTTCCCCCCTTGCATGTGTTGTGTGTGTGTTGGTGCATGTGTGCACCACAAATTGCGAATAAACTAATCTTCTTTTTCTTCTTCTGTTCCTACACTATATAGTACTAGGCAATGGTCTTTAGGTGTGTACCATAGAATAATCATTTGTGGTGCTATAAGGAAGCCTTTTTAGAATGTATAAAAAGTTCCAAATCAGCAGTATTTAAAAAAACAAAGCCTGATTAATAATTTCCACATGTCCTCTGACAGCATTTATCTGTTCTGACTTACTGCCATGGCACAATTTGCTACCATTGCAATGAATGCAAAACAGTTTATTTATTTTATTTATTTTATTTATGTTGTTGTAGCTCTTTTGACAGAAAACTGCCAGAACCCTGCCAGAACCAACCTCACTTGCATCCAAGACTCCCTTCACCTTCCTCGCTGTTTCAAATGATCCTCCTTGTGAGTACTGTCTCTTTTTGAAGTCATGGAGTATTTACATAGAAGTTGGTTATTTCATAATGAGGCCAGCAGATGGCAGTGTGATACCACCAACCACTAGGAGCAGGCCCCCCATCATGAAGCTCACAGAGGCACTGAAGTCCCATCAAGGTCAACTGTTTACATTTTTTCTCGATTATTTACACACGTTTTCTGAGGCTGTACCTCATTTTCACAGACACAAAATGTAAAACTCTTGTAAATGGAAGCATTCAAAACCACCCCTATGTCTTCTTAAAAGGCATCAAATAATTAAATCTTTCTAAGAACCCATTGCACAATAGCGTGCTCAATTAAGAAACATTATTACAAATATCTTGACTTACCAGTGAGCTTACACCTTCATTTTCTATGTCACACTTGGTATTTACGTGTGATAATGTTATTAGACAAAGCATAATAAGAAAATACTGTATACATTTCAGCAAACATAGTTGGGTACATAAAGTGTTTTACAAACAGGACACACAATGGAAGAAAGTATAGAAAACAGGACTACTGTCTGCTGTAGAAAGTAAAAGCATCCAGGGATCTATCCAGGGCTCTTCCTCCTCCTCTTACCCTCCCCCTTCCTCCCCCTCTACCTTTCTGCAATGGTGCCATCCATTCATCTCCAAACAGAGCTGCACCTTTGGCCCTCTTGATAGGGGAGAGTGGGGCTGATTGGCTACAGGGGTTGGTTGCAAAAGCCCTTATTATAACCCCACCATAACAGATATTCTTTCAGTTATAGAGTCGTAGTTATTTATTTCTGTTATTTTATAGGTAGAGAAAATGATCAAACTCCTGGATGTAATGTCTAGGGGCTGTGAGGCAGGCGAACCTTCAGGGAAGAAGTATAAGACTTTCATAACATCCCTTTCACGCCATGAGCCTGCTACTGCAAAAGCATGGAGTACAGAGTCCATATGTGGCTGCAATACCGTGCCATCAGAGCCAGTTGGTGCATTTAGAATCACCAGGCTCTTTACTCCAGATCAGGAGATGCAGCTTGTGTTGTGCACTGTGAAAATGTGGAGTGAGGGTAGTAGGGTAGGTTGTGTTTATTAGTTTTTCCTAAAGGCCACCCTGTGTGTCCTTTCATTCTCTACAGGATCACAGGAGGATGGAGCCTATTCCAGCATGCATTGGGGTAATTTAGGAGTCTGGGACCGTGAGAGGAACACCAGGAGAACACAGGGGAGAACGTTACAAACTCCACACAGAAAGGACTGGGAATCAAACTGGCAACCTTCTGGCTGTGACACCTCCAACATAAAAAAAAGTTAGAAATATTAGAATATTTCTAGATTTTTGAGTTTGAACCACTGGCTATAGCGCCAACCAACCCCACACCTACCCTGTAGTTGCATCTCGTTGTAACATCGTGTCCTTGATGCTTCATAATAAAAATAATGATGATGTTGGAATAGTTTGAAACAATAAAAGGGATCAGTTTTTACACCACGACTTGAAGCTTTCTGCTGATGTTGAAATGAATCTTGTGAGATTCACTGACAGAGAAATTCACCAGAGCGCAACATTTGAAAGCTGTTGAAAATTTCAATGTTGAGGGCCTGAGTGAGCAGATCATTTATTCTTTTCCCTCATATATTCACTAAGGCTAGTTAAAAAAACATCTCTGTCTTCAAATCACCCAGGAAAAAATATGAAGAACATTTAATCAATGCCAAGCAGACTCTGACATAGAAATAGATGTGTTGTACACTGACTTATACGCTATCCAAATGTGTTAGACAGTTGAGCTATAAAGTTACATTTCATCTTCAAATGACAAGAGTATATGAAATGGTCACAACAAGTGGGCTGCAATTTGACGTGATGTCCCGCTCTGTCCATTCATAGTCATGCAAAGGCTCCTATTCTTAGACTCAGACAGAATAGTGTCTGGGTGATTCTTTGCTATGACAAAAAAAATACACTGGGATCACTCGGATCAGCTAGATTAGGATTTCGCGAGCATTTGAAACGGCACGCAGGTCTGTTTACAGTATGCTTTCATGTTGACATTTCTCTAGAAATCACATGGTACATCAACTAGATAATGACAATTTCTCATTTGCAGGGATGCTGAAGCCAGTCAGCTGGTCAACTAGTTATAAATGTCTACTAGGAGACATGAGGATTATACATCTGAGTAGCTTTAGATGAAGCTGAATGCACTGGACTCTGATCACTGATGTTTCCATATTTGGAAGTGGTCATAGTATTAGTATAGTATAGTAAGTATATTGTATTTAGTACAGGGGCTGAAAACACCTCAGTAAAATGTACTCAAGTACTTAGTTCCTTTGGAAATGAAATTCCATAACTCCCTCCTAAATGAAAATGTTCTCATTTTCCTCATATTTCATATGAAATTTGGGAAAATACTACTATATACAAGTACAAACAGACCTTGTTGTTTTCCACCTGTGCCTTGGACAAAAAAAGATTTTCATGATAACAGTAATTGAGATTGGTTCTATGCTATTTGTTGTAGTTGTGATTGTGGCTGTATTTGTGTAGTTTGTACTAAGTTGACACATATTGGCCATCAATTAAATGTTTGCAGGAGGCTTACTGCATGGCATCACCAAACAAACAAATGTTATTTGTGCAAGCCACATAGTCAAAATACACAATTTCTCTCTCAACCATCAACTATACATTTTATGCAGAGCATCTTTTTTTGTTACAATGGATTCAGGATTAATGCTTTTGGTGATTTCTGTTCATATTTGTGTTTCGTAGTGACCATAATATTCTACCACACTCCATCTTAAAAAAACAATTATTGCAGAGACACTACAAATGTAAATGCATTCTGAAAAGATTTTGTATAAGGTGTTTTGTATAAGATATTAATTTTATCGAGGTGAGCATTAATGACTCTTTCAAAACTAGAAAACACAAATTGAGGCTGAACTGTGACGCCATCAAGCCGTTCCACCTAGAGCTTCTCTGCTCACACGGTTCATTATTGAATAATTATAATATTATCTTAAATTATTAATGAAAATATCCATTCGATGTTTGAACAGGCACAGTTACACACAAGTTTTACAGCCTTCTATCAAAAATCTTACTTAAATGAGTGGGAGCAGACCCAAGTTCATCCTTGTCACTAGGCTGACCTAGGCAACCTCTAATTGCAGTTGTCGATTCATATAATACAAACATTGTGCCAAGCGGATCTCGTGCAGAGATGTTATTCAACCCGTCAGCATCATCATCACGCTGTCCACTTTTACTCCTGTGAAAAATTGGCCAATGAATAGGCACTTCAGATGATTATTTGGGAAACGAAATGCATCTTGCATGGTGGATCCGCGTTGCTTGATCAACAAAATGGCAACATTGATCCCAGAGGTGGCTGTCGGCCTCATGAAGGTCCCATGCTCTGCTGGCCTGTGAGACCGTCTGTTCTCGCGGTAATCGCCTGTGAAAAAACAAGTTAGCAATGCTTCGATGGGCCCATAACATGCCACCAAACAGTAAAAAATACCCCACCATAAGAAATTAGCTATGTTTTCAATGCTGGACTTTTTTTTTGGGAAAAACATTAACTCTATTTTGGTGTTGTTCTCGCATGCTCTCTAGTAGGCAGTTGCGATACACTAGGAACGATGGATTAAAGTGTAGCTGCTTTAAAAGTTGATTTCTTCATTAGAATGTTGCAATGTACATATTCATGATTCACTTCCAGTCTACTTCCTACCTTAAATACCTCAATATTGATTTGAAGGATGAAGCGCTATGGATCTGTTTCATTCATGTTCCCGGTATCATTGGCTGCCCGGCGAGATAGTGGCTCTAGGGTTGAGGTTTGCCATGGATCTGTTTGAATTGAGATGTTACCCCCACACATCAGGGTCTGGCACACTGCTGTGTAACAGTCAATGAAAACCAAAGTCCCTGCAAAGTGGCAGGGTTTATGCACCATCTCTGTGTCAAATGCCCACTCATAATCTTGGTTACTGAGGTTTGACTATGGTGGCCCCACACAATCTCACCAATGGATGTTTACATTGTATGGGAATCTGTTTTTCTCCATTTGAAATGGGATTAGTGTTTGAGCTAACGTTTGTGTTTCACTTGTTTAGCGAGACTCCCATGCTGTCTGGCGCAGAAAGCAAAAAGATAGGGGACAATTTTGCAGTATAATTCAGTCTGACTAAGTATATAACTTCCTGTCCAACACATTTGGACAAATGAATAGATGGGATTGAAGTCAATGATTTGCCTTGTTACCATCATGGTTTCTTACCGAGATAATGTTGTTTCTCAGTGCCCCAGCTGTTATATTGGCCTTTTCCCAATTATAACAGTAACTATATTTGTGGTGCCACATAAACCAAAACTAGATGTCATTTGTTTGTGTCTTTCTTTAACATTTCTGATTTGGTATAGAAATGTAAAAAAACAACAACAACAAAAAAAAACCTAGTATGTCAGTATGTTGATAAAAATGCAGTTCAGTATCTATTTGGACATTTAACTTTGGATATTTGCACTTTTTCTATCAACAACAACACAGTCACTCTTGATAAAGAACACATATGCTTGACATTAAAGAATATAGTCAATAGTGTGTAAAAGTGAAATATTCTGAGTAGGTTTGCACAACAGTGAAACTCCCATCATGCTATGAGGCTATGGTGGGTGGGGCTGGGGGGCAGGAGATGGTGGCTGAGTGGAATTGGGGCATATGGGGCATCAGATGCATCACTTTTCATGGGTTGGTCACCCAGATTGATTACGTGAAACCAAATCGGGACAGCATGTAAAATTGGGGCTGCTACTTTCATCTGGGTTAAACAAGGTCTTTTTTGACATTTTCAAAGGCAAACCTGATCTAACTGATTAATGCAAAACAACCAACCAGTATATCACATGCTAGGGAGCTGCAGGAACTCTTCATGGAAAGAGGAGGCCAAGTCAACTGGCGATAGTTGTTAATATTCTGTGAGGAGCCTACTAAGACATGAGTAGCTCTTTTTATGACTAAAAGGTTATCTGTCTAAAACCTAACTTTCCCACCTTGTGTCTTATAAAAGCTATGATATTAGAAGTAAGAGTAAAGTTATTATTATTATTATTATTATTGTTGTTGTTGTTGTTGTTAGTGTAGTGAGGCCTCATCAATCATCAATCAATCATATCTGGTCATAAACTACTGCTATGCTGAAGTAAGGAGCGTGTCTTGTCACTGTCCAATTAGCAGCATTTAACTTTGTTTAACAGCCAGTCTACCTTGTAAATTGAGTTTACAAGGAGGCTAACCTCCGTGTTTGCAGAGGAAATTAAATAGTATTAGGTTCTCCATGCTCTCTGGTTTTAGATTTAATGGTAGATGGATGTGTGCATCAACATTTTGATCTCTCTCTCTCTCTTTGTCTCTTTTAAATTCAATTTACATGACAAATTTCAAAGTATATGCCAATTACAGGTAAATTTATTTACATAACTTTTACATGTGATTGAATAGTCCTTATTTTACACTCATTAACATCACAATTAAGTTTCAGTGTTAAGCATCCCAAGCAACAGTTTGTACGCCGTCTCCCTTCCCTTCCCCGGCTCTCCCATGCCGTCGTCCTCACTCGCGAAGTTGAAGCAGAGATTGAAGAAGCCGGTATTTAAGCCGGTATTTAAAAATGGCGGTTGGCGGACTTGACGTTTTTTGTGTAGCTTGTATTGACCAATTAGCATTGTTCAGTACTGCAACTCCGCCCGGATGGTTCCTGGTCCCCCAAAAACTACTACTTCGCTAGCAGGATCTTTTTTGGGGGCCAGGAACTATCCAAGAGGAACCTTTTCGGGGCTACTTCCAGGAACTTTGACCTTAGTGGGAAAGGTCAAAGTTCCAATAGTACTAAGTCCCTGGATAGAAACCGACATTTGACAAAGACCAAACTGCACAGAGAAGCACACTTCAATTTTAAGATGGGCTGCGTGCTTGATGTCATGCTTGTGATGTCAAGACAATAGCGCTGTTTGGATGGGCTTCCCATTCGTTTTCATTGGCCAAGTCACTATCTGATGCATCCTCGGTTCGCAAGTAAACTTCTAAGATCTTTATCCATCTTCCATACTTGCATTATTTTGTTTAATTTTAGATAAAACGCATCATGCAGGACACATGAATGCAGATTGAGAAACCATCTGGTGTGTAGGGATTGGTTGAAATGAAAACCTAGCCCATCATGGCACATGATTGGACACCATAGCATAGTGTATGTAGCTGCTGCCATTGTGGAGGTGTATTGAAGAATTGGCTGTGCACAAATAATGTCTAAATACCAGGCTAGAGTAGAGTGTAGATCCATTCAGTAACATTCTACAGTAAGTAAAAGTGAATAGTGTGATCAGGTAGATTTGTTTCCAAATGTAGGTTACTGTGACTCAGTAAACTGTCTTGTCTTTAGCGCTAGTCTCTACTCCAAAACACTCTGAGTTGGAGCTGGAGAAGCTCAGTTAACATGTGAGGTTAACATGTGAATACTAGCCACTGCTAATGCTAGCTTCTACCAGGTATGTTATCTAGTGTGCTAATCAGATATGTTAACAACAAGACAGTGATGGTTAACAGACCAGATACTATGGTTAGCTAGCTAACACGCTGACATGATCTAAACATAAAATCAATCAGATGTATCAGTGATGAAATGATCAGTTCCCAGTCAGAAACAGGACAGAAATGCACCATATCTATTAATTTCTGTTGAGTAGGTTTAGAAACACAATCAGCTGTTCACAGCTACTCTTGCCCAAGAGCTTCTTTGACCGCCAGAGGGTGCATTACATCCCCGGTTACATCACCTGAAAGCCTTCGATAGCTGGACATGTTGGCCGTACATCCTGGACATTTATGGTGTTGCTGCTGATGATAAATGGTGACAGTTAGTCTCTACGGATCTCAGTGATTTAGTGGCTTTAACATCTTGCAGCTGGAGTCGGTCCTGTTCGCCATGCTAACTATGTCATGTGGTTTTTAAGGAAACACACCTGCTATTTCTCGCTCTCCAGAATATGCTCTCTTCTTTCTTTATCTAATTTCTTTATATCTTCTTTATATCTTAATAGGAAAATGTTATTTTTTAATTATTATTATTATTTTATTATTTATTTATTTGTGTTATTTTCTTCTTATCTGTCAGTATTCTGCTGACAGATATTCTTCTACAATCTGAAATCATGAGCAGTCACTGCACTCTGCTGCTGTCACTGTTGTGTAGAGAATCAGCATTCGCTTCCTTTAAACCAATAACTTTGATAGCTAGCACTGAGTTCACAGTAAATAACTAATACCTGTAAATGTTAACATCTGTTTGATGATGAAAATTATTTCTCATTTTATTTATTTCACTTGTTCACGTCAGAAGCAAATTACCTCTCAATTAAAAGGTTTGTGAAGATATTTGATCTAGTTTTTTAAAGCCTTCAAAATCGAGTCATAAAACAAAAACACAGAATGGTATTGGTATTGGTCAACTCCCAGTGGTCACCAGTAGAAGGCTGTGGTTGCACTGTGCAGCTCCTGGTGTGAACTGTATAAGCATGAAGCAGGTCAATCCTGAAAAAAAAATCACACTTGGACATCTTGCCCTGGAAAATAAAAGCTTCAAATGTGATGAAGCAAAGATTAAAGTGCCAACTTCCTAGAATATGACGTACTGTTCATAGTGTGTAGGTAGTGTTCCAAAGTATTTGTCAGTCTAATTCCAGTAGGAATCACTAACCTAGCCTGGTAAAGCTAACATATCGGGCTGAGTTGAGGTTAAATACAGGACCACTATCCAATCTGAATGGACTTCACTAGTGAAATAGAAAGAATTACCCTTTAGATTACTTCAAATGCAAAATATTACAACTTTTATCCTGAGTGGGGTGCAGTACCATGAGTGCTATCTTTTTTTTTTTTAATCTGTAACCCCAAATGGAATCAAACCTCCAGCCCTGGCAGTGTTACTGTTATTCTTCACACTTTCAACTATGCACGAACTGTGCAAATAATATAGTATATTACACATTATATATTTTGTAATCTCTTTAATGAGGTTAGACCAACATCTTTCAAAGTCAATACCAAGATCAAATCTTTGGGATTGAAGCCTCTCATAGCCAATATTTTGTGCCAATATTCAATATCTTTAAATTTGATCATTTTCATGCCAAAAAAAAAAAAATCCAAGTCTTTAATGTTTGAGAATTGTATTCCTGTCAGGGTGGAAAAGCCTCTGAAATAACATTTAGATCAAGGGACAGTAAACCTCTTCACTGAAACCTGGGATAATAACAACAACAAAATCATTCTTTCATACTTGTGGTGGAATCTGGTCAAAATGTCTCATCAGAATCAGATCAGGTTAATTTCTTCCCATAGACAACCACTGTCATATTGATAAATACTACAATGAATATGTAATCAATGAAACTGGATCATATCATATCAGAGGTGGATGAAACTGACTGGACCATCCCATTTGTAATAAAGGACAAGGACAACAAGGACAATATTGGTCCAATACATCAGCCTAACCCTAGTTTTTAACCAATATTTAACCAGGCAAGTCGACCAGGGACATATTTCTGTTTAAAGCATTGGCCTCTCATGTACAACCACCCCATGTCAGTGTGCATTCTAACAAGACTTTAAAATTAAAAATAATTTAAAATCTTTGTCTTGCTCAGCTCTACTTTGGACCTGTGTTGCCCTCTAGTGTTGAATGTGTAAAAATCAACACTGAACAACCCTCTTCACCAAGAGCCACTACAGTACCTTTACTGTATTTCACTGAGACTGGTGATTCTGGTCAATTCATACAGTTGATTGTCTTATAGACATTTATAGACATTTTTTAATTAAAAAGTAGGTAGCTAACTTATTGCACTTTTACCTTAGCACTGGTTATGCTCTTAGATGCTTGTTTAGGAAGGAAATGCACTTACGATTTCTGGTGACTAGTAGTTCTCTTGCCTACCTATGTTGAATGCATTTATTGTAAGTCGGTTTGGATAAAAGTGTCTGCTAAATGACTGTAATGTAATGTAATGTAATATAGACATATTGCCTAGGAAAATGCAATTTCAGGAATTCATACATGTTATGAGTATGATCTAGGGCCATCTGAACCATATACATGGATGTCAGTCCCACACATGGATGTCCCTAATAGATACCAACGGATTCCATAACTGTATGTCTGTTATGGAAGAGGTGGAGTTATTTTCTTTTTGTGCCATGACGAGTACCATCAAGAATCTTACCAAACAGCACAAACTTGCCTGCTAATCAAGAATTGTTTAGACAGACAGACAGACAAGGAGAGAGAGAGAGTTGAAGAGAGAGAGTGATTGTTTCCCTTGTGTAATAAACCTGCAGGCCACATCGGGCCAAACTAAAACTGTAGTAGTAGTCTAGTTGGCCAGTGTTTTATTCTTAGGAAGGCGATACACAATATTGATTCTACATAGTGGCTTGTTGTTTTTGATTTTGCTATTTTGCTACAAATGATGTGGAACATTTGTCTTAACCACAGCTCTCCGAAACTGGCAGATGCTGTTTCTCACACTCCCTAACTGCTGGAAATATTGTTGCAGTTGAAATATTACTGTTGAAATTGCTGACTCCATAATTTCCACATAATTTCCACATCACACCACAGTCACTAGACTAACTCTAAATGTTAAGGCTATACCCTAACTAATTAATTCAATCAACAAATACTACTAGGTGTTTGCTGTGCTTCAGTGATTAAAAGTATAGAATTATATAGGCAAAACATGAAGTAAAAGTGTGTCTTTATTATATTTATTTTATTATTTTTTATTTTTCCTATAGTTGAGAAAGTCTTTAGGATAACAGATCTCAGACTGCCATATTTCTTTATCTAGCCTAACAATCTATAAGAAATAATTATATTCCAACAGCCTCTTTGATAGCCTACAGTAGTGCAAAAATGTCACACTGTCTTTCCATAATGATTGGCCTACTGATAGTTGACATGTGATATCAAATGGAAGTATTTACCAAATGGTGTCAGTGCTCAGGCTTGTGACAAAACAATTGTAGAAATTGGAGTTATACATTGGTAAGAAAATACCTTCTACAAGAGTCTCTGTTTGTATACAGTTGTGTCTGTTAGGAAGCTGCGAACAGGGCTCAAAACATTTTATAGCCGGTAGCTCTTCAAGAGGTGGCCCACTTAGCAAATCCATCTCATTTTAACATAATAACTAGGCTGGTGGGATCACTGGAATTGCATGACAGTTAGTCATTTTTGCGTATCTATTGTAAAATAGCAACACAGAATCGTTTTAAATGGCCCATAATTTTCTGGAGATTGAACCACAGACCCTCCACTAAGGGTTTGGATTTTTTGGAACTCTTAAAGAATTTGGTCTGGCTATGGTGTCCTGGTTTGTAATGTGTATAGCTTGTTAGTGTGTGTGTAGTTTCTGTAATGTGATATGTAGCGTGTGTGTGTGTGTAGTATATCGTGTGTTAGTGTGTAGGCCCATGTGGTGTGTTTGTATCTTTATCCCTTCATTGCTATTGGCTGACGAAACTTGGCCGAGCTCTTCCCTGGTGAATAAGAGAAAGCTCCACGAGCCTATAGGCGCGCGCGACCCGTCCCCTTCCCGTCTGTCTGGTCCAGACTTGTCCAGGAGACAGTGACCTGGTCCAGCCTCCATACCAGTTAAATAACCTCAAGCCTGTAGACAAAACTAGTTAAATGAGCTGAATCCTGTAGACAGACCAGTTAAATATCCCGAATCCATAGACAGTGTAAGGGACTACCCGTCATTCCACACACATACTTGCACCTGGTTGCCGCCGACTTCACTTGTCAACCTGCACGAGCCTAACTGGGCTTTAATGTTTTTTCCCTCTCCGTCACACATTGGACCGCCCACACATTTTCCCATCTTTAAAACAATTGTCACCAGCAAGTCTGGACTTGGTTTGGTCGGTGTTGTGTTGTTTTTAACGGTGCAATGTCGTCTTTGCCAGGAACGGTACCGCGGATGATGCGCCCGGCGCCCGGACAGAACTATCCCCGCACCGGCTTCCCTCTGGAAGGTAGGCTTCACTCTGACCAGCCGCTGGGTATGGCTTTCCACTGGGGGACCATGTCTTCAGAACAGCCTCGGAGTATGATGTGTAGGTACTAGAATAGCCGAAAATATTTTGAGAGTAGCATACAAAACTTGTAATATTCAAACATATTTTTTTTTATTTTTAATTTTTATTAAAACTGCATAAATGACCATTGTGGGATTTTCTCCATTTTAAATGGGAAATGTTTAAACAGAATGTCCACGCTTTATACACAATATATTTGCATTTATTAATCGTCCAAGTGAGCGTTTCGCCAGCAAACTTCGTGCTCAAGTGGCCCTGCTAAATCCCCAAGAACACCAAGCGACAGTTAGCCGGGATCCGGGATTTCCTCAAGTGTCCTGCTCATGGAAATTAAAATAAAATACACGACAAAACGAAGAATCAAAGGATTACATCAATATTTGGACAGCATGACGGTGAATAATGAGAGCGGACGAGACCGGGCTCTTCGTCGCCTCCCCAGCGTCGGATGGGACAGTCAAGTGCTCTCCGGTTAATGCTGGCATTCATTTCTGCACAGAATTTACTGGGCTCTATCAACTTTACCGCTGAACCTAATAAGTAAATTGAGCGGATATTAAGGCCTCTCTGTGATGCTGTGCAATTATTGTTAGTCAGTCTAGTCTTTTGTGGGCGATATCTTGGAAGGCAGGCGTAAATGTTAAAATTGCATCTTGCATATTTGCCCATGGGAACAAATCTACTGCATATGTATTCGCATCTGCAAAGGAAAAAAATGAATCTTTTCACCCAAGACCAGATGGAGATATTTTGCAATAATGGAACGTGCCATGGATCAGCATGGTGTGTGTAGTTTTAATCAGCAGGCCTTGTGTTATCCACAGTGTCCACTCCTCTGGGCCAGGGCCGGGTCAACCAGCTCGGCGGAGTCTTCATCAATGGCCGGCCCCTGCCGAACCACATCCGACACAAAATAGTGGAGATGGCCCACCACGGGATCCGACCCTGCGTCATTTCCAGACAGCTCAGAGTCTCCCACGGCTGCGTCTCCAAGATCCTCTGCCGCTACCAAGAAACTGGATCCATCCGGCCCGGAGCAATAGGAGGCAGCAAACCCAGGGTGAGCATGGATGATTATGATGATTATTGTTATCATTAATAATAATAGTAATGTTAGCAGTAAAATTATTATCATTTTGTCGTTGTCGATAGGCCTATTATTAATATAAAATATAATGCTAATAAAAGAATAATTTATTTTGTTGCTTTTATATATTATAATTATATGTTGTTTCTATTTTATTATAATACAATATTATAATATAATATAAAACCTTCAATTTTTACACCACAGAAGACATTATAGGTTAGTTCCTAGAGTAGGCCGTCCAATTCAGCGGCCTGTTTAACATCGTCTTGACAAAATTGCCTACAACTCACACCCTTAAATGTTTTTATTCAACTCCAGTAACCTGTATTATTTTCTTTTCGTCCTTGTTCCATTTCTGTCCTTTGCTTCTCCTGATTTCACCTCTACAGCAGGTAGCTACGCCGGACGTGGAGAAGCGGATAGAGGAGTACAAGCGAGACAACCCCGGGATGTTTAGCTGGGAGATCCGGGATAAACTGCTGAAGGACGGGGTGTGTGACCGAAGCACAGTCCCTTCAGGTGAGGCCTCCTCTGGTAAGCCGCCGTTCTTCATCCTCAACTCCCCCGCCCCCCCCCTAAAATAACTACAGCTATCTTAGAAGAAAAACAAACAAAACTGTTGTTAATTCAACTACAAAACGGAGGCTTACATTGCCATGCAAAGGAGGCAAACGAAGTTCGTTTATTATTATGGTTATTATTATTGGTATTAATAGTATTATTGTTGCTGTTATTATTTTATAAGTAGCAGTATTATTATTACTATTATGTTTAGTGAGCGCCATAAAACACCGTCCTTATGTTTGCAGTGAGTTCAATCAGCCGTGTTCTGCGAGCTCGATTCGGGAAAAAGGACGACGAAGACGACTGTGACAAAAAAGATGAAGATGGGGAGAAAAAAACTAAACACAGCATTGACGGCATTCTCGGTGACAAAGGTAGGCCACAGATAAATCAGATGCTCAATCATCTAGATGATGAATTGCAAATAGGCCTAAGTGGCGTTTTGTCGCTGTGCCCCCCCCCCCCCCCCCCCCCTCTCTCTCTCTTAAACTGTTTGCCCACAAGAGACATTGGGCTGCTTAATTATTGATGATGAGCTCTGATGGATGCTGAGTGAATCAGGCTCCCGTAGCGCTGCTCAAACGGTCCCTTGAAACCGACGCTGACAGATGACCGATGTGCCAGTCAATATCAACGGCTGCCGGTGTGTGAACTACGGTCTCTGACAAGGGACACTTCATATAGGAGTTGCTGCCAAGGAATAGATGGGCCACGGGGCTGTGATTTTTAGGAGTGTTTCTTCATCCAAAAAAAAAAAAAAAACTCTATTTCCGCTGCATTTTAATTTATTCAAATTTATGATTCAAGCGTTTCAACAAAGCTTTTATACACAGGCTAATATGGCAGAGGTTATGGACCAGTAGTTAAAACTTTTTTTTTCTTCGGGTCGCGTTGAGCATGATGATGAATCACTTCATAGAAACGAAAGCCTTCACCGTGTGGTTCAGTCTGTCAGACAGCTCTCTCATAAACTATGTTTCAAACCCCAAAATAAAGGGGGCTTTAACGAAATTTTACACAAAAGGCCACGGGGAGAGGGGGAGAGTAATTTAAAAACGTCTATATAATCCAACCAGAGATCATTTCAGATATGCGGTTTGTTCTACAGGCCAATGTGAATTCAGCAGTTTGGACACAGCAGACTGGACACAGCAGCTCCCAGTGCTTCCCCGACCACTGGTTAGACTGGTAATTTATTTCTGGCCCATAGTTTTTCGCTTTCAGGGTGACGTGTTTGAAGAGCGCGGGGTATCAACTGTCCTCCTTTTTGAAATTCTTAAAAAGATCAGCGCGCGGGCTTGTTTCATTCGATCATCCGGCCTGGCATTTAATAATGTTAAGACTTATTACAGCTCGTAATGAAACCGGTGTCTGTTGAATGGGTGTCTGTGTTGGAGAGGGGTGTAATAGCTCGCAGGCATGGTAAGAAATGTATTTATCCCCTATCAGCCCTCACTCTCAGAGTTTCAAGCACATACGTTGCGTTGAAGGGGTTTAAAGCAGATTAAATTGAGCCTTTTATTTCTTTTCACTTTCATCTCTAAACGGCTCACTTCGTGGCTGGAGCCCGGGGCGCAAATTCATGAGATTTTAGGTTTCTTTTATAGTTGTTTAGATTGTATTTTGTTTTTTTAATATTTCATTTGTTTCATAGGGTGTTTTTGGTGGTGCAAGTTGCCAGAATCTTGGGGAAAGTCAGTGATATTTTTTCTTTAGCAGCAGTAGCCTATTAAATTAAATAGACAGGGCTGTGGTTGGAGATGTAGCTGCATCTGATGTTTCTGCTTTTCGATAAGAAGACATTAAAGAGGAACTCTTTTATGGGATGATTGCTGCCAAACACGTGGTTTAGCATGATTCACTGTGATTTGGTAAAACTGGAGACCTATGTGGGAACGGAGTCTATCGGATATGGAACTGCAAGTGGCTGCTACACTTGGCTTTTTAAATTCTAAGCCCTATATATAAGATGCAGCTAAGCAGGCTCTAGGCCGCGATGTGACCTTGTTTTGAATTAAATAGGCCCATAGAGAAAAGAGCAGGCCGACTGGGTGTAGGCTATATATCATGAAGCAATATAATAAACAAATAGAAAGCCATGTGTGATGGGGGGGGCAATGACACTTGGAGCAAACGGACGGATTTACCTGACAGGATTTTGGAGATTGCTGTCAAGAAACAGTGAGATGTCAGTAAATTCATACTGGCTCCCCGACACTTCCATCACTCTGCATTTTAGTCTGAAGTGTAACCGATAGGTCTGTGTGTTTGGGTCAGGCAACCTGTATAGCTACAATTAGCCCAACTGCTGTCAGGTTATGGTCTGATGATACAGCATGGTAATGTGCTTTCAAATTAAAAGTGCCTGAGAGTTAAAACCAGACAGGCTCTGCATCCACATAGAAATATACTCATAACCTACTGTACACAAGAAAGCCCAAAATATACTGGCTATTTAGGAGTCCAAAATAAGCCTGGTTGAAAGTAGAAGAAAAAAAGGTCGACGGCGAGCACTTCAAACAAATCCAGAAGCAGCTTTAGTGAGTATGGGAAGTTATTAGCTATTAATAACATTTTTCCCCGGGTATCCGCAGTTAGTCTACTCCATCTGCACTTTCTCCCAGCTATTTCGCCCGGGCTGAAATGGAGGGAGACCCAAATGTTGGCGGGAGATAACACAATCATCACAGCCTCGGTCCTGGGCTGTGCATCAGTGTATTAAACTCGGATTAACCTCCCTTTCCCCCTCGCTGCCGCGCGCAAAATTTCACCAGAGCACTTATTTTTTTTAAGGGACCTATAGACAAGAGGTTGTGAGCCAATCCTCAGCACACAGAAACGATAACAACAATAATAATAACAGCAACAACAACAATAATAATAAAAGCAACAACAATAATAACAACAACAACAATAATAATAGTAATAATCTCGATTATTTTAGCCTTTGTCTACAGGTAACATTTAAGTGTAGTCATCTGCCTCCTATGTTTTACACAGCAAGAAGAATTATAAATAAATGTGAAGGTCGCAATTTAAAACATCAACAACAAGCCATACGTCGAAGGCTTTGAGAAAATCTTATATTCATTATGTTTGGGATGTTTTTTTATTTTTTATTTTTACACCGGATAGGCCATTCAAATAACCAATTCAATTACCAGACGACCAAACACCTTAACTTTCTTTACAATGGCTTTTAAATAGGTCGGGACTGAAGGAAACCATTGGCTCAAATGGGCATGGCAATGTATAACACTTTAGACTGAACCAAAATTTGATTTTATAGTTTTTAATCATTATAAGGGAGGGCAAAGATCAAGCAAAAATAAACAGAAATGTATTTGGAAGCCATATGTAAAAAGAAAAAAAAATCCCACCAGAGAGCATTCAGGACCAATATTCCCTCTAAACTGATGACCTATGTCTAATAATTTATGACAGTGACCAAATAATAATATCTAGTCAGGTCCCTATTACTAATAATTTATCACATTGACCAAATAATAATATCGAGTCAGTTCCTACTAATAATAATTTATCATATTGACCAAATAATAATATCTAGTCAGTCATCAGTCAGAAATGTAGTGGATATCAGCAGGTTTGCTAGTTGTGGTGGTAAATGATATTAGATGCAGGGACTCTTAGGGTTTAGTGAATTGACTCCTCTAGGGAATAAGATGATTTCCAAAGGAAATTGTCGCCTAGCATGGGGACAGTGCCATGCAATTTTACTCCCATATTAACATACATATATATGCGGTCTAAAAATATAAATATTGGCATGCCCCATGGAGTCTGGGGGGAGGGCAGATGTGTTGAGAGGAGAAAATATTTTGTCACTGGTGTTATATTGTCCTGTCAATTGAAGTGGTGAGAATAATAAATGTAAGGCTGTTCATCACGTTGCATATTAATGCTGAATTGTACGCAGGGGCTGCGGTGACCTGCTAACCTGAGGCGGACCCTGCCGTTGTCAGGAAGGGGGATTTCACGTTGTGTGTTTCAGAATGTTTTAGAGAAGAAGGGGGGAAAAAAGTAGGTGAGGAAACGTTGAAGCGGCTAGAGGAAATTGAGAAGCTTAGAGTCTTTGATCCTTGGGTGCTTTCACTTATCAGAAACATTTGTGGTGACACCGCCACAATGGGAGTTCATCATATTAGCTGGTGCCAGCGTTGCTTTCAAGCCTGCCTGTCTATTAATTAAAGCCCATTTGCCATGTGGGATAGGACCTATCTAGGCCTACATGCCACCAGCAGTACTGCTCCCATTGCTGTTGCAGGGGCTTTTCTCTTTGAAGGGACAATTTCTCTTTCTGGAATACTTTGAGGAAAATTAAAAGGTCTCCTGTAGACTACATGGGGATTCCCCCCCTCCCCCATAAAGGGAAAAATATAATCCTTCCCTGCTCAATAACTTTAAAGCAACTGCTCCAAACCCCTCACCCAACACTCCCAGATTTCAAGTTGCAGAAAACAGCTATTCTTAAAATACTGTCAGTTGCCATTGTTTTTCGTTTTATTGCTATTTTCCTTCCATTTAGGCAAAGCTAGGTTTGTTAGGGTCTCCATCTTCTTATGTAAAACAAAGAGATTGATGATTCGTTCAGGCTGGCAGGGATAGCGTGATAAGATGAGACAGTACTGATCCTTGAAAATTAGGTTAGGTTGTTGCAGCAGCAAATGGTAATAGTAAAGAAAACAGAATATAAAATATAAACAGGAAATTATATAATCATAATATAGCAAATGGGGGTAAAATACAAATGACAATTCCATCATTAGAACATGTTAAGTACAATGTATGGGAAAAAATATGGATTATAGCATAGTAATCCATATTTTTCCCAAAATAACAACAGCAGAATTTATTAAGAAAATAATGAAAATAATGAATGAGTGATATGTATGAAATAAAAATATACCAAAAATATATAATAGGTGGAAACATTATTAAAATCTCAATATATTTTACAGCAAATATACATTATGCACTAAATGTGCATTATAGCCACATTAGCAGGTCTAGAGAGGGCATACATATAGAATGTGTCTAGGTGTCCATGTGTGCATTGTAAAAAAAAACGATTAATCTTATCAAATATTTTCACTTTACAGGTGTACGTGTAATAGAGAAAAGTGACAGTGTACAAAGTGTGTGATGAGACTGATGCAGCCTTAACATGAACATCACAAATCCTAATATAGCGTCTATGTTGCAATCGAGAACACAGGGTATGCATCACAATCTACAAAAAATAGGGCTAATCGTAGAGTTTCTTCTCTTTGTCAAGATCCATCAAGACTTCATCTGTTTCGCCGGGCTGACCTACTTGTTGATTTTCTTTTATTCCTTGTGTCTTTTTGGACTACTCAATGATGTCTTTGAGAAAACAAATATATGTAAAGAGGAGCTACTAAACTGGGAAGGGGGCTTGAATGGGAGAATAGCAGCCCACTTCTTTGCCATGGAGTGTTCAGTAGCCATCTCTAAATCCTCCTTTCATTTTGCCGACAAATGCCAAGAATCTTGTCTGGTGACCCAATGGGAGGCTGATCAGCCAACAAAAGAGAAGCAGTTAACAAAGACCAAACAGGCTAAAATGGGGTTGAGGGCAGTCAGAAGCCTTGGGCATCCCATTAACAGCCCGTTTGCAAACGATACACACAGGACAATGGGAGACATAGAAATCACAACGCACAGCACAAACAATATGGCAAACACAAATTAATATAATGTCAGCACTTTTGTTTGCCTTTAATTGAGCCCTTGGCGAGCCTTTTGGAGAACCCCCAGAGTTAGAGACCTCATGCTTACAACCATTGTGCATTTTTGCATGGGGTTGATATTAAATTTGCATCTGCAATTCTTTTAGTTAAAGAACAGAAATTGAACTTAGACAGACCTGGTGTTATCTATGCTGGGTTAACTTGATATTTTGTGCATGACTTTTTTTTTTTAAGTCACCACTGTGTGGGGATTTGGCATGAGCGATGGCCTCGAGATGTCTGGTTGAATCCAAATCATTTGGTTCTGCCATGGAACCCACTAGAGAATAAGATAGAAAAACTATCCAGTAAGCTTTCATCCTACACCTAGTCTCAATAAAGAGAAAAGGCACTCACAGCTAGCTGCAGGAGCAAACACATGAAACACTGCAACCTATTGGTTTGAAAAACAGTTTCCTGAAATTCATCAAAAAATGATTCCATCGGAAAAAATGCGCCTCTTCGTCACTTACATTTGTAAGTGTGTTAATCCATAACCGATTCTATTTTTGTGCCAGCAATAAAAGTAAGTGTCACTTAAATTAAACGCTGGATAAGATCATCTGCATATCATATCAGAGTAGGCTACACTGATTTGCATAGCATTGCTGTCACTCGTACTGTATAGGAATAAATGATGTAGCTTTTGATCCTTGAAGAATGTGTAAGATGAAATTCAGAACAATTCTGCGAGTCCACTGTAAAAAAAAAAAAAAGGCTCTCCCTTTGATATTTTTGCACAAAATTAATCATGTAATTAATTCAAAATATGAACAACTCTAATGACATTTGGAGACACATTTGCATAGAAATAGTAATACAATATTAAAATTCTTAGTCTTATTAATGATAACGATAGATGGCTGTCAATAGAGCAACAATCACAGGCCTCTATGAGAGTAGTAGGATATTGTAATTATTCACGTTTTATTTTTTTTTGGTCACTTTTCACGCGCGTAACTGATTATACGTATTACCTTTTTTATAATGTGAACATCCCGGGTTAGGAAAATGGAAGAAGGAATTATTTTAGCGAGTAAGGGAATGCACGTCTAAAATCCTGTTTGAAATTTCCAGACAAAGGTCTCTCTTCTTGCGTCTATTAGATGGCTTATTCATGGTTTTTCTCTATCAGTCCATGGAGTAAATCACATTCACCAAATGCAACCACCCAGTGTAATTGGCTAGGAAATGACCTTAAATATACAGAGATTACTAGCCCATAAAGGCCGTGCAATTTTTTTGGGAGAGTTAACGTTCACGCCGCTGAAAGGTATGAAAATGGATTAATGGCCATTCCTAAATCACTGCATCAAAATAATTTGAGCCACATATTTAACATGCTATCAGGCTATAATGTGAATTGTGTTGAGTTCATAAGCTAAAGAGCCACCCCTAATGCTCATGTAAATGCAAGAGGGATGTCACTCTACTATAGTGATTACAATACCTGAATCTGTGTTCCTGACTATTTTGAAGTTTAACACTGAGGGGGATCACTGTATTTCTCTGAAAGTGGAAGTTAGCTTTAATTAGAGGGGTTTGTTTGGATTGAGGTTATATTGAATGATGAGGGAGTGATTATAAGGGCTTTATAATGCCCTAACCCGGAAGTGTGCAACCCATAAACCTCACAAGACTTATGATATCTGATTTTCTGAATGAAATAATCTCCATCCTCTTCAGTGGAGGATGTATGTAAATAACTACAGCAGCCGTGTGATGATTTGTGGCTGATTGGAAACTTCTGACACTTCTTTACATCTTTACATATATTTCTGTACCATGCATTCCATGTTGCACCTGGGCCATTCTGAGATAAATGTAGCCCACAGCTAAATTCTCCTAAAAAAAAAAGGAGATTGCAACCATGCCTTAGATGAAATGAAGATATGAGTGGAAATAAAATGAAATGTTTTTCTAGAAGTGAGGATGTGTGGAAATGTGAGGACATTACTACATTACTTAAAATCGTTGGCCCTCTGAAAGGTGTGACCATGGACAAATAGTGTGTTGATTTTCAATTATTCATTTGATGTTGATCAAAATACCATCAAATTAATGTTCACAGCCGCTATATTATTGGATTTATCAAAACTACTAAAAGTGCATAGCCCCCAATATTGACCTCTTTGCAATATCAGCCTTAAAGTCAACTGTTTGTGACTTTTGTCATTTAGCATTTTTAGCCAAGTACACACATTTGTGGAAGATGAGAGCGTGGACTGAAAAAAAATCCCTTCATGTCTGCTTTCCAACATGGTAGACAAGCAGTCACTAACAAGGAAAAAGGAGAAAAGGACTAGAGAGGCCTGTCTGTTATTCTGTGTTTGCGTTTGCTATTCAAGGAGTTGATGAACTCCTCCAAAAGTTTATTAAGGGGAAGGAAACAATATGAACCAAAGGCTTGAGGCAACTGGGCTGACAGTTTATAAAGTGGCGGCCATTGTGGTCCAAAGGCAGATGCATGAATACCTCTGAATAGACTCCCTCAAAGTGACACGATTGAGCTAGACAACAGCAAAATGCTAAAAGGGAAGGTTTCTCCGCTGCACCACCAAGACGATTGGTAGTTCTAATTCTTCTCCTTTGCATTAATGTACATCTGCAGTGGGAGGGGTGGAGCTGGGAGGGGTTAAAGTGGTCCAGTCAATGCAGTGGGTTTTACTGGTGTTTTGGTGTTTAAGTAAAAGCCTGTTGCCCACGCCCACTCCAGGCAGCAGGTGTCTTGACACTATGAGGGGAAATATGCTAATGGTAATGGACAGACATTTACTTCTGCAGCTCTCGCTCTTTTCACAGTTGCACCAGTTGAATGTGTGATCAGTATCATTTTGGACTGTCGGTATACCCTTTTTGGTTTAATGCCAGAACTCTATGTATAAATATCCTTAACAGCAACAATAACTTTGAAAGAAAGCCATCATTATCGCAGGGATGGGCAATTTTAGGGTCGAAAGTTGTTCCACAGTCTTTAGGTAATTGTTAAAATCATTCTTAAGACATTTTATTGTGTAATGTTGAGCAAATTCTTTGTGCATTTTGAGTAGAGAAAAAGTTCGTACCGGTAATATTCCTCATACATTGCAAGACCCCAAAATATCTACCTAATGTTGTGTTTCTCTTGAAATTGTCTTGAAATGGTTTTTATTGCATTATATTCATTGAAGCGCTGGAATTTTGAAAGTTTGTAATTCATCATGAAGTGCAACAGAATGTGAATTATATACGGCGCATTTTGAGGCATTTGAACGTCATCGTCTCATAAAGTTAACGGCCAGTAACTTTATACACCAAAGAAAATTTTGTATTGGCATTTGTTGTTCATTTTGGCCTTTGAATAGGATATATTATGTTCAAATAGACAAGTAGTTTATCTTTCCAACCATACAAATTGGAGATTCACAAGGATCTCAGAGTCTCAAGGTCTTGAAACCTGGATAGATCCTCAGCACTTCCGACTTTCCAAGATCGGCATCTTGGAAAGTTGTGGCTGAATGCAGGCCATTCCCAGGGGAAATGACCTGGCAACATCTTGGATTTGCAAGGCAACAGTCTGCGGCAGGCGTCACCATTAGCAGCACAATCGGACGCCGCGAGCCCTTGGGTGCTCACAAGGCTGTGGACTTGCAATACAAAGGGTGACAAAACAGAGGGTGCTGGGGTGGGGGTTGGGTATGGATCTAAAGGAGAGCAGATTAATGGAGGAATTACATTCAGACTGCTATTAGAGAACATAAAGACTTGAGAAACAAAGCAGCACAGAGTAAAAAGATTGTGTTTTGTGAGGTGCCTTGCAAAAACAACCGGCAAAGGCATCTGTTTGCTCTCCATTTCCTTGGTCAGCAAAGACAGTGAAAGTACTGTGCTCAACTGAGCTATCTACAGATGTCCAAGATTTCTTTTGTTTCTGAAGTCTTCTTGCTGTTACCAACATTTTGACTATTGTCTTTCCAAAAAAAAATGATACGCATTTATATTTTTATTTATAGTACACATAATGTCTGTTGATGCCTTTGGATGATGACATCTTAATGGCAAAATAATGTCTGGTGAAAACATAGGATGGTGAGGAAATGGGAGGTTGGGATTTGCTCGACTCTCAAGAGTTTTGCCTCACTAAGTGTTCTTGGAAGAATATGATATATAAAGATGATTATTGCAATTGATAGGGAATTAAGAAAAAAATACTTATTTTCTCATCCACACTGCATTTTATGAACATGTAAGGGGTCATGTACAGTTTGGAATCAGTTAGGGTTAGACCGATATTTGGGTTTGCGTATATATCAGGCCGATATTGCCTTTTAAAAAAAACAAACTATTGGATATGGATTTTTGATTTGTTTAATTATTCATTAATTCTTTTGGTTAATTAATTCTTAATTTAAAGGCAGTAATGTATCCCAGATTTTTGAAGAGGTCTGGTGGGTCTCCCTGCCTTAAAGAGCTGCTAACCCTAAAAGAATTTCACTAGTCTGGGTTTTAATGGAGAGCTTTAGTGTCCGTGATGGTCGAAATGCTGTTTCAGAGGCTTTTCACCCTGATGAGGTTAAAATTGTAAGGAGTAAATGGGTATAGGGGTAATAAAACACTGAACACTTGGCATTTTTTGGCATACAATTGTCAAATTTAAAGCTATTGAATATCAACGTAAAAATAGAAGCTATGGGCAGCTTCAACACAGGTATCGGTATTGACCTTCAAAAACCCAAGAAAAACACAACACCTGGAGATTCAGGGTTTTCACCTCATCAGTAGTGTCATTTTTAGGGGTAAAGCCAAATGGAGGTGTTTGAAGAGTCATTGAATATTACATATACTTTACTGTTTTACTAAATTCTCTCAGTGTTAAATTAGCCTGGTGTATGACTTTATTAGACAGCCATGACAGTGATACATCAGTGGATTAAAACAGCATTATTGTCTTGGTCTCTATGTGACTAGCTTATTTTGACCTGGGGGTTACGGCTAGCTGATATATCTCTACCCATCAAAACCACCTTTTTTTGCCAGAACTGTCAAAGATGCACCTAAGGAACACAGATTGTCTCTTTCTGTAGCTTAAAGATCATTTCCCCCTTAGTGTCAAAAAGTATTTTTTTTTCTTTCTGATTTGCCCCATCATTTATTCTGAGATCGCTAGCCAAAGTTGAGCACATAAAAATCAAGATCAGCTGATTTCTTTGTACTTATTAGACTTTCACATCATGTATCTGCTGTGGTCACCAGAAATGTGTGTGCCAATGAACAACAATAATTTGAGACTGATTGCATTACGAAATATGGCATGGTTTAAAATGATGGAGCACACGGCACTTGTCCAGTTTTGCAGGCCTGATTAGTAGTTAACACCATGGCCTAATGGCTTAAAAATGATCATCAGCCCACGCCACTTACAGCCATAAAATCACCCATTTTCTGCTCTTTAGCTGCTTTGCCCTGGAATCTTTCTCCCTGCTTTATTTGTATGTGTTTTTTTTGCTCTCATACACAAAGGCAATAAACATGTTCCCAGAGTGTTGCAAATCAGAAATTTGCTCCCCCCCCCAACCCCCACCAACTGTGAATGTGATGGCCAGTGTGAGAGCAGACATTTTTCAGGGCTGCCCAGCTGCGAGAGTGACGGCTCAGCTTCAAACAGCAGGGCTTGTCTTACACTTTTAACTACTGGGCTTATTTAAGCATCCATTGGCTCTATGTCCTCGGGCTACCCCCCCTCCCCCCCCCCCCCCCCCCCCCCCACAACACAACACTGCTACAAACACACACCCCACACCAAAACACACTATAGGCCAACTATACCTTTATATACTAAAAATCAAACATTGTCAGATCCAAAAAGGGACGTTTCTAAAATTGAATAAATACGTTTGATTTGGTCTTATGTAATATTTTGTATTGACAAAAGACAAAGATGCTTTTTCTCTGAAGTCATAAGCTGGCCAGCTGTTCACCCAGTAGATGTCAGATCTGCCTGAAAAGGGACAGCAGAAGAAACAGGGAGGAATGAGTTTTTTTTCCCCTGGCCTGGTATTAAGAGGCCGCTCGCCACTGGAGTGACAAGCCACCAGATTCAGCGCTCAGTTATCCCTTCCCTCTCCAATAAACGTATCAGGGTGCATTTTAAAGCACCTTTTAACCATAATCTGTGAAGAGACTCAACAAGCCCATATCACTTCAATTTGTTTGCAGGGGTAAGAATCTCCACTCCTATGATTGCTAATCTGCTTTTTTCAAAATAAGATTATTCTATTGCTCTTTAAAACTTTTTGCAATTGCTTTTTTAAGCCTCGAGCTGTCCACTAAGGGCTTTGGTGTGTACAGTATATCTCAAATATGCCTCTTATTATTATATTTGCTCCCAGCCATAATCTGTGTCAGTGTTTATATTGACAGTCAGCAATTTTGTTTATGTGGCTATTTTTTTTTATTATCAGTAAATAAAGACACTTGCATGCCACTGCCTCAGGAAGAAAGCAGATAAAGACTTTGCATTTAATAATTGTTAGTTTGCTAAGACATAATGCCTTGATAAGGCCAGCATCTTTGTGAGGGCTGGATTGAGTTCAGTGCCAGTTCCATGAAGCATTTACTGAGAGGACACAATTTGTATGCAATGTGTTTCCACAGTAAAACAACAACAACAAATGTTGTTTTTTTTGCTAGTTGTGGCTACACTTTTTGAACACGATCAAGCCTGAGAGTGCAAATGTTTCTAAATCTTACTATTTTACTCATCGCTGTTAAACTGCCTACTTTGCACACTCCACTTTTGTGCTTATTATAAATTTTTTTGCTGTGCTTGTTGTGACTAAATACCATTGTGTGGAAGCTGTTTTGGAACAATGGCTGGAACAATATTGAACTGTCTGAATGGGAGCACGTACAGAAGCAGCAGCTTCGAACATAGTGCTAGTCTAGGCTTCAGTTGAGTTTTGCCTATAATGGGCCCACTTGGGCTTGGATTTGAGGCCCTTTGTTGATGGATTGGGTTCTGGTGCCAACTGGCAGATTTCACTTTCTTTTGTGTTCTTTCATAATTTTAGAAGTTTAGCTTTGACCTCAATTAGTCAAGTTTTTCAAAGCATGAAATTAGGATCCCATATTGTCAGTACAGGGATGAAAATCTGCAAGTGAAGGGGAAAATGTGGCATTATGGCAAAAATGACACGTATGAAGCAGATATTACTCCTCATCTCTATATTTGGAAAACATACGCATTTAATAGAACCTTTTCTATTTAAATAAAAACAAAAGCAATTGCCAGGAGTGTTTCACACACCTGAACAGCTACTTTGTTTTTCCAAAGAAAACATGTTTAACTGTTGGCAGGTAGAAATCTCACCAGTAGCTGTAGACAGTGGAAAGGCATTATTGACAATTAAAATGGAAATTGTTGAAAATTATATTTTTCTCAACTGAAGAAGTGTTTTTTCCTATCAAACACGTGTATATTTGGAGAAATTAGTGACCATAGGAGGTATTGTTGTCATTTTCATTATGAGACAAAACTATTTTCAATTCTGGACTTGATGTATGTGACTTCCTGGAATTTGTTCATCATCATTATCACCGTCCTCAAATCGTTTTAGCAATATCAAACTTTGGATTTGTTTAATTGAAACAACACGCACTAAAAGACCTGGGGCATGTTCCACTCCAACTACCTTCTCAATGTCACAGCTCTGCTCCGTCTGACCTTTTTAATACTTAAATATGCAGGCAGCACTTTGCTGCGCTGCTCGGCCACAGAGAGTCAATATGTCAGTGTTTATTGAAGGCCTGCGGAGCTCAGTGGGGTTTGGCAGCCCTCTTTTCATGGCCGGCAGGCCCCCTGAGGTGCTGCCTCTATTGGCCCTGAAAATGCCCGGGAGACTCCCAGCCCTCCGTTGTTTAAGGTGAGCCGACTCCTCCCATAGAGGCGGCCGACTAGAATGGTGTGTTCACAGAGGCTTCAGAGCCATGATAAAAATGACTAAAAGCCCATCACCCATCCCCTCTCCTCTCCACATCGTTCTATTCATTGATTCTCTCCCGACCAAACTTCCCCAAACCGCTGGGGCTTGTGAGTGTACCATCGTTCATGGCCTTGTCCTCCGCTGTACTGTTTGCTTGTTCTCCAATACCGGGAATTTTCTATCTTGAATAAAACACATATTATTCCATGTACACTAACATATTCCTTTATGCCCCCATTTGATCAATAGTAGCATTTATGACAGAAGATATTCACACTTAGAGATCTGTCAAATTCTTCTTATTATGCTTCTTAATGTACTACTACTACTACTACTACTGATACTGCTACTACTACTGCTGCTGCTGCTACTACTACTCCCACTAATGTCACTGATGCTAGTAATAATAAAAATAATAATAACATAATCAATTCAGGAAGTGGATTTTCTCCAAATTTCAATAACTGGAAATCATTTTCCAGGAACAGGTTCTTAGACCCCCGCTATAAAGTAATAATTGAGTTTTTCAAGGCTCATTATCGTGTACTATGAATTGTAGTGTACATATTGAATTGACGTTTCTAGCAGCTCGTCAGTGGTACATGGTGTCAGAACGTCAGGAGAGCAGACAGGTTGGTTAAATCCAGCCCTGGGGCCAAGCAGATAGTAGAGAAACAGATGCTTGTCAGAGATACTATACCATAATAAGCTGTTTGTACTATACTCTCACACACAAATAGAATGGCTGCGGAGTGACTACAGCAAAATTTAAGCGCCGACAGGCGATCTTGCAGACAAGACATGTTTTTTTATATTTGTTTAATATATTTGTCACTGACTATCATTTGTTGAGCAGATTTATTCAGTTAGTGTGGACTTGGTCAGTGCTCGTGCTACAAAACTGAAAGTGGAGCTTGATTGTAATTATACTGGAACTAATATTCTTTTCAAAATAACACATAATGAGTTTCATGCAGCTCTCCAGAGCTCTGTCAGTTTTTGTCTCTCCCTGTCTTGGTCAAAGTCCGGAACGAAACACCACTGGTGTCAACATTCAGCACCAAAACCCACAAATCACTGTTTACAGAAGTGCATTATTACAGAAAATAAGGCAATAAGACTGGATTCTTTGGTATGCCTAAATAGTACCTGTATTTGTTGTGGTGAAAAGATCCCAGGCCCTCTTCGTGTGCTTCTGCAGAAACACTCTGGTGTTAAAAAGCAATAGATAACATGCATTATCTCTACATGGTACTGCGTCCTCTGAGATATTGACAATGACTTTATACTGGAAGATGTTTTAAAGTTTATTGGATATATAGGACATATGTTAAAAACCTATGTGTCTCAAAATGATCAAGGGTAACGCAAAAGAGTCCCATTCTTACTTTAGGCTTAAAGTAAATACAGTGGATTTGGGTCTTGAGAAAATGTGTGAATTACATCGACAATTCTCTCTGCAGTCGCTTCCCTACTATTGCTAGCAAGATGACCCGTCGGGGGAAGCACTCAGTATGATTAACCGGCTTATTTAATTACAATTTAACAAGACAATTTGTTAATTTTTGATTCCATTTTAGATTGCTTCTTCAATTAGGAGGTCAAGAATGTCTTTTTTGTTGCAAACATATTGCACTTGTGAATGCCTCGGACCCCAGAGGAAAGTGCACATTCTGAGATATTTAATTAGGCGCTAATTTGGTGATAAAACGCGACGGTTTCTCTCTCGAACCTTCAAATGGGAATACAGCTGTCATTATTTGGTAATCAAAATGTCCCTTTATACTGCAACAATGAATAACTGGCTTTGAATTTGACTATAATGTTGTAATTTGATTCGTTTTGAGTGAGTGTGTTGCAGTACATGATGTGACAAACGATATGATACAAAAAAAAAAAGGCATGGATGTATTTCTATAGAATTGTGATTCACAGTGTAACCCACTGGATCTCTATTGTGAAATCGGAGCATATGTTTTTATTTACGCTGTGGCACATTTGCAAGCCCCTGTATGTGAGGAGCTTTGCCATGCTCCCCGTCGCCTGATAAGACGTGGTATGCCAATCGTGGGGGTCTGGTGGAGACAAAGATGAGGTCCAGGTTGAGCCTCTCTATCGGCTCTAGGCGTCTGTCTCATTACCATAATCTCTAGTTCCCATTATCGGCGAGAGAGACTGGAAGAGAGAAGCTGACCTTCCTGATCCAGTCGGCTGTCAAACTTTATTTCATTCCGTCCCGCGGATCCTCATTGTCTCGCCGTCCAAAGCCTGCGCGGAGCTGCTGCTAGTGTGCGATACCAAACCGTCGAATGGCGTTCAGGTTGTCAGCGCCGCCGCCCGACACTGCTGGCGACACTGGTACTGTACACGTCCTCTCCAGCAGCCTGCCAGCCCGTTTCATTTACATTCACAAACATTTCCTAGATTCGCTCACTGAGCCACACATATATAACACCAATCTTAAAAGTCTTAAGAAAATTAAGGGGAGAGACAGGACGGCGAGAGAAAACCTTAAGGCAGACACGAGGGCCAAATCGATGCGATGTGGGTTGACAGAGAGAGAGAGAGAGGAAGTGTCAGAGACAGAAAATAATGCAAAGCATGGAAGCGTCATTTTGCTACCATCCCTCCCCCCACCGCTGCCCCTCTTCTCCCCTAAATCCACCAGCATGTGGAGGGAAAACAAATAAAGTCCATGCCTTCGCTGCAGCACCCCGAGGACTCGGAGGTGCCTTTTGGAAAGTGATCCCAGCCCACCGCACCGGCCTCAAGTGTTGTCACACCACGTTAGCGCCAAATCGCTTTGCAGCAACCCCCTCTCCTCCACCAACCCACCAACAAAAAAACAAGATATGTATGTGAACGCATTCTTTACAGGTTGTGTGTATATATATAATTTTTTTGCCTTCGTTTTAGGAAAACAAATCTTTGTGATGACTAAAATGGTGGAGGAATTGATTTAATTAATGCAGCACCATGTCCTGCGGCCACATGTAATCCGTTGAGAATTCTCTAGCAGGAGCTTTTGAGGGGGGCGGTAGGGGGGAATACAAAAAGATATCCTCCGTGAGACTCTTCCAGTGGCCTGTAATGGGAGCCTCCAACTAATCCCATAATTCCTTGTTTAATTAAACTACAGAGCCGACCCTGTAGTTTTCTAAGCCCGTTTGATGGGCCTTTTCTTTTTTTCAGTGTTTTGTTATTTCACCGGTATGTTACCAACTTTTACTCATCCTAAATACAGTTACATACAATCAAATAAACAAGCTGTCGGGACTTTTGAAAAATATCCACCTCCGTCCACACGCTCCACAGTCAATACGTAGAAGACATTGCATCAGTATCCGAGCGTATTTTAGACATAACTGTATGTATGTGACTTTTCAAGTTTATATCAAATGTAGACCTGTAAATTTGCAAACCTTGGCTTTGCAAAAAGAGTTTGTCGTAGTCTTATATACTGTTACTTCTGTAGTAGCGGGTAAACCTACTTAAAACCAGTTACCTACCTTTTTCTTTGCATAATAGAGTTTACACATCTTTTCCTTGGACATGAATCTTTGTCAAGTAAATTTCTAGTATACATCATAATAAGTAAGTTCAAGTAAGTCACATGAGGATATAAAAAACATGACATAACATGAATTACTTTTCAAAACATATTACTCTATTCTATTCTATTCTATTCTATGCCTTATGAGGGTCATTAACTGGAGGTCAGAGTTTACTCTCCTTTTTACTTGTCTACATCACTGCTTAGAGCTTAATTGCCATGAAAAGTGGCATTATGTCATTATGTCAAAATTGTCACTTCCAACATAAATGGCTATCATTAGTGCTTTAGGCATACCAGCTTTCAAGTGTTTCTAGCAGAAAGGTTAAGAGTTTGGTGCCACACCCAGCCTCTATACTTCCCTGCTGTCCCCTCAGGGGCTATAATGGAGCCAAACAACAGCGCTGACATTTCTATTAAACACCATCCATTCCCACACTGGTACTGTCTGTTTTACAGCTGTCACCCACACACACCGACATGCACATATAGGCTTGTATTCAGAGTTAAGATAAGTGCATGTAGTGGGGATTTATCTGCAAAACTGTGCAGGTTGGGATTCAGACTTTCAGCCTTGTCCGAAGCTGAGAGGAGTAGTTTAAATATTCTCCTCACCACCCAAGTCAGAGCTACGCACCCACGTGGCAAGAGTCAGAATATGAGTATCTTGTCTGTTTCTGTCTTGGCTGAAGGGTGTAGGCGCATGACTTACTGCATGTTCACCTCCTCTGAATTGGAGCCATAGTTAGTTAGCTAGTTAGTAGTGGACAGTATTTGTCTCACACACATGCACACAAATGTCTACAAGCTTCTCCAAGTAATTTATTGATAAAAGAAAGTTGGAATTGTGGATGACCACAACTTTGATTATTTTCATCATCTTTATCATTCTCTGGGTTTGACTGTAACCCTCTTTATCAAAATGCATTGTGTCTACATCTCTATTGTCTCTACTGTCTATTGTCACCTTTTCACTGTTTTCAAGGTTGGCTGTGGCATTATTTGTAGAGGAGACCTGTGGTATGACATGAAAAAGCTGAAGTTGAGGTATAGCTTTACAGAACACTGCAGACTGTCATGATGCATTGGATTGAGCTGGGAACACTTAGTCATTAGAAGATGATTTTTTTTATTTGCTCTTCACATTAACGTCAGTATTTCAATTTCACTATATATCAGGATAACAACAACTCAACTGTATTCCATGTAGTTTTAATCAGGGAATGTTTTTAACCTTTATTTATTCAGGGAAACTCTACTGAGCACACTTGCAGTGGTTCCACTGGGGCAGTTGGGGGTTAAATGCCTTGCTCAAGGGCACTTGAACCTTGGTTGTTGAGGGACGGGAGTGCGTTACTCATTCCCTATGCACATTTTCTCAGTTGGTCTGAGGATTTGAACCAGTGACCTTCCAGTCACAAGCCTGTTTCTCTGCCCTGTAGAGTATCACTGCCCCTAATTGATAAGTTGTAAGGTTACTTATAGACCAAATTCAAGCTATATCAGCGGCTGCAGTCATTTTGGTTGGGACTATCTTTGGGTAGTTGGCATTTGTATACCTCAATCCTGCCACTTGATCCCTCTATGAGGTGACTACCTCCTCCTGGAGTAGCGACCTGAACAGAGAAAGCTCCTGGCGATGGCAAGCAAGATCAGAGCTACTGTATGTTTTAACTTGACCCTCCAGCTCTTTTTTATCTTCTGCTTTCCCTCCATGCTTCTCCTCTCCCCATGCTGCTCCTCTCCCCAGCAAACATTTTGACGTTGAATAGATGTTGATCCATGATGCTAATGCCTGCTCTGCCCCTGCCCCTTGCCCGACAGACATTGCACTTGACCTCTACCCTTGCCCCCGCGGCTTGGTGAGCTCACAAGGTGGTGGCCCCATGTTGCTTTTTTCAGACTGTGTCCAGCCAAGCTATGGGGGTCACCCGGCCGCCAGGCACTCTCCCAGGCCTGGCCCCAGGAGTGGGCCTCAGTATCCCTGTTCTTGCAGTTCTTTTTAAGATGCTCATAGGGTTCTTCATGAATGACTATTTGTCTGTCCCCTTGCCTAAGACCAGTTTGCCTTACAGTTTGTCCCTACCAGAAATACATTGCTACTGGCAAGATGCTGACAAGCTCCTGACAAGATGCTGTTAGGGTTACTGAGGTTCACAAACCCCTCCACACAACCCACAATAAAGTTGCAAGTCTTGAAGGGGGACTGGAGGGATGTGATCCAACTATAGAGGAATTACGCTGATCAGCCTCCTTGGGAAAGCCTATGCCAAGGTGCTGGAAAGAATCTGGTCAAAACTCAGATTCTGGAGGAGTAATGTGGATTTCATTGTGGTCAGTAGAACAGTGGACCAGCTTTTTACCCTCTCTGCTAATCCAGTCTACATGTGTGTTGTGGATTTGGAAAAGGTCTATGACCATGTTCCCTGAGTTGTCCTGTGGGAAGCACTGTGGGAGTATTGATTGCTTGGGCCATTCAGCCCCTATACACTCAGAGGGAGAGCTGTGATCGCAGTCTTGACATTAAGTCAAGCCCGTGTAAGGTGGGCATTGGACACTGACAAGGATGCACCTTGTCCCCCATCCTATTCATTATATTCATGGACAGGATATCAAGGTGCAACCAAGGTCAGGAGAGTGTCCTCTGGTATTAGGGTGGCATCTCTGTTGTTTGCAGATGATGTTGTCCGTCTGGCTTCATTGGACTGCGATCTTTAATGTACACTGGAATGGTTTGGTATGAGGGTCAGTGTTTCCTCCTTTAGTTCAGTTCATTTGGCCAGGTGAGAACAATGTCAGGCACTAAGTAACTGACCAAGACACTTGGACAAATGTAAGTCTTGGTCCTCTTCGTGTTTTCACATATAGTTCTCTTTAAATGAACCAAACTCATTTCTCTTTAATTGAACCAAAAAGTGAACCAACTGAAAAATAACTCAGTTCCCTTTGCACTCACACTGTATGTTCACTTAAAATAGGAATGGGATCTCAGTACATTTTCCATTCACATTCTTTGGAACTCAGACATTAACTATTTTGAATTATGGGTAATTTTGAAAAATGTCTCCTCTCCTCATGGTTGCAGCATTCATTTCCTATTTCGTATTTCTTTTTTCGATTAGGGGAAATGAAAAAAGAAGAATTTGAACTATTCTGTTTTTATAATTATTCTATTTATATAATTTCAAAATGTCAGTAACATAATAGGTTTGCAATAATGCAATAAAAAACTTCTACAGCATCAAGTGGCATGAAATAAAAAGTGCAATGTTGATATAAGCAGGGGTCTCAACTGCTCAACTGGTATGAACACTAGAGAAAGAAATTACAGCAAAGAGGCAGACAAGTCCATCATGCTTTGACAATCTCTAACCTGGTGGGATCACAGGTTACCAAAACTCAGAAGCTTGTGAGTCCAAGTTACTTTTGTTTCCAAGCCCTTGTTCGCATGTAATTGGGCAGTGAGAACATAAACCAACCAAATACATAACAACAAAGTAAACTTTTCCACTATGGTTTGGACCAAAGAAAGCAAAATGTAGGTGTGATTACACCTTAAGCATGTGGGAAGGCGTTGGACAGAACCACAGGGTCTAAAGCTGTTACATTCCAAATTGTGGCTCTAATATAAAGTTTACACAATAAAAGACAGCATTGTTCAAGTAGCCTGCTCTAAATTATCCTTCACATTGTTTCACATTGTAATCTATCAGACTCTTTTGGTAATTCCCCTGTGCGTGCCTCGTGCATTATCTTTTGAATCACCTCTTAAAACATTTTTATGCAGTTGTTTTTATGTAATTGTTTTTGATCTTTCCCACTTTTAATTTTGTGTTGTTTCTTATCTTTAAGATAAGTGATACCACTAAAATGCTGAAATATCCCATGTCAGTGTGGTTTATGGTATCATACCTCATTACTGACCAAACTTTTTTGACACATTACAACACATATTTATAACACACATTATATCACATTAAAACTCTGGCTCTGACAGAGTAATTTACTCATTTCATCAGAAACAAAAGCATCATAATTCTACTTTTGCCTTCACCTACTCGCCAATCCTGGCAAGTAGCAGGGAGCTATATTTGAAATGGATAGCTGTGTGCATCACATAATCTTTCACAGCCATTTCAAAAAACAGTGTGGATACATTGCATGTGGGGGATTCAACAAAATCACAATAAATATATTGGGAATATTTACACCCTGCCAGTTTTTTTGTCTGGGCTGCCCTGGGGCCTATAGTGAAAGAATGGTGGTACACAGTTCGCCAAGGTGGTCTGGAGAGATTAACACCCCCCATTCCCCTCCATCTCTCAGCTCCATGCCCTGGAGGATGCTGGGGTATGTGGGTACTGATGCAGAATTGTATTTACCAAGAAAAAAGGCTCTGTCATATAAATAACCACACAGTGGAATAATATAGCCCTCAGAAGAGTCATAGGAGGCCATGTTATTTGAAGCTGCAGTTGTGCCATCTTCCTCTGCCTCCCTGTCTCAGTATTCACCCATTTTTGTTGGTAAATGCATATTGCTGCTATAAGCTTTGTAGCAATTGCTAATGTAATAATTGTCAGATAATATAATAACTTGCATTACAATGGTACAACATATCTTTAACTGATGATGTAATAATAATATTGACTAATAATGTAATAACTCAGATTTAGAAGAATGTGATAACTTTGGTTATTATATTGTTAGTACAATATTATTACATCATCCATAAAAAAAATGTTGCAGCCTTATGGAGCGAATTTGATGCCATTAGTCACAAATGTGAATGTGTGAGTCACAAATGTGAAAAAAAATTGTGCACAGCAAACAAAATTTGCTCACATCTCAAAAGTACAAATCCTGTTTGGCCTTGAATATGCATTTGTTGCTATGCATGCACATGTGCATCTCAAGTTGTGGGCACACAAAAATACAAATCATCATTTTCATATTTCCTTGTACATGGAAATATAGTGCCAAAATTCACAATCATTGCTGGGCTCTTCCCTCTGCGCTCGCCGCTACTGACGGAATCCTGGTTAGTTTCTTTTACTCCGCTTAGTTATATGCTTAAATTCAGCGGGTTGAGGGAAGAGGGCAAAAGCCAACTGAGGGGGCACACCTGGGCCATAAAGATTCCCGTCTGCACTTAGGGGGATGCATCTTCGACTCCCCAGCTGCGGAAACGCGGACGTTTCAGAATGATTGCAAAGCGAACCTCAGACAGGAGTAGCCCCGAGAGGAACCCAGGGCTGCAAAGGTGCGTTTGATGTGCTGATGATCAATATGTCCTGCAATTCACATTACTTCTCGCAGCAGAGTGTTGTAAATGTTTTGTTTTTTTCAATCCGGGGGGTTTGAAAAAAAAGAGGCATACATATGTGGAATTGTTCTTCATCGTACACTGAAATATAGTGCCAAAATTATTTGTATTTTTGTGTACCCCAACTTGAGATGTGCGTGCACTTTTGTGACTTGGAAAAAGTTGTGTCGAGTTGTGTTTTGCTGTGCACAAAACACATTCACATTGACATGTGACTCTCAAAAAACAAATTGTAAATTGTTTTGGCATCAAATTCTCTCCATACAGCCCTTACAAAATTAACAGAAAAAACAGATTAATGCAGTAATATGAATTTAGTAAATTATCTGCCATTTTATTACATTAACAGGTTTTATTACATTTTCATCCCACATTTTTATTACATTTAATTCTTTCAGCCATGGACTAACATTAATGCAATCTTTTTACGTTAAACACAACTAACTATTTCAGCTCTATAACTGTGGTAACTGAATTAATATGTGAATCATGGGCAGTCAAACCGCATCATTACGCATGGTAAACATGGTGACAGGGGTTGCAATATCTCAATATCAATATAAGACAGGGAGAAGAAATGCTTAAAATTCTGTACTATACTGGTAAACCAGTCTGTCATATAATTTTCTTTTTTATTATCTTTCTGCCTCTCTTATTAAAATGGTTTCTTGGGTCACAACTTTTCTACCATTTCTCAGTTAAGCAGCAGAGAGAACAATGATGGAGGTCCCATATATAAGTCTAACCCTAATGGAAATTAACAGACAGGCAGTCTTTGCCTGTAATGTGTATGGGGAGTGTGTCCTGAGTGTTACTGAATCAAAGCTCTTTAAAGAGGATGGAAACTGACTCTCCTCTCCTTCCGTGTATTCGCTCAGGCAGTCGGATGGATGAGGGCTCAGATGTGGAGTCGGAGCCTGACCTTCCCCTGAAAAGGAAGCAGCGGAGGAGTCGAACCACCTTCACGGCAGAGCAGCTGGAAGAGCTGGAGAAGGCTTTTGAAAGAACCCACTACCCCGACATCTACACCAGGGAGGAGCTGGCCCAGAGGACCAAACTCACTGAGGCTCGCGTCCAGGTAAAGATCTAGAAAGCTTCACTCCAAAATGCCATACCTACCACTCCTACATAGTGAATTCTGGCTTGTTGGTGAAACTTCTATGGAATATAATTGATGTTAAAAGACATCCTAATATCTTCCGAGCAAGTATTTGACGGACGTATTTGAAGTCTGACACCTTTAGGTTGAACAGCAACCCTAACTAGCACAAAATGTTCCATGCAGGTAGCAGCTATGGACAACTACATCTCAACTTTCATTTTGTTGCTATATTTACTCGGTGCAGGCCTATCAACATCTATTCAACGCCAAAATCTCTGCTGGCTTGCTAAGAAAATTGCAGTGCGTAACATCAGTTAGCAGTGCACTTTCTTCCTGAATGTTCCAACAGAAAAATGCACTTGACTATATTCTAATATGCCAAATAATGGTCATACATCCACAATGGAGACTTGACATGAGGGGACCTTCTGAACCAATCATGTTAAAATTTGAAACTGTAGAATTTCTCATATGCACAATTTAGGGATCATCACAATCACATCAATCAAGTCTAAGTATGTCCAAAAAGACACCGAGTGAACCTTTCCCTGGAATCAGAACACGTACTATTCCCCTTCGTACAATCCTCACATTTTCAACACTTGCTTTGTGCTTTTTTGTTTTTTTAAACACCCCCGTTACATATTTACCCACTGAGTCCAACTTCTATTCACACATCCATAAAATGCTCCAGAGTCTGCCAGCTGTTTGCATCTCACCAAAGAAGGCTCTCTTTCTTCTCACTTAGGTTTTGACAGCTCCACTGTCTCCAAGTAGTGCTGCAGAAAAAATAGTGTAGAGTTATAACAACAGCTGTTAGGTGTGCGGTGAGCGGGTGGGGGGATAAAATGAGCCTGGGTTGCATTCCTGATGGATTTCTCACTCTCCAACATTTTGGCTAGGATCTTTTCTTCCCACAACTTTCAAGCCCACCACTCCTTGTAAAATTCACTGCATATTAGAGAAGACTTCTTGGCTCTCCCTTGGGAGCTTTCAACCTAACAGCAACTTGAATCAATCAAGGGCTAGTAAAAAAAAGGGGCAGGGAGTAAAAAAAGAACATGGCATGGAAACCAGTCCACACTATGCCACTTTACCTCTCTCCCATGCAGATGGCGCAATAATCTACCTTAACCTGACACCAGTCAACCCACATTCAGGGGAAATCAGACAATGTAAATCATCTGTCCCTCTTAGCATTCAATGTAGTTGTTGCAATGTCATTAAGAACAACCAACAGAAAGTGGGGCTGGTCAAACTACAACGACATGTGACTTCCATTATGTGCATTTATTTTATTCATAAATAAAGGACTAAAGTATGTCATGTGAAAGTCCAAGGTATTTGAACTTTCAGGCGTTTTCCCAACTGGATTTGGAAAAACTTTAAAGTCACAACAAAACAGTATTTCGATTGTAGATTGCTTCCGTAGTGCAATGTATTTTTCCATTGAAACAGTATGTTGGGGCGGGACATAATGTGGGGAGAGATGTACGTTATGATATGGAGAATTAGCTAACAAGGTGAAAAAGTAATTTTTTCATTTCATTGTGTATTTTAATTTACCAGTTGGCCCTGCAGGTGATAGATGAGAGATGAGTTTGGAAGAGCTCATTGTTATAGTTGCATTGTCAAACCAATGTAGCTGGCTATGTCCAAGAGTTACTGAGGTTTTCAAAGACATCCACGTTACTCCTAATTCATGTCTCTGATGATTAAGAGAGCTATTGTTCTGACTGAAATACGCTGGAATGATATGGTTAAATTAGCTAACTCTGATACATTAAATTAGTCCAGCCACATGAGGAAAGCGGCACTGGCAGATTATGTCAAATTTATTTGCTGCTGTTATTGTTCGTCTTATTTGCTGCTCTAATAACATCTCCATTGCATCAAAATCTAATTTTAATTATAGGATGGAAGTAGTTATGTAGCCAAGGTAAAAGTGGGATAAAACATTTAAGGTCACATATGGTTGCACACTTACAATAACAAGTTCTGTATCTCTTATTTCAGTTTCCATACTATTGAATAATAATAATACCTGCAGTGTGTTTTCTATTCATGCCTAATTTCAATTGAAAAGGCTTTTTTCAAAGTAACTTTCTACACATACTCACAGAGTTGGTTTTGTGTAGTACAGAGGGCCATTTGCTGTTAACCAAGCATTTACTCTCTGCTACAATCTAAGCCAATTACACGGCGTCTCTTTTTTACAGTTGTTGCAAGTTTACAAAACGGAGCTATTAGTACAAAACCTCTGTCACAAGTATGCAAACTGGAATTAAAGCCTCAAATCTTTTCGTTGCATGTGTCTGAAACTTGTACGTATTCACAGAACTAGAAAGCAAAGCTGCAAGTTCACGGAATGACGATATTAGTGTAAATGTTCTGCAATTAAATTGAAGAAGATTAAATTGCATATAGACTTCTTAAAAATAACCTAAACCTTTTAAAAGCGAACAACATCATTTTAGAGCTTCTTGGGATTCATATACCTGGCCTTAAGAGCAAACTTGACTGGCCTAGATTTCTCAAGTGGCAGTACATCCATCCTTGTGGTGAGTGTTAAAGTCAGCTTAAAGCAAACCCCTCAGAGTCATTGGTTTTGAGGCACCACAAAGGAATAAATGGGATTTGTGTCAATCAGTGAGTTAGAAGCAGTCGTCATGTACCAGGACCAGTGTTGAAACAGAAAGCGTTATTATTAGAATTCAAATGAATTTCTTTGAGTCTCCTTTTCTACTCCTGATAGTTATCAGGCTAATCCTCCCCCTCCACTCTCTCCCCTCCCAGCTCTTCTTTAATTAGCACCAGAGAGCGAGAGAGAGACAAAGAGGCAAAGAGAGAGATAAAGACAGACACTTTCTCTCTGGTTAGTACTTGGCACTGATCTCTAATCAGTTTTACAAGGCTACAGGAGTCTGTATTACTGGCTCACCAAACTACACAAGGCAGCGGTAAACATGTCGTCCACCACCAATGATGCAGTCCCCCTCTGGCCCAATCAGAAACAAATATGTCACCTTGTTTTGATCTGGAATTATAGTCCCATTATGATTTATGTTTTGGTTGACATCGTTTATAGCCCAGCAATTATGATTAGTGGTTTGGTTGACATATTTTATAGCCCAGCAATTATGATTAGTGGTTTGGTTCACATCTTTCTATAGTCCATTATGATTAGTGGTTTGGTTGACATCTTCCTATAGTCCATTATGATTAGTGGTTTGGTTGACATCTTTCTATAGTCCCATTATGATTAGTGGTTTGGTTGACATCTTTCTATAGTCCCATTATGATTAGTGGTTTGGTTGACATCTTTCTATAGTCCATTATGATTAGTGGTTGACATCTTTCTATAGTCCCATTATGATTAGTGGTTTGGTTGACATCTTTCTATCATCCATTATGATTAGTGGTTTGTTGACTTCGTTCTATAGTCCATTATGATTAGTGGTTTGTTCACATCTTTCTATAGTCCCATTATGATTAGTGGTTTGTTGGCATCTTTCTATAGTCCATTATGATTAGTAGTTGGTTGACATCTTTCTATAGTCCATTATGATTAGTGGTTTGTTGGCATCTTTCTATAGTCCCATTATGATTAGTGGTTGACATCTTTCTATAGTCCATTATGATTAGTGGTTTGTTGGCATCTTTCTACAGTCCATTATGATTAGTGGTTGACATCTTTCTATAGTCCATTATGATTAGTGGTTTGTTGGCATCTTTCTATAGTCCATTATGATTAGTGGTTTGTTGGCATCTTCCTATAGTCCATTATGATTAGTGGTTGACATCTTTCTATAGTCCATTATGATTAGTGGTTGGTTGACATCTTTCTATAGTCCCATTATGATTAGTGGTTGGTTGACATCTTTCTATAGTCCATTATGATTAGTGGTTTGTTGGCATCTTTCTATAGTCCATTATGATTAGTGGTTTGTTGGCATCTTTCTATAGTCCATTATGATTAGTGGTTTGTTGGCATCTTTCTATAGTCCATTATGATTAGTGGTTGACATCTTTCTATAGTCCATTATGGCTAGAGGTTTGTTGACATCTTTATATAGTCCATTATGATTAGTGGTTGACATCTTTCTATAGTCCATTATGATTAGTGGTTTGTTGGCATCTTTCTATAGTCCATTATGATTAGTGGTTTGGTTGACATCTTTCTATAGTTCCATTATGATTAGTGGTTTGTTGACATCTTTTTATAGTCCCAATACGATTAGTGGTTGATTGACATCTTTCTATAGTCCCATTATGATTAGTGGTTGGTTGACATCTTTCTATAGTCCCATTATGAATAGTGGTTTGTTGGCATCTTTATATAGTCCATTATGATTAGTGGTTGACATCTTTCTATAGTCCATTATAATTAGTGGTTTGTTGGCATCTTTCTATAGTCCATTATGATTAGTGGTTTGTTGGCATATTTCTATAGTCCATTATGATTAGTGGTTCACATCTTTCTATAGTCCATTATGATTAGTGGTTTGTTGGCATCTTTCATTATGATTAGTGGTTTGTTGGCATCTTTCTATAGTCCATTATGATTAGTGGTTCGTTGACATCTTTCTATAGTCCATTATGATTAGTGGTTTGTTGACATCTTTCTATAGTCCATTATGAATAGTGGTTTGTTGGCATCTTTCTGTAGTCCCATTTTGATTAGTGGTTGACATCTTTCTATAGTCCATTATGATTAGTGGTTTGTTGGCATCTTTCTTTAGTCCATTATGATTAGTGGTTGACATCTTTCTATAGTCCATTATGATTAGTGGTTTGTTGGCATCTTTCTATAGTCCATTATGATTAGTGGTTGACATCTTTCTATAGTCCATTATGAGTAGTGGTTTGTTGGCATCTTTTTATAGTCCATTATGATTAGTGGTTCACATCTTTCTATAGTCCATTATGATTAGTGGTTTGTTGGCATCTTTCATTATGATTAGTGGTTTGTTGGCATCTTACTATAGTCCATTATGATTAGTGGTTCGTTGACATCTTTCTATAGTCCATTATGATTAGTGGTTTGTTCACATCTTTCTATAGTCCCATTATGATTAGTGGTTGATTGACATCTTTCTATTGTCCCATTATGATTAGTGGTTTGTTCACATCTTTCTATAGTCCCATTATGATTAGTGGTTTGTTGGCATCTTTCTATAGTCCATTATGATTAGTGGTTCACTTCTTTCTATAGTCCATTATGATTAGTGGTTTGTTGGCATCTTTCATTATGATTAGTGGTTTGTTGGCATCTTTCTATAGTCCATTATGATTAGTGGTTCGTTGACATCTTTCTATAGTCCATTATGATTAGTGGTTTGTTGGCATCTTTCTATAGTCCATTATGATTAGTGGTTGACATCTTTCTATAGTCCATTATGATTAGTGGTTTGTTCACATCTTTCTATAGTCCCATTATGATTAGTGGTTTGTTGGCATCTTTCTATAGTCCATTATGATTAGTGGTTCACATCTTTCTGTAGTCCATTATGATTAGTGGTTTGTTGGCATCTTTCTATAGTCCATTATGATTAGTGGTTTGTTGGCATCTTTCTATAGTCCATTATGATTAGTGGTTTGTTGGCATCTTTCTATAGTCCATTATGATTAGTGGTTTGTTGGCATCGTCCATTATGATTAGTGGTTTGTTGGCATCTTTCTATAGTCCATTATGATTAGTGGTTGGTTGACATCTTTCTATAGTCCATTATGATTAGTGGTTTGTTCACATCTTTCTATAGTCCCATTATGATTAGTGGTTGGTTGACATCTTTCTATAGTCCCATTATGATTAGTGGTTGACATCTTTCTATAGTCCATTATGATTAGTGGTTTGTTGGCATCTTTCTATAGTCCATTATGATTAGTGGTTGACATCTTTCTATAGTCCATTATGATTAGTGGTTTGTTCACATCTTTCTATAGTCCCATTATGATTAGTGGTTTGTTGGCATCTTTCTATAGTCCATTATGATTAGTGGTTCACATCTTTCTATAGTCCATTATGATTAGTGGTTTGTTGGCATCTTTCTATAGTCCATTATGATTAGTGGTTTGTTGGCATCTTTCTATAGTCCATTATGATTAGTGGTTGGCATCTTTCTATAGTCCATTATGATTAGTGGTTTGTTCACATCTTTCTATAGTCCAATTATGATTAGTGGTTGGTTGACATCTTTCTATAGTCCATTATGATTAGTGGTTTGTTCACATCTTTCTATAGTCCCATTATGATTAGTGGTTTGTTGGCATCTTTCTATAGTCCATTATGATTAGTGGTTGGCATCTTTCTATAGTCCATTATGATTAGTGGTTTGTTGACATCTTTCTATAGTCCATTATGATTAGTGGTTTGTTAGCATCTTTCTATAGTCCCATTATGATTAGTGGTTTGTTGGCATCTTTCTATAGTCCCATTATGATTAGTGGTTTGTTGGCATCTTTCTATAGTCCATTATGATTAGTGGTTGACATCTTTCTATATTCCATTATGATTAGTGGTTTGTTGGCATCTCTTTATAGTCCATTATGATTAGTGGTTGACATCTTTCTATAGTCCATTATGATTAGTCGTTTGTTCACATCTTTCTATAGTACCATTATGATTAGTGGTTTGTTGGCATCTTTCTATAGTCCATTATGATTAGTGGTTCACATCTTTCTATAGTCCATTATGATTAGTGGTTGGTTGACATCTTTCTATAGTCCATTATGATTAGTGGTTGGTTGACATCTTTCTGTAGTGCCATTATGGCTAGAGGTTTGTTGACATCTTTCTATAGTCCATTGTGATTAGTGGTTGGTTGACATCTTTCTATAGTCCATTATGATTAGTGGTTTGTTGACATCTTTCTATAGTCCATTATGATTAGTGGTTTGGTTGACATCTTTCTATAGTTCCATTATGATTAGTGGTTTGTTGACATCTTTTTATCGTCCCATTATGATTAGTGGTAGGTTGACATCTTTCTATAGTCCCATTATGATTAGTGGTTGGTTGACATCTTTCTATAGTCCCATTATGATTAGTGGTTGGTTGACATCTTTCTATAGTCCCATTATGAATAGTGGTTTGTTGGCATCTTTATATAGTCCATTATGATATGTGGTTGACATCTTTCTATAGTCCATTATGATTAGTGATTTGTTGGCATCTTTCTATAGTCCATTATGATTAGTGGTTTGTTGGCATCTTTTTATAGTCCATTATGATTAGTGGTTCACATCTTTCTATAGTCCATTATGATTAGTGGTTTGTTGGCATCTTTCATTATGATTAGTGGTTTGTTGGCATCTTTCTATAGTCCATTATGATTAGTGGTTGACATCTTTCTATAGTCCATTATGAGTAGTGGTTTGTTCACATCTTTCTATAGTACCATTATGATTAGTGGTTTGTTGGCATCTTTCATTATGATTAGTGGTTTGTTGACATCTTTCTATAGTCCATTATGTTTAGTGGTTTGTTGGCATCTTTCTATAGTCCATTATGATTAGTGGTTGACATCTTTCTATAGTCCATTATGAGTAGTGGTTTGTTCACATCTTTCTATAGTACCATTATGATTAGTGGTTTGTTGGCATCTTTCTATAGTCCATTATGATTAGTGGTTCACATCTTTCTATAGTCCATTATGATTAGTGGTTTGTTGGCATCTTTCTATAGTCCATTATGATTAGTGGTTTGTTGGCATCTTTCTATAGTCCATTATGATTAGTGGTTTGTTGGCATCTTTCTATAGTCCATTATGATTAGTGGTTGACATCTTTCTATAGTCCATTATGATTAGTGGTTTGTTCACATCTTTCTATAGTCCCATTATGATTAGTGGTTGGTTGACATCTTTCTATAGTCCCATTATGATTAGTGGTTTGTTCACATCTTTCTATAGTCCCATTATGATTAGTGGTTGGTTGACATCTTTCTATAGTCCATTATGATTAGTGGTTTGTTCACATCTTTCTATAGTCCCATTATGATTAGTGGTTTGTTGGCATCTTTCTATAGTCCATTATGATTAGTGGTTGACATCTTTCTATAGTCCATTATGATTAGTGGTTTGTTCACATCTTTCTATAGTCCCATTATGATTAGTGGTTTGTTGGCATCTTTCTATAGTCCATTATGATTAGTGGTTGGCATCTTTCTATAGTCCATTATGATTAGTGGTTTGTTGGCATCTTTCTATAGTCCATTATGATTAGTGGTTGACATCTTTCTATAGTCCATTATGATTAGTGGTTTGTTGGCATCTCTCTATAGTCCATTATGATTAGTGGTTGACATCTTTCTATAGTCCATTATGATTAGTGGTTTGTTCACATCTTTCTATAGTCCCATTATGATTAGTGGTTTGTTGGCATCTTTCTATAGTCCATTATGATTAGTGGTTCACATCTTTCTTTAGTCCATTATGATTAGTGGTTGGTTGACATCTTTCTATAGTCCCATTATGAATAGTGGTTTGTTGGCATCTTTATATAGTCCATTATGATTAGTGGTCGACATCTTTCTATAGTCCATTATGATTAGTGGTTTGTTGGCATCTTTCTATAGTCCATTATGATTAGTGGTTTGTTGGCATCTTTCTATAGTCCATTATGATTAGTGGTTCACATCTTTCTATAGTCCATTATGATTAGTGGTTTGTTGGCATCTTTCATTATGATTAGTGGTTTGTTGGCATCTTTCTATAGTCCCATTATGAGTAGTGGTTGGTTGACATCTTTCTATAGTCCATTATGTTTAGTGGTTTGTTGGCATCTTCTATAGTCCATTATGATTAGTGGTTGACATCTTTCTATAGTCCATTATGAGTAGTGGTTTGTTCACATCTTTCTATAGTACCATTATGATTAGTGGTTTGTTGGCATCTTTCTATAGTCCATTATGATTAGTGGTTCACATCTTTCTATAGTCCATTATGATTAGTGGTTTGTTGGCATCTTTCTATAGTCCATTATGATTAGTGGTTTGTTGGCATCTTTCTATAGTCCATTATGATTAGTGGTTGACATCTTTCTATAGTCCATTATGATTAGTGGTTTGTTCACATCTTTCTATAGTCCCATTATGATTAGTGGTTGGTTGACATCTTTCTATAATCCCATTATGATTAGTGGTTTGTTCACATCTTTCTATAGTCCCATTATGATTAGTGGTTGGTTGACATCTTTCTATAGTCCATTATGATTAGTGGTTTGTTCACATCTTTCTATAGTCCCATTATGATTAGTGGTTTGTTGGCATCTTTCTATAGTCCATTATGATTAGTGGTTGACATCTTTCTATAGTCCATTATGATTAGTGGTTTGTTGACATCTTTCTATAGTCCATTATGATTAGTGGTTTGTTGGCATTTTTCTATAGTCCCATTATGATTAGTGGTTGACATCTTTCTATAGTCCATTATGATTAGTGGTTTGTTCACATCTTTCTATAGTCCCATTATGATTAGTGGTTGGTTGACATCTTTCTATAGTCCATTATGATTAGTGGTTTGTTCACATCTTTCTATAGTCCCATTATGATTAGTGGTTTGTTGGCATCTTTCTATAGTCCATTATGATTAGTGGTTGGCATCTTTCTATAGTCCATTATGATTAGTGGTTTGTTGACATCTTTCTATAGTCCATTATGATTAGTGGTTGACATCTTTCTATAGTCCATTATGATTAGTGGTTTGTTGGCATCTCTCTATAGTCCATTATGATTAGTGGTTGACATCTTTCTATAGTCCATTATGATTAGTGGTTTGTTCACATCTTTCTATAGTCCCATTATGATTAGTGGTTTGTTGGCATCTTTCTATAGTCCATTATGATTAGTGATTCACATCTTTCTTTAGTCCATTATGATTAGTGGTTGGTTGACATCTTTCTATAGTCCCATTATGAATAGTGGTTTGTTGGCATCTTTATATAGTCCATTATGATTAGTGGTCGACATCTTTCTATAGTCCATTATGATTAGTGGTTTGTTGGCATCTTTCTATAGTCCATTATGATTAGTGGTTTGTTGGCATCTTTCTATAGTCCATTATGATTAGTGGTTCACATCTTTCTATAGTCCATTATGATTAGTGGTTTGTTGGCATCTTTCATTATGATTAGTGGTTTGTTGGCATCTTTCTATAGTCCATTATGATTAGAGGTTTGTTGACATCTTTCTATAGTCCATTATGATTAGTGGTTTGTTCACATCTTTCTATAGTCCCATTATGAGTAGTGGTTGGTTGACATCTTTCTATAGTCCATTATGATTAGTGGTTTGTTCACATCTTTCTATAGTCCATTATGATTAGTGGTTGGCATCTTTCTATAGTACATTATGATTAGTGGTTTGTTGACATCTTTCTATAGTCCATTATGATTAGTGGTTTGTTGGCATCTTTCTATAGTCCCATTATGATTAGTGGTTTGTTGGCATCTTTCTATAGTCCATTATGATTAGTGGTTGACATCTTTCTATAGTCCATTATGATTAGTGGTTTGTTGGCATCTTTCTATAGTCCATTATGATTAGTGGTTCACATCTTTCTATAGTCCATTATGAGTAGTGGTTTGTTCACATCTTTCTATAGTACCATTATGATTAGTGGTTTGTTGGCATCTTTCTATAGTCCATTATGATTAGTGGTTCACATCTTTCTATAGTCCATTATGATTAGTGGTTTGTTGGCATCTTGCTATAGTCCATTATGATTAGTGGTTTGTTGGCATCTTTCTATAGTCCATTATGATTAGTGGTTTGTTGGCATCTTTCTATAGTCCATTATGATTAGTGGTTTGTTCACATCTTTCTATAGTCCCATTATGATTAGTGGTTTGTTGGGATCTTTCTATAGTCCATTATGATTAGTGGTTGACATCTTTCTATAGTCCATTATGATTAGTGGTTTGTTCACATCTTTCTATAGTCCCATTATGATTAGTGGTTGGTTGACATCTTTCTATAGTCCATTATGATTAGTGGTTTGTTCACATCTTTCTATAGTCCCATTATGATTAGTGGTTTGTTGGCATCTTTCTATAGTCCATTATGATTAGTGGTTTGTTCACATCTTTCTATAGTCCCATTATGATTAGTGGTTGGTTGACATCTTTCTATAGTCCATTATGATTAGTGGTTTGTTCACATCTTTCTATAGTCCCATTATGATTAGTGGTTTGTTGGCATCTTTCTATAGTCCATTATTAGTGGTTGACATCTTTCTATAGTCCATTATGATTAGAGGTTTGTTGGCATCTTTCTATAGTCCATTATGATTAGTGGTTGACATCTTTCTATAGTCCATTATGATTAGTGGTTTGTTCACATCTTTCTATAGCCCCATTATGATTAGTGGTTTGTTGGCATCTTTCTATAGTCCATTATGATTAGTGGTTCACATCTTTCTATAGTCCATTATGATTAGTGGTTTGTTGGCATCTTTCTATAGTCCATTATGATTAGTGGTTTGTTGGAATCTTTCTATAGTCCATTATGATTAGTGGTTCGTTGACATCTTTCTATAGTCCATTATGATTAGTGGTTTGTTCACATCTTTCTATAGTCCCATTATGATTAGTGGTTGGTTGACATCTTTCTATAGTCCATTATGATTAGTTGTTTGTTGGCATCTTTCTATAGTCCCATTATGATTAGTGGTTTGTTGGCATCATTCTATAGTCCATTATGATTAGTGGTTGACATCTTTCTATAGTCCATTATGAGTAGTGGTTTGTTCACATCTTTCTATAGTCCCATTATGATTAGTGGTTTGTTGGCATCTTTCTATAGTCCATTATGATTAGTGGTTCACATCTTTCTATAGTCCATTATGATTAGTGGTTTGTTGGCATCTTTCTATAGTCCATTATGATTAGTGGTTTGTTGGCATCTTTCTATAGTCCATTATGATTAGTGGTTCGTTGACATCTTTCTATAGTCCATTGTGATTTGTGGTTTGTTCACATCTTTCTATAGTCCCATTATGATTAGTGGTTTGTTGGCATCTTTTTATAGTCCATTATGATTAGTGGTTCGTTGACATCTTTCTATAGTCCATTATGATTAGTGGTTTGTTGGCATCTTTCTATAGTCCATTATCATTAGTGGTTCACATCTTTCTATAGTCCATTATGATTAGTGGTTTGTTGGCATCTTTCATTATGTTTAGTGGTTTTTTGGCATCTTTCTATAGTCCATTATGATTAGTGGTTCGTTGACATCTTTCTATAGTCCATTATGATTAGTGGTTTGTTCACATCTTTCTATAGTCCCATTATGATTAGTGGTTGGTTGACATCTTTCTATTGTCCCATTATGATTAGTGGTTTGTTCACATCTTTCTATAGTCCCATTATGATTAGTGGTTGGTTGACATCTTTCTATAGTCCATTATGAGTAGTGGTTTGTTCACATCTTTCTATAGTCCCATTATGATTAGTGGTTTGTTGGCATCTTTCTATAGTCCATTATGATTAGTGGTTCACATCTTTCTATAGTCCATTATGATTAGTGGTTTGTTGGCATCTTTCTATAGTCCATTATGATTAGTGGTTTGTTGGCATCTTTCTATAGTCCATTTTGATTAGTGGTTCGTTGACATCTTTCTATAGTCCATTGTGATTAGTGGTTTGTTCACATCTTTCTATAGTCCCATTATGATTAGTGGTTGGTTGACATCTTTCTATTGTCCCATTATGATTAGTGGTTTTTTGGCATCTTTCTATAGTCCATTATGATTAGTGGTTCGTTGACATCTTTCTATAGTCCATTATGATTAGTGGTTTGTTCACATCTTTCTATAGTCCCATTATGATTAGTGGTTGGTTGACATCTTTCTATAGTCCCATTATGATTAGTGGTTTGTTGGCATCTTTCTATAGTCCATTATGATTAGTGGTTCACATCTTTCTATAGTCCATTATGATTAGTGGTTTGTTGGCATCTTTCTATAGTCCATTATGATTAGTGGTTTGTTGGCATCTTTCTATAGTCCATTTTGATTAGTGGTTCGTTGACATCTTTCTATAGTCCATTGTGATTAGTGGTTTGTTCACATCTTTCTATAGTCCCATTATGATTAGTGGTTTGTTGGCATCTTTCTATAGTCCATTATGATTAGTGGTTTGTTGGCATCTTTCTATAGTCCATTTTGATTAGTGGTTCACATCTTTCTATAGTCCATTATGATTAGTGGTTTGTTGGCATCTTTCATTATGTTTAGTGGTTTTTTGGCATCTTTCTATAGTCCATTATGATTAGTGGTTCGTTGACATCTTTCTATAGTCCATTATGATTAGTGGTTTGTTCACATCTTTCTATAGTCCCATTATGATTAGTGGTTGGTTGACATCTTTCTATTGTCCCATTATGATTAGTGGTTTGTTCACATCTTTCTATAGTCCCATTATGATTAGTGGTTGGTTGACATCTTTCTATAGTCCATTATGATTAGTGGTTTGTTCACATCTTTCTATAGTCCCATTATGATTAGTGGTTTGTTGGCATCTGTCTATAGTCCATTATGATTAGTGGTTGGCATCTTTCTATAGTCCATTATGATTAGTGGTTTGTTGACATCTTTCTATAGTCCATTATGATTAGTGGTTTGTTGGCATCTTTCTATAGTCCCATTATGATTTGTGGTTTGTTGGCATCTTTCTATAGTCCATTATGATTAGTGGTTTGTTGGCATCTTTCTATAGTCCCATTATGATTTGTGGTTTGTTGGCATCTTTCTATAGTCCCATTATGATTATTGGTTGGTTGACATCTTTCTATATTCCATTATGATTAGTGGTTTGTTCACATCTTTCTATAGTCCCATTATGATTAGTGGTTGGCATCTTTCTATAGTCCATTATGATTAGTGGTTTGTTGACATCTTTCTATAGTCCATTATGATTAGTGGTTTGTTGGCATCTATCTATAGTCCCATTATGATTTGTGGTTTGTTGGCATCTTTCTATAGTCCATTATGATTAGTGGTTGACATCTTTCTATAGTCCATTATGATTAGTGGTTTGTTGGCATCTTTCTATAGTCCATTATGATTAGTGGTTGACATCTTTCTATAGTCCATTATGATTAGTGGTTTGTTCACATCTTTCTATAGCCCCATTATGATTAGTGGTTTGTTGGCATTTTTCTATAGTCCATTATGATTAGTGGTTCACATCTTTCTATAGTCCATTATGATTAGTGGTTCGTTGACATCTTTCTATAGTCCATTATGATTAGTGGTTTGTTCACATCTTTCTATAGTCCCATTATGATTAGTGATTGGTTGACATCTTTCTATAGTCCATTATGATTAGTTGTTTGTTGGCATCTTTCTATAGTCCCATTATGATTAGTGGTTGACATCTTTCTATAGTCCATTATGATTAGTGGTTTGTTGGCATCTTGCTATAGTCCATTATGATTAGTGGTTGACATCTTTCTATAGTCCATTATGAGTAGTGGTTTGTTCACATCTTTCTATAGTCCATTATGATTAGTGGTTCACATCTTTCTATAGTCCATTATGATTAGTGGTTTGTTGGCATCTTTCTATAGTCCATTATGATTAGTGGTTCGTTGACATCTTTCTATAGTCCATTGTGATTAGTGGTTTGTTCACATCTTTCTATAGTCCCATTATGATTAGTGGTTTGTTGGCATCTTCTATAGTCCATTATGATTAGTGGTTCGTTGACATCTTTCTATAGTCCATTATGATTAGTGGTTTGTTGGCATCTTTCTATAGTCCATTATGATTAGTGGTTCACATCTTTCTATAGTCCATTATGATTAGTGGTTTGTTGGCATCTTTCTATAGTCCATTATGATTAGTGGTTCACATCTTTCTATAGTCCATTATGATTAGTGGTTTGTTGGCATCTCTCATTATGTTTAGTGGTTTGTTGGCATCTTTCTATAGTCCATTATGATTAGTGGTTTGTTCACATCTTTCTATAGTCCCATTATGATTAGTGGTTGGATGACATCTTTCTATTGTCCCATTATGATTAGTGGTTTGTTCACATCTTTCTATAGTCCCATTATGATTAGTGGTTGGTTGACATCTTTCTATAGTCCCATTATGATTAGTGGTTGGTTGACATCTTTCTATAGTCCATTATGATTAGTGGTTGACATCTTTCTATAGTCCATTATGATTAGAGGTTTGTTGGCATCTTTCTATAGTCCATTATGATTAGTGGTTGACATCTTTCTATAGTCCATTATGATTAGTGGTTTGTTCACATCTTTCTATAGCCCCATTATGATTAGTGGTTTGTTGGCATCTTTCTATAGTCCCATTATGATTAGTGGTTTGTTGGCATCATTCTATAGTCCATTATGATTAGTGGTTGACATCTTTCTATAGTCCATTATGAGTAGTGGTTTGTTCACATCTTTCTATAGTCCCATTATGATTAGTGGTTTGTTGGCATCTTTCTATAGTCCATTATGATTAGTGGTTCACATCTTTCTATAGTCCATTATGATTAGTGGTTTGTTGGCATCTTTCTATAGTCCATTATGATTAGTGGTTTGTTGGCATCTTTCTATAGTCCATTATGATTAGTGGTTCGTTGACATCTTTCTATAGTCCATTGTGATTTGTGGTTTGTTCACATCTTTCTATAGTCCCATTATGATTAGTGGTTTGTTGGCATCTTTTTATAGTCCATTATGATTAGTGGTTCGTTGACATCTTTCTATAGTCCATTATGATTAGTGGTTTGTTGGCATCTTTCTATAGTCCATTATGATTAGTGGTTTGTTCACATCTTTCTATAGTCCCATTATGATTAGTGGTTGGTTGACATCTTTCTATAGTCCATTATGAGTAGTGGTTTGTTCACATCTTTCTATAGTCCCATTATGATTAGTGGTTTGTTGGCATCTTTCTATAGTCCATTATGATTAGTGGTTCACATCTTTCTATAGTCCATTATGATTAGTGGTTTGTTGGCATCTTTCTATAGTCCATTATGATTAGTGGTTTGTTGGCATCTTTCTATAGTCCATTTTGATTAGTGGTTCGTTGACATCTTTCTATAGTCCATTGTGATTAGTGGTTTGTTTACATCTTTCTATAGTCCCATTATGATTAGTGGTTTGTTGGCATCTTTCTATAGTCCATTATGATTAGTGGTTTGTTGGCATCTTTCTATAGTCCATTATGATTAATGGTTTGTTCACATCTTTCTATAGTCCCATTATGATTAGTGGTTGGTTGACATCTTTCTATTGTCCCATTATGATTAGTGGTTTGTTCACATCTTTCTATAGTCCCATTATGATTAGTGGTTGGTTGACATCTTTCTATAGTCCATTATGATTAGTGGTTCACATCTTTCTATAGTCCATTATGATTAGTGGTTTGTTGGCATCTTTCTATAGTCCATTATGATTAGTGGTTTGTTGGCATCTTTCTATAGTCCATTTTGATTAGTGGTTCGTTGACATCTTTCTATAGTCCATTGTGATTAGTGGTTAGTTCACATCTTTCTATAGTCCCATTATGATTAGTGGTTTGTTGGCATCTTTCTATAGTCCATTATGATTAGTGGTTTGTTGGCATCTTTCTATAGTCCATTATGATTAGTGGTTCACATCTTTCTATAGTCCATTATGATTAGTGGTTTGTTGGCATCTTTCATTATGTTTAGTGGTTTTTTGGCATCTTTCTATAGTCCATTATGATTAGTGGTTCGTTGACATCTTTCTATAGTCCATTATGATTAGTGGTTTGTTCACATCTTTCTATAGTCCCATTATGATTAGTGGTTGGTTGACATCTTTCTATTGTCCCATTATGATTAGTGGTTTGTTCACATCTTTCTATAGTCCCATTATGATTAGTGGTTGGTTGACATCTTTCTATAGTCCATTATGATTAGTGGTTTGTTCACATCTTTCTATAGTCCCATTATGATTAGTGGTTTGTTGGCATCTGTCTATAGTCCATTATGATTAGTGGTTGGCATCTTTCTATAGTCCATTATGATTAGTGGTTTGTTGACATCTTTCTATAGTCCATTATGATTAGTCGTTTGTTGGCATCTTTCTATAGTCCCATTATGATTTGTGGTTTGTTGGCATCTTTCTATAGTCCATTATGATTAGTGGTTTGTTGGCATCTTTCTATAGTCCCATTATGATTTGTGGTTTGTTGGCATCTTTCTATAGTCCCATTATGATTATTGGTTGGTTGACATCTTTCTATATTCCATTATGATTAGTGGTTTGTTCACATCTTTCTATAGTCCCATTATGATTAGTGGTTGGCATCTTTCTATAGTCCATTATGATTAGTGGTTTGTTGACATCTTTCTATAGTCCATTATGATTAGTGGTTTGTTGGCATCTATGTATAGTCCCATTATGATTTGTGGTTTGTTGGCATCTTTCTATAGTCCATTATGATTAGTGGTTGACATCTTTCTATAGTCCATTATGATTAGTGGTTTGTTGGCATCTTTCTATAGTCCATTATGATTAGTGGTTGACATCTTTCTATAGTCCATTATGATTAGTGGTTTGTTGGCATCTTTCATTATGTTTAGTGGTTTTTTGGCATCTTTCTATAGTCCATTATGATTAGTGGTTCGTTGACATCTTTCTATAGTCCATTATGATTAGTGGTTTGTTCACATCTTTCTATAGTCCCATTATGATTAGTGGTTTGTTGGCATCTTTCTATAGTCCATTATGATTAGTGGTTCACATCTTTCTATAGTCCATTATGATTAGTGGTTTGTTGGCATCTTTCTATAGTCCATTATGATTAGTGGTTTGTTGGCATCTTTCTATAGTCCATTTTGATTAGTGGTTCGTTGACATCTTTCTATAGTCCATTGTGATTAGTGGTTAGTTCACATCTTTCTATAGTCCCATTATGATTAGTGGTTTGTTGGCATCTTTCTATAGTCCATTATGATTAGTGGTTTGTTGGCATCTTTCTATAGTCCATTATGATTAGTGGTTCACATCTTTCTATAGTCCATTATGATTAGTGGTTTGTTGGCATCTTTCATTATGTTTAGTGGTTTTTTGGCATCTTTCTATAGTCCATTATGATTAGTGGTTCGTTGACATCTTTCTATAGTCCATTATGATTAGTGGTTTGTTCACATCTTTCTATAGTCCCATTATGATTAGTGGTTGGTTGACATCTTTCTATTGTCCCATTATGATTAGTGGTTTGTTCACATCTTTCTATAGTCCCATTATGATTAGTGGTTGGTTGACATCTTTCTATAGTCCATTATGATTAGTGGTTTGTTCACATCTTTCTATAGTCCCATTATGATTAGTGGTTTGTTGGCATCTGTCTATAGTCCATTATGATTAGTGGTTGGCATCTTTCTATAGTCCATTATGATTAGTGGTTTGTTGACATCTTTCTATAGTCCATTATGATTAGTGGTTTGTTGGCATCTTTCTATAGTCCCATTATGATTTGTGGTTTGTTGGCATCTTTCTATAGTCCATTATGATTAGTGGTTTGTTGGCATCTTTCTATAGTCCCATTATGATTTGTGGTTTGTTGGCATCTTTCTATAGTCCCATTATGATTATTGGTTGGTTGACATCTTTCTATATTCCATTATGATTAGTGGTTTGTTCACATCTTTCTATAGTCCCATTATGATTAGTGGTTGGCATCTTTCTATAGTCCATTATGATTAGTGGTTTGTTGACATCTTTCTATAGTCCATTATGATTAGTGGTTTGTTGGCATCTATGTATAGTCCCATTATGATTTGTGGTTTGTTGGCATCTTTCTATAGTCCATTATGATTAGTGGTTGACATCTTTCTATAGTCCATTATGATTAGTGGTTTGTTGGCATCTTTCTATAGTCCATTATGATTAGTGGTTGACATCTTTCTATAGTCCATTATGATTAGTGGTTTGTTCACTTCTTTCTATAGCCCCATTATGATTAGTGGTTTGTTGGCATTTTTCTATAGTCCATTATGATTAGTGGTTCACATCTTTCTATAGTCCATTATGATTAGTGGTTCGTTGACATCTTTCTATAGTCCATTATGATTAGTGGTTTGTTCACATCTTTCTATAGTCCCATTATGATTAGTGATTGGTTGACATCTTTCAATAGTCCATTATGATTAGTTGTTTGTTGGCATCTTTCTATAGTCCCATTATGATTAGTGGTTGACATCTTTCTATAGTCCATTATGATTAGTGGTTTGTTGGCATCTTGCTATAGTCCATTATGATTAGTGGTTGACATCTTTCTATAGTCCATTATGAGTAGTGGTTTGTTCACATCTTTCTATAGTCCATTATGATTAGTGGTTCACATCTTTCTATAGTCCCATTATGATTAGTGGTTTGTTGGCATCTTTCTATAGTCCATTATGATTAGTGGTTCGTTGACATCTTTCTATAGTCCATTATGATTAGTGGTTTGTTGGCATCTTTCTATAGTCCATTATGATTAGTGGTTCACATCTTTCTATAGTCCATTATGATTAGTGGTTTGTTGGCATCTTTCTATAGTCCATTATGATTAGTGGTTCACATCTTTCTATAGTCCATTATTATTAGTGGTTTGTTGGCATCTCTCATTATGTTTAGTGGTTTGTTGGCATCTTTCTATAGTCCATTATGATTAGTGGTTTGTTCACATCTTTCTATAGTCCCATTATGATTAGTGGTTGGATGACATCTTTCTATTGTCCCATTATGATTAGTGGTTTGTTCACATCTTTCTATAGTCCCATTATGATTAGTGGTTTGTTGGCATCTTTTTATAGTCCATTATGATTAGTGGTTCGTTGACATCTTTCTATAGTCCATTATGATTAGTGGTTTGTTGGCATCTTTCTATAGTCCATTATCATTAGTGGTTCACATCTTTCTATAGTCCATTATGATTAGTGGTTTGTTGGCATCTTTCATTATGTTTAGTGGTTTTTTGGCATCTTTCTATAGTCCATTATGATTAGTGGTTTGTTCACATCTTTCTATAGTCCCATTATGATTAGTGGTTGGTTGACATCTTTCTATAGTCCATTATGAGTAGTGGTTTGTTCACATCTTTCTATAGTCCCATTATGATTAGTGGTTTGTTGGCATCTTTCTATAGTCCATTATGATTAGTGGTTCACATCTTTCTATAGTCCATTATGATTAGTGGTTTGTTGGCATCTTTCTATAGTCCATTATGATTAGTGGTTTGTTGGCATCTTTCTATAGTCCATTTTGATTAGTGGTTCGTTGACATCTTTCTATAGTCCATTGTGATTAGTGGTTTGTTTACATCTTTCTATAGTCCCATTATGATTAGTGGTTTGTTGGCATCTTTCTATAGTCCATTATGATTAGTGGTTTGTTGGCATCTTTCTATAGTCCATTATGATTAGTGGTTTGTTCACATCTTTCTATAGTCCCATTATGATTAGTGGTTGGTTGACATCTTTCTATTGTCCCATTATGATTAGTGGTTTGTTCACATCTTTCTATAGTCCCATTATGATTAGTGGTTGGTTGACATCTTTCTATAGTCCATTATGAGTAGTGGTTTGTTCACATCTTTCTATAGTCCCATTATGATTAGTGGTTTGTTGGCATCTTTCTATAGTCCATTATGATTAGTGGTTCACATCTTTCTATAGTCCATTATGATTAGTGGTTTGTTGGCATCTTTCTATAGTCCATTATGATTAGTGGTTTGTTGGCATCTTTCTATAGTCCATTTTGATTAGTGGTTCGTTGACATCTTTCTATAGTCCATTGTGATTAGTGGTTAGTTCACATCTTTCTATAGTCCCATTATGATTAGTGGTTTGTTGGCATCTTTCTATAGTCCATTATGATTAGTGGTTTGTTGGCATCTTTCTATAGTCCATTATGATTAGTGGTTCACATCTTTCTATAGTCCATTATGATTAGTGGTTTGTTGGCATCTTTCATTATGTTTAGTGGTTTTTTGGCATCTTTCTATAGTCCATTATGATTAGTGGTTCGTTGACATCTTTCTATAGTCCATTATGATTAGTGGTTTGTTCACATCTTTCTATAGTCCCATTATGATTAGTGGTTGGTTGACATCTTTCTATTGTCCCATTATGATTAGTGGTTTGTTCACATCTTTCTATAGTCCCATTATGATTAGTGGTTGGTTGACATCTTTCTATAGTCCATTATGATTAGTGGTTTGTTCACATCTTTCTATAGTCCCATTATGATTAGTGGTTTGTTGGCATCTGTCTATAGTCCATTATGATTAGTGGTTGGCATCTTTCTATAGTCCATTATGATTAGTGGTTTGTTGACATCTTTCTATAGTCCATTATGATTAGTGGTTTGTTGGCATCTTTCTATAGTCCCATTATGATTTGTGGTTTGTTGGCATCTTTCTATAGTCCATTATGATTAGTGGTTTGTTGGCATCTTTCTATAGTCCCATTATGATTTGTGGTTTGTTGGCATCTTTCTATAGTCCCATTATGATTATTGGTTGGTTGACATCTTTCTATATTCCATTATGATTAGTGGTTTGTTCACATCTTTCTATAGTCCCATTATGATTAGTGGTTGGCATCTTTCTATAGTCCATTATGATTAGTGGTTTGTTGACATCTTTCTATAGTCCATTATGATTAGTGGTTTGTTGGCATCTATGTATAGTCCCATTATGATTTGTGGTTTGTTGGCATCTTTCTATAGTCCATTATGATTAGTGGTTGACATCTTTCTATAGTCCATTATGATTAGTGGTTTGTTGGCATCTTTCTATAGTCCATTATGATTAGTGGTTGACATCTTTCTATAGTCCATTATGATTAGTGGTTTGTTGGCATCTTTCATTATGTTTAGTGGTTTTTTGGCATCTTTCTATAGTCCATTATGATTAGTGGTTCGTTGACATCTTTCTATAGTCCATTATGATTAGTGGTTTGTTCACATCTTTCTATAGTCCCATTATGATTAGTGGTTTGTTGGCATCTTTCTATAGTCCATTATGATTAGTGGTTCACATCTTTCTATAGTCCATTATGATTAGTGGTTTGTTGGCATCTTTCTATAGTCCATTATGATTAGTGGTTTGTTGGCATCTTTCTATAGTCCATTTTGATTAGTGGTTCGTTGACATCTTTCTATAGTCCATTGTGATTAGTGGTTAGTTCACATCTTTCTATAGTCCCATTATGATTAGTGGTTTGTTGGCATCTTTCTATAGTCCATTATGATTAGTGGTTTGTTGGCATCTTTCTATAGTCCATTATGATTAGTGGTTCACATCTTTCTATAGTCCATTATGATTAGTGGTTTGTTGGCATCTTTCATTATGTTTAGTGGTTTTTTGGCATCTTTCTATAGTCCATTATGATTAGTGGTTCGTTGACATCTTTCTATAGTCCATTATGATTAGTGGTTGGTTGACATCTTTCTATTGTCCCATTATGATTAGTGGTTTGTTCACATCTTTCTATAGTCCCATTATGATTAGTGGTTGGTTGACATCTTTCTATTGTCCCATTATGATTAGTGGTTAGTTCACATCTTTCTATAGTCCCATTATGATTAGTGGTTTGTTGGCATCTTTCTATAGTCCATTATGATTAGTGGTTTGTTGGCATCTTTCTATAGTCCATTATGATTAGTGGTTCACATCTTTCTATAGTCCATTATGATTAGTGGTTTGTTGGCATCTTTCATTATGTTTAGTGGTTTTTTGGCATCTTTCTATAGTCCATTATGATTAGTGGTTCGTTGACATCTTTCTATAGTCCATTATGATTAGTGGTTTGTTCACATCTTTCTATAGTCCCATTATGATTAGTGGTTGGTTGACATCTTTCTATTGTCCCATTATGATTAGTGGTTTGTTCACATCTTTCTATAGTCCCATTATGATTAGTGGTTGGTTGACATCTTTCTATAGTCCATTATGATTAGTGGTTTGTTCACATCTTTCTATAGTCCCATTATGATTAGTGGTTTGTTGGCATCTGTCTATAGTCCATTATGATTAGTGGTTGGCATCTTTCTATAGTCCATTATGATTAGTGGTTTGTTGACATCTTTCTATAGTCCATTATGATTAGTGGTTTGTTGGCATCTTTCTATAGTCCCATTATGATTTGTGGTTTGTTGGCATCTTTCTATAGTCCATTATGATTAGTGGTTTGTTGGCATCTTTCTATAGTCCCATTATGATTTGTGGTTTGTTGGCATCTTTCTATAGTCCCATTATGATTATTGGTTGGTTGACATCTTTCTATATTCCATTATGATTAGTGGTTTGTTCACATCTTTCTATAGTCCCATTATGATTAGTGGTTGGCATCTTTCTATAGTCCATTATGATTAGTGGTTTGTTGACATCTTTCTATAGTCCATTATGATTAGTGGTTTGTTGGCATCTATGTATAGTCCCATTATGATTTGTGGTTTGTTGGCATCTTTCTATAGTCCATTATGATTAGTGGTTGACATCTTTCTATAGTCCATTATGATTAGTGGTTTGTTGGCATCTTTCTATAGTCCATTATGATTAGTGGTTGACATCTTTCTATAGTCCATTATGATTAGTGGTTTGTTGGCATCTTTCATTATGTTTAGTGGTTTTTTGGCATCTTTCTATAGTCCATTATGATTAGTGGTTCGTTGACATCTTTCTATAGTCCATTATGATTAGTGGTTTGTTCACATCTTTCTATAGTCCCATTATGATTAGTGGTTTGTTGGCATCTTTCTATAGTCCATTATGATTAGTGGTTCACATCTTTCTATAGTCCATTATGATTAGTGGTTTGTTGGCATCTTTCTATAGTCCATTATGATTAGTGGTTTGTTGGCATCTTTCTATAGTCCATTTTGATTAGTGGTTCGTTGACATCTTTCTATAGTCCATTGTGATTAGTGGTTAGTTCACATCTTTCTATAGTCCCATTATGATTAGTGGTTTGTTGGCATCTTTCTATAGTCCATTATGATTAGTGGTTTGTTGGCATCTTTCTATAGTCCATTATGATTAGTGGTTCACATCTTTCTATAGTCCATTATGATTAGTGGTTTGTTGGCATCTTTCATTATGTTTAGTGGTTTTTTGGCATCTTTCTATAGTCCATTATGATTAGTGGTTCGTTGACATCTTTCTATAGTCCATTATGATTAGTGGTTTGTTCACATCTTTCTATAGTCCCATTATGATTAGTGGTTGGTTGACATCTTTCTATTGTCCCATTATGATTAGTGGTTTGTTCACATCTTTCTATAGTCCCATTATGATTAGTGGTTGGTTGACATCTTTCTATAGTCCATTATGATTAGTGGTTTGTTCACATCTTTCTATAGTCCCATTATGATTAGTGGTTTGTTGGCATCTGTCTATAGTCCATTATGATTAGTGGTTGGCATCTTTCTATAGTCCATTATGATTAGTGGTTTGTTGACATCTTTCTATAGTCCATTATGATTAGTGGTTTGTTGGCATCTTTCTATAGTCCCATTATGATTTGTGGTTTGTTGGCATCTTTCTATAGTCCATTATGATTAGTGGTTTGTTGGCATCTTTCTATAGTCCCATTATGATTTGTGGTTTGTTGGCATCTTTCTATAGTCCCATTATGATTATTGGTTGGTTGACATCTTTCTATATTCCATTATGATTAGTGGTTTGTTCACATCTTTCTATAGTCCCATTATGATTAGTGGTTGGCATCTTTCTATAGTCCATTATGATTAGTGGTTTGTTGACATCTTTCTATAGTCCATTATGATTAGTGGTTTGTTGGCATCTATGTATAGTCCCATTATGATTTGTGGTTTGTTGGCATCTTTCTATAGTCCATTATGATTAGTGGTTGACATCTTTCTATAGTCCATTATGATTAGTGGTTTGTTGGCATCTTTCTATAGTCCATTATGATTAGTGGTTGACATCTTTCTATAGTCCATTATGATTAGTGGTTTGTTCACATCTTTCTATAGCCCCATTATGATTAGTGGTTTGTTGGCATTTTTCTATAGTCCATTATGATTAGTGGTTCACATCTTTCTATAGTCCATTATGATTAGTGGTTCGTTGACATCTTTCTATAGTCCATTATGATTAGTGGTTTGTTCACATCTTTCTATAGTCCCATTATGATTAGTGATTGGTTGACATCTTTCAATAGTCCATTATGATTAGTTGTTTGTTGGCATCTTTCTATAGTCCCATTATGATTAGTGGTTGACATCTTTCTATAGTCCATTATGATTAGTGGTTTGTTGGCATCTTGCTATAGTCCATTATGATTAGTGGTTGACATCTTTCTATAGTCCATTATGAGTAGTGGTTTGTTCACATCTTTCTATAGTCCATTATGATTAGTGGTTCACATCTTTCTATAGTCCCATTATGATTAGTGGTTTGTTGGCATCTTTCTATAGTCCATTATGATTAGTGGTTCGTTGACATCTTTCTATAGTCCATTATGATTAGTGGTTTGTTGGCATCTTTCTATAGTCCATTATGATTAGTGGTTCACATCTTTCTATAGTCCATTATGATTAGTGGTTTGTTGGCATCTTTCTATAGTCCATTATGATTAGTGGTTCACATCTTTCTATAGTCCATTATGATTAGTGGTTTGTTGGCATCTCTCATTATGTTTAGTGGTTTGTTGGCATCTTTCTATAGTCCATTATGATTAGTGGTTTGTTCACATCTTTCTATAGTCCCATTATGATTAGTGGTTGGATGACATCTTTCTATTGTCCCATTATGATTAGTGGTTTGTTCACATCTTTCTATAGTCCCATTATGATTAGTGGTTGGTTGACATCTTTCTATAGTCCCATTATGATTAGTGGTTGGTTGACATCTTTCTATAGTCCATTATGATTAGTGGTTGACATCTTTCTATAGTCCATTATGATTAGAGGTTTGTTGGCATCTTTCTATAGTCCATTATGATTAGTGGTTGACATCTTTCTATAGTCCATTATGATTAGTGGTTTGTTCACATCTTTCTATAGCCCCATTATGATTAGTGGTTTGTTGGCATCTTTCTATAGTCCATTATGATTAGTGGTTCACATCTTTCTATAGTCCATTATGATTAGTGGTTTGTTGGCATCTTTCTATAGTCCATTATGATTAGTGGTTTGTTGGAATCTTTCTATAGTCCATTATGATTAGTGGTTCGTTGACATCTTTCTATAGTCCATTATGATTAGTGGTTTGTTCACATCTTTCTATAGTCCCATTATGATTAGTGGTTGGTTGACATCTTTCTATAGTCCATTATGATTAGTTGTTTGTTGGCATCTTTCTATAGTCCCATTATGATTAGTGGTTTGTTGGCATCATTCTATAGTCCATTATGATTAGTGGTTGACATCTTTCTATAGTCCATTATGAGTAGTGGTTTGTTCACATCTTTCTATAGTCCCATTATGATTAGTGGTTTGTTGGCATCTTTCTATAGTCCATTATGATTAGTGGTTCACATCTTTCTATAGTCCATTATGATTAGTGGTTTGTTGGCATCTTTCTATAGTCCATTATGATTAGTGGTTTGTTGGCATCTTTCTATAGTCCATTATGATTAGTGGTTCGTTGACATCTTTCTATAGTCCATTGTGATTTGTGGTTTGTTCACATCTTTCTATAGTCCCATTATGATTAGTGGTTTGTTGGCATCTTTTTATAGTCCATTATGATTAGTGGTTCGTTGACATCTTTCTATAGTCCATTATGATTAGTGGTTTGTTGGCATCTTTCTATAGTCCATTATCATTAGTGGTTCACATCTTTCTATAGTCCATTATGATTAGTGGTTTGTTGGCATCTTTCATTATGTTTAGTGGTTTTTTGGCATCTTTCTATAGTCCATTATGATTAGTGGTTCGTTGACATCTTTCTATAGTCCATTATGATTAGTGGTTTGTTCACATCTTTCTATAGTCCCATTATGATTAGTGGTTGGTTGACATCTTTCTATTGTCCCATTATGATTAGTGGTTTGTTCACATCTTTCTATAGTCCCATTATGATTAGTGATTGGTTGACATCTTTCTATAGTCCATTATGATTAGTGGTTTGTTGGCATCTTTCATTATGTTTAGTGGTTTTTTGGCATCTTTCTATAGTCCATTATGATTAGTGGTTCGTTGACATCTTTCTATAGTCCATTATGATTAGTGGTTTGTTCACATCTTTCTATAGTCCCATTATGATTAGTGGTTGGTTGACATCTTTCTATTGTCCCATTATGATTAGTGGTTTGTTCACATCTTTCTATAGTCCCATTATGATTAGTGGTTGGTTGACATCTTTCCATAGTCCATTATGATTAGTGGTTTGTTCACATCTTTCTATAGTCCCATTATGATTAGTGGTTTGTTGGCATCTGTCTATAGTCCATTATGATTAGTGGTTGGCATCTTTCTATAGTCCATTATGATTAGTGGTTTGTTGGCTTCTTCTATAGTCCCATTATGATTTGTGGTTTGTTGGCATCTTTCTATAGTCCATTATGATTAGTGGTTTGTTGGCATCTTTCTATGGTCCCATTATGATTTGTGGTTTGTTGGCATCTTTCTATAGTCCATTATGATTAGTGGTTGGTTGACATCTTTCTATATTCCATTATGATTAGTGGTTTGTTCACATCTTTCTATAGTCCCATTATGATTAGTGGTTTGTTGGCATCTTTCTATAGTCCCATTATGATTTGTGGTTTGTTGGCATCTTTCTATAGTCCATTATGATTAGTGGTTCGTTGACATCTTTCTAATAGTCCATTATGATTAGTGGTTTGTTCACATCTTTCTATAGTCCCATTATGATTAGTGGTTGGTTGACATCTTTCTATTGTCCCATTATGATTAGTGGTTTGTTCACATCTTTCTATAGTCCCATTATGATTAGTGGTTGGTTGACATCTTTCTATAGTCCATTATGATTAGTGGTTTGTTCACATCTTTCTATAGTCCCATTATGATTAGTGGTTTGTTGGCATCTTTCTATAGTCCATAATGATTAGTGGTTGGCATCTTTCTATAGTCCATTATGATTAGTGGTTTGTTGACATCTTTCTATAGTCCATTATGATTAGTGGTTTGTTGGCATCTTTCTATGGTCCCATTATGATTTGTGGTTTGTTGGCATCTTTCTATAGTCCATTATGATTAGTGGTTGACATCTTTCTATAGTCCATTATGATTAGTGGTTTGTTGGCATCTTTCTATAGTCCATTATGATTAGTGGTTGACATCTTTCTATAGTCCATTATGATTAGTGGTTTGTTCACATCTTTCTATAGCCCCATTATGATTAGTGGTTTGTTGGCATCTTTCTATAGTCCATTATGATTAGTGGTTCACATCTTTCTATAGTCCATTATGATTAGTGGTTTGTTGGCATCTTTCTATAGTCCATTATGATTAGTGGTTGACATCTTTCTATAGTCCATTATGATTCGTGGTTTGTTGACATCTTTCTATAGTCCATTATGATTAGTGGTTTGTTGGCATCTTTCTATATTCCCATTATGATTAGTGGTTGACATCTTTCTATAGTCCATTATGATTAGTGGTTTGTTGGCATCTTTCTATAGTCCCATTATGATTTGTGGTTTGTTGGCATCTTTCTATAGTCCATTATGATTAGTGGTTGACATCTTTCTATAATCCATTATGATTAGTGGTTGGTTGGCATCTTTCTATAGTCCCATTATGATTAGTGGTTGGTTGACATCTTTCTATAGTCCATTATGATTAGTGGTTGGTTGGCATCTTTCTATAGTCCCATTATGATTAGTGGTTTGTTGGCATCTTTCTATAGTCCCATTATGATTTGTGGTTTGTTGGCATCTTTCTATAGTCCATTATGATTAGTGGTTCGTTGACATCTTTCTATAGTCCATTATGATTAGTGGTTTGTTCACATCTTTCTATAGTCCCATTATGATTAGTGGTTGGTTGACATCTTTCTATTGTCCCATTATGATTAGTGGTTTGTTCACATCTTTCTATAGTCCCATTATGATTAGTGGTTGGTTTACATCTTTCTATAGTCCATTATGATTAGTGGTTTGTTCACATCTTTCTATAGTCCCATTATGATTAGTGGTTTGTTGGCATCTTTCTATAGTCCATTATGATTAGTGGTTGGCATCTTTCTATAGTCCATTATGATTAGTGGTTTGTTGACATCTTTCTATAGTCCATTATGATTAGTGGTTTGTTGGTATCTTTCTATGGTCCCATTATGATTTGTGGTTTGTTGGCATCTTTCTATAGTCCATTATGATTAGTGGTTGACATCTTTCTATAGTCCATTATGATTAGTGGTTTGTTGGCATCTTTCTATAGCCCATTATGATTAGTGGTTGACATCTTTCTATAGTCCATTATGATTAGTGGTTTGTTGTCATCTTTCTATAGTCCATTATGATTAGTGGTTGACATCTTTCTATAGTCCATTATGATTAGTGGTTTGTTGACATCTTTCTATAGTCCATTATGATTAGTGGTTTGTTGGCATCTTTCTATAGTCCCATTATGATTAGTGGTTGACATCTTTCTATAGTCCATTATGATTAGTGGTTTGTTGGCATCTTTCTATAGTCCCATTATGATTAGTGGTTGACATCTTTCTATAGTCCATTATGATTAGTGGTTTGTTGGCATCTTTCTATAGTCCATTATGATTAGTGGTTGACATCTTTCTATAGTCCATTATGATTAGTGGTTTGTTGGCATCTTTCTATAGTCCATTATGATTAGTGGTTTGTTGGCATCTTTCTATAGTCCATTATGATTAGTGGTTCACATCTTTCTATAGTCCATTATGATTAGTGGTTTGTTGGCATCTTTCATTATGATTAGTGGTTTGTTGGCATCTTTCTATAGTCCATTATGATTAGTGGTTTGTTCACATCTTTCTATAGTCCCATTATGATTAGTGGTTGGTTGACATCTTTCTATTGTCCCATTATGATTAGTGGTTTGTTCACATCTTTCTATAGTGCCATTATGATTAGTGGTTGGTTGACATCTTTCTATAGTCCATTATGATTAGTGGTTTGTTCACATCTTTCTATAGTCCCATTATGATTAGTGGTTTGTTGACATCTTTCTATAGTCCATTATGATTAGTGGTTTGTTGGCATCTTTCTATAGTCCCATTATAATTTGTGGTTTGTTGGCATCTTTCTATAGTCCATTATGATTAGTGGTTGACATCTTTCTATAATCCATTATGATTAGTGGTTGGTTGGCATCTTTCTATAGTCCCATTATGATTAGTGGTTGGTTGACATCTTTCTATAGTCCATTATGATTAGTGGTTGGTTGGCATCTTTCTATAGTCCCATTATGATTAGTGGTTTGTTGGCATCTTTCTATAGTCCCATTATGATTTGTGGTTTGTTGGCATCTTTCTATAGTCCATTATGATTAGTGGTTCGTTGACATCTTTCTATAGTCCATTATGATTAGTGGTTTGTTCACATCTTTCTATAGTCCCATTATGATTAGTGGTTGGTTGACATCTTTCTATTGTCCCATTATGATTAGTGGTTTGTTCACATCTTTCTATAGTCCCATTATGATTAGTGGTTGGTTGACATCTTTCTATAGTCCATTATGATTTGTGGTTTGTTCACATCTTTCTATAGTCCCATTATGATTAGTGGTTTGTTGGCATCTTTCTATAGTCCATTATGATTAGTGGTTGGCATCTTTCTATAGTCCATTATGATTAGTGGTTTGTTGACATCTTTCTATAGTCCATTATGATTAGTGGTTTGTTGGTATCTTTCTATGGTCCCATTATGATTTGTGGTTTGTTGGCATCTTTCTATAGTCCATTATGATTAGTGGTTGACATCTTTCTATAGTCCATTATGATTAGTGGTTTGTTGGCATCTTTCTATAGCCCATTATGATTAGTGGTTGACATCTTTCTATAGTCCATTATGATTAGTGGTTTGTTGGCATCTTTCTATAGTCCATTATGATTAGTGGTTGACATCTTTCTATAGTCCATTATGATTAGTGGTTTGTTGACATCTTTCTATAGTCCATTATGATTAGTGGTTTGTTGGCATCTTTCTATAGTCCCATTATGATTAGTGGTTGACATCTTTCTATAGTCCATTATGATTAGTGGTTTGTTGGCATCTTTCTATAGTCCCATTATGATTAGTGGTTGACATCTTTCTATAGTCCATTATGATTAGTGGTTTGTTGGCATCTTTCTATAGTCCATTATGATTAGTGGTTGACATCTTTCTATAGTCCATTATGATTAGTGGTTTGTTGGCATCTTTCTATAGTCCATTATGATTAGTGGTTTGTTGGCATCTTTCTATAGTCCATTATGATTAGTGGTTCGCATCTTTCTATAGTCCATTATGATTAGTGGTTTGTTGGCATCTTTCATTATGATTAGTGGTTTGTTGGCATCTTTCTATAGTCCATTATGATTAGTGGTTTGTTCACATCTTTCTATAGTCCCATTATGATTAGTGGTTGGTTGACATCTTTCTATTGTCCCATTATGATTAGTGGTTTGTTCACATCTTTCTATAGTGCCATTATGATTAGTGGTTGGTTGACATCTTTCTATAGTCCATTATGATTAGTGGTTTGTTCACATCTTTCTATAGTCCCATTATGATTAGTGGTTTGTTGGCATCTTTCTATAGTCCATTATGATTAGTGGTTGGCATCTTTCTATAGTCCATTATGATTAGTGGTTTGTTGACATCTTTCTATAGTCCATTATGATTAGTGGTTTGTTGGCATCTTTCTATAGTCCCATTATGATTTGTGGTTTGTTGGCACCTTTCTATAGTCCATTATGATTAGTGGTTGACATCTTTCTATAGTCCATTATGATTAGTGGTTTGTTGGCATCTTTCTATAGTCCATTATGATTAGTGGTTGACATCTTTCTATAGTCCATTATGATAAGTGGTTTGTTCACATCTTTCTATAGCCCCATTATGATTAGTGGTTTGTTGGCATCTTTCTATAGTCCATCATGATTAGTGGTTCACATCTTTCTATAGTCCATTATGATTAGTGGTTTGTTGGCATCTTTCTATAGTCCATTATGATTAGTGGTTTGTTGGCATCTTTCTATAGTCCATTATGATTAGTGGTTCGTTGACATCTTTCTATAGTCCATTATGATTAGTGGTTTGTTCACATCTTTCTATAGTCCCATTATGATTAGTGGTTGGTTGACATCTTTCTATAGTCCCATTATGATTAGTGGTTTGTTCACATCTTTCTATAGTCCATTATGATTAGTGGTTGGTTGACATCTTTCTATAGTCCATTATGATTAGTGGTTTGTTCACATCTTTCTATAGTCCATTATGATTAGTGGTTTGTTGGCATCTTTCTATAGTCCATTATCATCTTTCTATAGTCCATTATGATTAGTGGTTTGTTGGCATCTTTCTATAGTCCATTATGATTAGTGGTTTGTTGGCATCTTTCTATAGTCCATTATGATTAGTGGTTGATATCTTTCTATAGTCCATTATGATTAGTGGTTTGTTGACATCTTTCTATAGTCCATTATGATTAGTGGTTTGTTGGCATCTTTCTATAGTCCCATTATGATTAGTGGTTGACATCTTTCTATAGTCCATTATGATTAGTGGTTTGTTGGCATCTTTCTATAGTCCCATTATGATTAGTGGTTTGTTGGGATCTTTCTATAGTCCATTATGATTAGTGGTTGACATCTTTCTATAGTCCCATTATGATTAGTGGTTTGTTGACATCTTTCTATAGTCCATTATGATTAGTGGTTTGTTGGCATCTTTCTATAGTCCATTATGATTAGTGGTTTGTTGGCATCTTTCTATAGTCCATTATGATTAGTGGTTGACATCTTTCTATAGTCCATTATGATTAGTGGTTGGTTGACATCTCTCTGTAGTCCCATTATAGCTAGAGGTTTGTTGACATCTTTCTATAGTCCATTGTGATTAGTGGTTGGTTGACATCTTTCTATAGTCCATTATGATTAGTGGTTGGTTGACATCTTTCTATAGTCCATTGTGATTAGTGGTTGGTTGACAACTTTCTATAGTCCCATTATGATTAGTGGTTGGTTGACATCTTTCTATAGTCCCATTATGATTAGTGGTTGGTTGACATCTTTCGATAGTCCCATTATGATTAGTGGTTTGGTTGACATCATTCTAGCATTATAGTTTACATTTATATTTTATATATATGTACTTTACATGTAATATTTATATGTTACAAAGTTTTATTTCAGTCTATCATGCTGCATTGTTATCTTTTAGCATCAGGCTTGACAGCAGCACTACTAATGTCTTCTTTGGGGATTTTGGCTTTTAGTGCAAATGTAATTGGTCAGTGATACTGGTCACAAATTCCCAATGAACATTTTTACTGCTCTAAATACTAGGTGGGGGAGAAATTTACAACATCTTGTATTTGTGTTTCTATATATATGTGTGTGTCTGTTTGTGTGTGTGCTTGCGTGCAGTAAAAGGCCATGTCAAACGAGAAGAAAAAAGAGAGAGAGACAGAAAGAGGCCCATTGGCTCCAATGTCTCGCCCAGTGACCTCTTCATGGCTCTCAGCTTGCCTACACCAGAGAGCGAGCAGAGAGCGAGTGAGAGAGAAAGAGAGCGATCGATAAATGGATAGAAAAAAGAGGGAGAGAAAGTGAGAGTTGAGGCAATGTAAGAGAAATAGAGGGAAGATGGGGAGCTTTTACTAAGGAAAGAGATTAGATACCATACTGTAAAGAGGTAGATCAAGAAGCAGGGGGGAGAGAGAGAGAGAGACAGATAGAAAGAGAGGTAGAGGTAGATTGATGTCAAGTCTTTTCATGCCTCTCAGTCTCCGTTCTGTTGGACTTTTTGCTGTGAAATTCAATCAGGTTATCCAGGTTTTACTGCTCATCCTGGACATCAGCTACCCCTCAACACACACACACTCCCCCTCACTATGACACGCATACACACACAAAATACAGCACACATGGTTGTTAGATACTGCACAAACGCATACACCGCCAGCTCCCTCAGTAATCCTAGAAGAGGCATCAACACACTAGCTGCTTAACCCAAGATCATGCATGCACATGTGTGCACGCACACACACACACACACACAAACACACACACGTGAAGTTGCACACTCAAACATACAGAAAGACACACAATGTACAGCAGGGTGCACACACACACACACACAGTGGCTGGGAGTAAATGAGGTTGAGATTTTACAGCCACAACTGATTTTACAATGTCAACCACTTGTCTTATTTATTTTCTACTTCACTAAAATTCTAAATGTTGCTTTGGTCCTTCAATGGCAATTCCAATAAACACATTTGACTGGACAGATGAAGCTACACTGCTCACTGTCAGGAAGAAAGTCAAGTACAGAATATGTGCATACGTGCAAAAAGGTACAAGTACAAACTGGGAAACGGTGAAATAGAAATGAGGACAAAGTACAAAAAGTGAAATGCATTTGTATTTAAAAAGGCACTTCCCGTTTCCTTTTGAAAATATTTGTTTCTGTGTTTGCTTGTGTGTGTGTGTGTGTGTGTTTTGAGAGAGGAAAAGATGTGAGGGAGGATGTCAGAAAGAGGAGCAGAAGCTAGTTCAAGGTGACATTGCAATGTGATTTCAGAGCAAAGCATCAAGCTTCTTAGAAAATCACTGCTTACTGCACACACACACACACACACACACACACTGACACACACACACACTGACACACTCACAACACAACACTGTTGTAGCAAAGGCATTTGCACTTGCCTGCATGTAGAGACACAAGGGTTCAACCATTGCTGATACTGTATTTTTGCATTCAAATATTTTTTTTCACTGAATATTCAGAATTTGAAGAAAAAATTGGTGGGAATTCCGGGGGAAAAAAACAATTCTTGTCAGGGTTGAAAAACAGCATTTAGACCATTATGGGACACTAACACCTACAAATAACATGCAAAGAAAATAAAATTTCATTGCAGGTTTTCCAGACTTTTTCTGTAGCTGTGGTTGGGGAGGAACTTCCATCATATCAGAGATGGGACGAGATGATTGGACCATATCTGATATTTAATTAAAGGCCAATATCAGCCTGACAAATCAGTCTAACCCTTGTTCACCCATTCATGCCTCTCACACATTCACGCACATCATCTCCCATCCACAATAATGTGTTAGTGCTGCACAGAGAGGGAGAGTGGGGCTCAGTAAGTTGTTCGAATTGAAAAGTGAGACTCCACTTCTTCCCCTGACTCTTGCAATAGCACCTTGGGGCGACACCACCTGTTCTAATTATTTGAATCTCCTCTACAAAAATAGGAGTCCAAATGATCTCCTCCACTTGAAAGGCATGTTTTCATTTGCACAAAATGGAAAAAGAAGGATTCCTGGAGAAAGTAAGTGGGTGGAGAGCTCGAGGCAATGCGTTGATTCCCTGCTACTGCTGCTGCAGCAGTGTGCACGTGTGTGTGTGTGTGTGTGTGTGTGTGTGTGTGTGTGTGTTAACTCATCTGAGTGGTATTGTACAGTGTATGTAGTTGGCCTCATTCAAGTGACACGTGATTAAAACACTCTTTCTGTCGTATGTGGGACTGAAGTGTGTGTGTGTGTGTGTGTGTGTGTGTGTGAGAGAGAGAGAGGGAGAGTCTCCATAGAGGTACAGGCTGGTACTTGCTATGACGCTCTGTCTTTTTAGTTGTGTTTAATTAAGACCTTGGAAATTAGTGTCCTGCTGAGTTGAAAAAGAGGCCAGTTTAGCCTTTGGCAACACACACCCCTTACTCATTTCACAATCTGCCTCATCTGATCTGGCTCACTTTACTGGACTACGGGGGTATGGTGTGTGTGTGTGTGCGCGCGCGTGCATGAGTGTATGTGTGCGCGTGCTGGCATGGCTGCTTCTCTTCTCATCTTGACACGTTGTTGAAATACAGCATTTGCGCATCATTTAAAGTTACTGTACACATCAAGGGAAGGATTGAATGCAAGGTGTGAGTATTGTTGCGTCCATCAGAGTTTCCCTACCATTGAATAGGTTTGTTTGTGAGTGTGTGTGTGCTAACCCTAAAATCATTCTGGGTTTCAATGGAGAGTTTTAGTGTCCCATGATGGTCTAAATGCTGTTTCAGAGGCTTTTCCACCCTGACAAGAATATATTCTGGGGGGAATCACTGATCAGGGTATCCACGTCCTTAAAAAGTCTGAAAAAAGTTCCATATAACATTAAAGGGTCTTAAGAAGTGTTAAATTTGGGTTTCTGAAACCTTCAGATACTCTGCTGGTGTACATATCCATATTGTGGATGAGTGTTTGTTTTCTTGTGTGTTTGTGCAAAATGAGAATTGGATAGACATGAACTGGAATTGCTGCATTGCCTGCTGAAAAAGGACCAAAAGCTTCTCAACCAGATCAGTGTGTGTGTGTGTGTGTGTGTGTGTGTGTGCGTGTGTGCGCGTGTGCGCGTGTGCGCGTGTGTGTGCGTGCTTTGATCAGTGGTCTTAAAGGTGTTTAGCTGTCGCGCCGTTGACGCCTCCTCTCCCTCCTCTCCCTCCTCTCCCTCCTCTCCCTCCACTTTGGCCTCCATTCATTCTATTGTGGCTGCATTCAGCTCTCTGTCCTCAATGGGCCAACCCCATTTGGAGAGCAACGCATGATTAACTGCACACACACACTCCATTTCCACTTAATAAACTGCACACATTCTCCATTAACGGATCATTAACTGTTTCTTCCAGCCAAAGATCAAGCAGTGCTTTTTAAACGCACACGTACAATAGAATATCGGAACTGTTTACAATTCAAGCTCCCTCATTTTTGTACTTATGGTGTTATTAGACAGGAACAACATAGATAATGACTTCTGCCCTGTTTTATAGACTATCAACACATATCCACTTGCACACAACATTTGCCATTCTAATGAAGTATATACACACACACATAATCAGGTTTACACACTCTGTCTTTTGGACAACGTGTTGGCTAATTCTCCCAAGTTCCTCTGATAATCAAATATAAGGGACAGTAAGCAGCCAGAATGGAAGACCAGAACAATATTTCATACAAATTTACACTTTTTTGACCAAAATTGACCAATCCTAAAATCGCCATTTTTCAACTGTGGTGCCTGGCCTTCACTATTAATTCAACTAGTTTGCCATAATATTTTTCTTTTACTATAGTTCTATAAAATATACAAAACAACCATCAAAAAGACTATACATAGTTAATTCCTACTTCTTTTTTTTATACCAGCTGTATCAAGTACACCAAAATTAGCTAAAAAAGTCTTTAATGGCCTTTTTCCCAACATTTTTTATACTTTTAATATGGCCCTCTGATTCTTCGCAAAAGTAGCTGGTAATTTACTGAGGCTTTTTTAAAGTCTGTATTTTATGGGGTATACATAAAAAAAAACTGAAAATTTTAGTTTTTCACCATGTAACTGTATTTTGTAAACAATTCATCAATACACATGGATTTTACAATATCAATATAATACCTCTAAATTACTGTATCAACTAGTTAGTAATTCATCAGAATGAAACAGGAAATTGCACTCTACTGAGAAAAAAAGCAGACAACTTATATGAAAAAGCACAAAAAGTGTTTGTATCTGTTGACATAAAATGTCATTCTGCTAGAATGAAAGGGTTTTTGGTGCCTCACCTTAACTGATATTTCAGGTTCCCTCTCTTTCTACAGGTGTGGTTCAGCAATCGAAGGGCCAGGTGGCGCAAGCAAGCAGGAGCCAATCAGCTAGCAGCATTCAACCACCTGTTGCCGGGTGGATTTCCTCCCACAGGGATGCCGACGCTACCGACATACCAGCTGCCGGAGTCCGGCTACCCCACCACCACTCTGTCCCAAGGTACGCTAGCAACGACTTTTACCCTGTTTAAAGATTCAAGATTTCAAGATTCAAGAGTTTAATTGTCACATACACACACGAGGTGTGTAGTGAAATGCAAAGTGGCAATGCTCAGCAGAAATGTGCAAAATAACAGGTTCACACTATTTACAATAAACAGTTTTTAAGAGCTCTATATAAAAAAACAACACAATATTTACAATAAGAGCACTTTATAAAAAAATATAGTAAAAAAAAAGGGAAAATTGTATGTATAATATAAATTATAAATTATAAATTATGTGTAGTCTATACCTAAGTGTGTGTGTGTGTGTGTGCATAAGAGGGGCAGTGTGTGTGTCTTGGTGGGGGCCCTGGTGAGGTCGGAGTTCACAGTCCTGATGGCCTGAGGAAAGAAACTCCGTCTCAGTCTCTCTGTTTTGGCAGCGTGACTACGGAGGCGCTTGCCTGACCGCAGCAGCTGAAACAGTCCGTTGTTGGGGTGGTGAGGATCCTTCATGATCCTGCAGGCTCTGGTTCTGCACCTCCTGGTGTACAAGTCCTGCAGGGTGGGGAGTGTAGTTCCAATAAAATAACCAGTGTTAGCTAGCTACGTTTTAGTGACCCATGGTCCATGTCATTTGAGTCTTGATCATTCAAATCAGTTTTTGTACATTTATGTATGACTGACGAGTTACCCAACACTATCTGAATTGCCCTACGGCAATATGCCAAAACAGCCAAGCCAAGCCAAGATAAAACAAACAATACAAATGTTTGCAAATCCAATTTGACCCAGATCTGTCTTACTCAACATTTCAAAAAAATGCTAATGATTGCATCCTCTAGTTTGTGATCAATTTTTCAAGCTGGCTTAAACCTTCAATAATATTCTAAACCAATAATATGATAGAAATCATTTCATTAGAAATATAGTACATGACGTTTTCAGATTTATGTACAAAATAATGTAATAATGTCAATTGTATTCCTTCGCCATCTAAACAAAGCTGTAGTCCAATTAACTGAACATGTGGACCCGTTAACTGTACATGTGGACCAATTTTCTGTACATGTATACCAATTTTGGTACAGATATATGTATGCATAGCTGAAGGATGTGGCATATTTCTGTCCTATTTGCCCCTAGTAGAATCAGCATCCAAATCAGAAAAAACTTTATTGTCTGTGACATTGCATGGGACAACAGATTGTGCTTGGGGGTGGCTCCTCCCAACAGCCAGACATACATAAATAGAAGTTTTCAAATGCTATGTTTCTGTCTGTCTGGGTCGTGCTGCTGAGTTTGCTGCTGTGTTTTGTGCTGTTCAGACGGTAGTGGTACGGTTCACCGTCCTCAGCCCTTGCCGCCGTCCACCATGCACCAGGGTGGCCTGTCCAGCGCCGACAGCGGCTCCGCCTACGGCCTGGCCTCCAACCGCCACGGGTTCTCAAGCTACTCTGACACTTTCATGAGCTCGGCAGCGCCCAGCAACCACATCAACCCTGTCAGCAACGGACTCTCCCCACAGGTAACACCCTTTATCTCTCATGGTATGTGTGTAGCGTGGCTGATGACTGATGACTGAGATATTATCATTTGGTCAGTGTGATAAATTATTAGGGCACCAAACTATCAGCTTAGAGAAAACGTTGGTCTTGAGTGTTCCCTGGTGGGATTTTATTTTTTAGATATGGCTGCCAAATAAATATCTGATAGTGATAAAAACTACAGGATCAAATTTGGACATTCCCAACTGATGCCCATGCAAGTATGTGTGTGTGTATGTGGCCTATCTGTTGCATTGAGTGAGTATGTAACAAATTGGCCCTGATAGCATTTGAACACAGTGTCTGTCAATGAGAGTGAACATGATATCTGCCGTGTTACGAGGAGGCTTTTAACTAACTTTTGAATAAGAGTCAGTAAGTGCTGCATTTAAGATACCAACACCCCTTTGCTAACGGGGGAATTGGAACAATAAAACTTTACAATTAATTGCAGCCCACATCCCCGAGTCCCTCTAATTAACTTGATTGTTCGACACCGCGCTTCCAAATGGATTCCCCAGCTTGAACTTCTGACTGCAAAAAATGTTTCGTCAGAGTGACAAATCCCTTCCGTGTCTATGGGGGGAAACAACTAATGCAGAGAAAAGAACATAAATGATCTCACTCGACTAATGTGTCTGATCGTGGAATTCAGACAGTGTCTCCTGTTTCCTGCAATTAATGGATGTCGCTGTCAGTGTAATGAACTGTATCTGACATCCTAGTACCTTTACCCTGTTGTCATTGGGAGTCTGTGTGAGTTCAGTCTGCTTTGGTATCCAGTCATTTGAAGAAATAGGCAAATCATACTGTACATTCTCTTTGGATGACATTGACTGCTGGTCCAATTACTTTTTACCCAGATTTAGAAGATTAGTTTGGGGTCATTTTATCACAAAAATGTCATAAAATATACTTTCTTATTCTATTAGCGAGAACTAACAACCCACTATGAATGAAAGGGTGGCAAATCAAGTCACTTTGCCCTGATTTCTATCATGTACATGAGGGTTTAGTCTGGTATAGGCTTGTGATACTTGTATCAGTGTATCGCTAAATCTAGGGAAATCACATTTTCTATAGGAATGCTGATATTGGAGATAGGTATAGCTGCGGTAAACTCATTTGCTTTCATTTGGATAGACAGCGTGAGCATTACATTGTTGCGAGGAAGCAGTAATGCAACAGAACGCTGCTTTAAACCAGTTGTTTTAAAACACACCTCTCATTCACAAGGGAATGGGCACCATGGAAGTGTCTGTATTTATGTGTCAGTGTGTTTGTGTGTCCATGCTAACGGGGACGTGGCGGGGAGCGGGGGGTGGCAGGATTCGCAGTGTTATCCTTTTCTTGGTCTCTTGAACAATAACCATTCCAAATGAGACTTTTCTGGTTGGGGAGGGATTGTCAGCAGCCAGGAAATAAGAGGGACCGGCTGATATCAATGCAAATCACCGCGTGAGAGGAAGAAATTATACGCAATTACTCACCAAACTGGGCAGTCCAGCCCACCCTGAGCAACAAGATCTCCCTAACAGGCAGAAAATAAGATTGAAATGGTGTTTAGAAAGAGTTGGAAAATGAAATTCAATGCCACATTTGTCTGCAATTACCCCTTCGTTCACACATATTTTATTGAGATTTTTTTTTTTTTTGATCCTTCCCTCCTCCCCCCTGCCTCAAATATTTTCTCAAAGCTGATTGGGGAAACTGGTTTTACTTCCTTCTTCCTTCGTTTTTTTTTTTTTGCAAGAAGAAAGAATTAGGGATTTGGTGACAAAAAAAGAGATTTGCTGTCGTCGTGCTGGAGAGTTGGGGGGATAACAGAGGCGTTTCTACCTCCCTTCCTTAGCAGCATGTTCTGATTGTTAATCATAGTCGTGGGGCTTTGGCTCTTAATGCTCCTTGCCACCATACCAACCTGCATAAATATCAGGAGCCACGTCCGGCTTCCCTTTATTACCGAACAGTCTCCTTGCCTCGCTATGAAAAAAAGAGCCAGCGCTGTTTTACATTAGGGATTACTGCAGGAAAAAAAAGAGATTGTTTTATTATCCTTACTTAGATTTTGCATACATATGACTTACTATATTAAATGTGGCACATAAAGTGTTTTTTGTTTTTTTAATTCAATTTCCTTTTTTTCCTCTTTTCTGATTGGACATTGCCATGATTGAATTCACGTAGCACCTCGGAATTCTTTTTTGACAATTTTTGAACAAAAAAACAACAAGTGAATGTTTATTATTGGAAAAACTAGTATAATAGTTTACATTTGTTATAAAAAAAGGTGATATAGAGTGTGTTTGTGCATGTGTATATTATGCCTATACACTATCTGTTTTGTATTTCTCTACAGCTTTTGCTCTCATCCAATCACTATGCTACCCTAGAATCTCCTCCTCTGCCTCCTCATCTCCTCCTCTGCCTCCTCATCTCCTTGTCTCCTCACTCCATGCCGTAATCCTGTTACCTTCTCCTAGTGGGAAAAATACATGTGTTTCCTGCAAAGCACTAGGCTATCAGAGCACTACCCTCGACACACGCACGAGCACACGCACATGCACACGCACACAGATGCAGTTATAAAAGACTGGGATTTTCTTTACAGCATATGGGGAAAGCTTTGGAATATAAATTTGGAATACCAAAATGTTTGTGTGTGTGTGTCTACATGTAAGTTCATGCATATGTGTGTTCACTCGTATGTACATTAGAGGTATTGACCTTTTATTAAATATCAGATATCATCCAGTCATATATGATGGAGGTCCCTGCCTGCACAGCTTAAAGCATAAAAAGCATAATAACAGTCTGAAAAACAAAAACAATGACATTTTATTTTCTTTGCACATTTTCTTTATTCATTTAATTGTTCAATAATGTTTTTTGTAAATTAATTCTTCATTTAAAGGCCTAATGCATCAGAGTTTCTAGAATTTTGTTATTCTGCATTTCGATGGAGAGTTTTAGTGTCCCTGATGAGAATAACATTCTGGGGAAATACTCAGTGAATACCTGGATTTTTAAAATTTACATTTAAAGATTATTGGCACAAAATATTGTTGATAATCCATAAATATTAGTAACCACAATGTGTATACATGTTCATGTGTAACAAGTCCATGTACTGGGCGTTATTTCTTTTAAGATTCTTGCAGTTTCATGCAAGCAAGCAAACTGAAGCACATATTCTCCCCTTAGAAATAGGATGTGCTTCCCGATGAGCCAGCTGGCATACTGTTGTTTTTTTTTAAAATTACAATTACAATATCTTATGTCCAGCGTGTGTCATTGATAGCACACAAGGTTACTATTGTACAGATTCTCTTTAACCTGCTGCTACTTGCTTCCTTTGTTCTTTTTCAAATCTAGCCATTCCCCCTTGCTATCCTCTTTCAGTGCAGTAGGACTGCCTGGAATCTCTTGCTGCACGGTGCCTTCTTTAAATAAACAGATTGCAGTAGAAACATGTTAAAATACACATAACACAACATCAGCATCCGCCGTCTCATGCGATGTTTTTGCAAAAGTGGTGTTTTATTTGTATCAAACTTCACCTTCACATCCTGTGTAGGCCTGGCGTGAGCTTTCAGGCCATTTACTGTCTAGCTGGAGATCAGTGTTATGAGCTTAAAGGGAAGACTGGTTCCACTATCCATTCCTATACACTGTGTTTGAGAGGATGAACATACTAGTTGATTATGGAAGAAATCCCATCAAATACAAATCGAAAAACAGCACCTCAGTAAATCCATTTGATTGAAACCGTAGTCATTCACGGGATGAAATATAGAGAAATGTTTGTGGCGTGAATACTACGCGTTTTGTGCATCGTATTCAGCACGCGTTTTGAGCTGAAGCATTGTGGGTTCACCGCTGTTGACCCTTTCATCATGTTCCCGAGCATTTACATGAGATAATAATGTAGGGCGAATTTCCCTGCGTTCCCAACTTCAAAATAGCAGGGGAAAAGGAGCGCGCACGTGCCTGTGACAGGCGATGATTCAATTTAAAAAGCGTTATATTGCGTTTGGAATGTAATTCACGCGAGCCGTTTTTTTTTTCCGCGCCTCCTCCTCCTCAAATTGAATGGGGGAGAATTAGAGGCCTGACTTTCATGTGGAGAATGAGCGCAAGTTGCCTGGCCAATTCCGCGTCTTATTGAGTGAAAGGGAAAATGACAATGTGAAAATGCCTTGCCTTGTGACAGAAGAAACACACTACAAATGTAAATAGTCGCCCTTCTCAGTGCTGTTGCAAACCCCCCCCCCAATTCTTAAGCTTGATGAAATAAAGCTGGTTTTATTCAAACCACTTCTTTTTTTTTTTGACAAATACCCATAAATCTATTTTGCTATTTTGAGCCTACTAAATGGTGAGAACTTCTTTTTTTCTTTTTTCCTTGGTGTATCGTCAGTCAGACAGGCAGCAATGTCGGGGGCCCGCTAATCCCTTTCTGTCAGGACAGAAAACTTGTTGACCCGCCGCTGAAAATGAAACTGTTATTTCCCACAGTGACCCCCGACAAATCAACCCATCACACAAGTAGAAGAATATGTTTAAAGAGAGGGGAGGAAAACACTCCTCTCCTTCCTCTCATTTCCATTCCGGTTCGTTGTGAGGGGAAGATTTAGTGTGTTTTGGAATGGTGGAGCTCTCTGGCTAGCTATTTGATGTTGGAGAGAGAGGGAGGGAGAGAGAGAGAGAGAGGGGATAGAATAGGCTGGGTTTCAGTGTTGGGGGGGATCAGAGCTACTGTGGTTCTCCCAGCTCTGTCTCTTTGATCCATATCCCCAGGCCTGCCTGCCTGCCTCGCTAACTCAGGCCTCCGCTAGTGATTCCTGACAACTGTCGGCCTGAGATAAGGGGGGGGGGCTTCTCCTCACACCGCCCCCCACCCCCTGCACCACCACATACACTTTCCACTAACACAGCAGTCACTTTTTAAAGAAATAAATCAATGAGTGAGTGCGGATGAATTATATTTAAGAAGCCCCGAACACAAGGGAGTTGCCAAAAATACCAGAAAGAGAAAAAAAAAAAGTTTTTGGCTCTCACAAAAATTAAAAATCCCATTCCTCTGCCCCTTTCCCAGCGCCCCCCCCCCCCCCCCCGGTTCACTTGTCGACATGACAGTGTGCACCTGAATGTCAACGAGTGTTAAAATTAGTCTCCACTGCTATTAAAACTTCGGGAGTATTAAGCCCTTTGACTGGGCACGCTGTCAGCTGGCACGCTCCCATGTCAACAAATCAAAAAGGATGAGCCTGTATATTTACATCACTCCCATACTGAGAGATGGGGGGGGTGGGGGTTAGATACTTGTTAATTAGAAATCACCCGAAATACAGATGCTGTTTCAATTTGGCAGGAAAGGAAAGCAAGGAGCTTTATAGCAAATAAATAAATAAAAGACCTGCTCGAGAGAGAGAGAGAGATGCCAAGAAAAAACAGAGGAATTTAAATCATATCCACTGGTGGAATGTTTATAGAATACATTTTTCTTTATTTCTTTATTTCTAGATATGTGTGCTCCCTTTGGCTTTAGTTTCCTAAAGTGTGCGTGTGCTCTGTTAATAATTGCATTGAGCCGATGGGAAGTGTCAACACCCTCATAGTCCTGGTCCTCTCTCTCCCTCTGGTTTGGCGTAAATGAGGGCATCGCCCGGCCAGGTCTGAGAAAATGATTTGCGCTATTTAATCTGATCTATCACAATCTATTTCACATCGACGTTTAGCTTTCTGTTTGTTTCTTTCTTTCTCTCTCCTCGTGTTTCCTTACCTCATTCTTGCCTTCCAACGTCCACCTCCTCCATCACCTTTTCGTCACTTCATCTCTCTCGCTTTACACCCCCCCTCCCGAAGAGGAAGCTGTATTCTGCCAGATGAAAGGCTAGGGCCGGACAAATCAAAAATGCTATTTAAATGCAAGGCTGTTTGTGTGCGGGGTGAGAGATACTTTCCCTGGCTTGATGGGGAGCTGTTGCGTTCGCCCCGATAAATAGCCAAATATAAGGGAATGCGATTTACATTTATCTTGCCGAGGCAGCCAATATGACTTTCAGCAAATCCCGGAAGATGGGGATTTAAGTGAGAGGGTCTGAAGGAGACCACTGCACCACAATGTGAAGATCGCCGGCTCTCTTTCCACATTAAAAGTCTAGGGCATCTTCCCGACTGTATCTTCAATACTGATCATATAGACACAGTCACAGTGTTTTGATGGAAGTGCGTGTATATGCATACAGGATTTCCATAAGGAATTCAATCTAGAAGTTATTATATTATTCATTCCTTGAGTTCTTTATTATTTAAAAGCTGGGGGGGGGACTATAGCTGTCATATCAAAATGTATGATGTGAATTGGACACATCCTGTCATACCCCTTCCTGTCAAATGGGAAAATAGTATTAGTATTTGAAATCCAGAGCTACAGTGCAGTGTAGAAATGTATACCGGGTTGTAGGTTTGGAAAGTTCAATGCAAAGTTCAGAGGACAAATGTCCGGATTGGCCGGCCATGTGAACTTGCAGCAGACACATGGTGGGGGGGGGGGGGTCAAAAGTCAGGGCTGCGTCCATGTGCTTCCTCTTGGTTCCAGATACCAAGCTGACAGGTGGAGCACTGTGATTTATGGAAGGTCGAAAAAACATGCATGTTTAAAATAGTTCCTCTCAGATGACAGTTTTTTTTTTTTTGATGAGAAGAAATAAAAAGCCCTGGCAGAGCTACATTTATTTGAAGTGGTTAGCTCAGCCCCCCCGAGTGTTTGGTTATTTCATTGGTCGATCTATTTACAGGTATATCAGACAACCAATTGGGTTTTTTCAGAATCGTGACTTGTATAAGGTCGCTAAATGAGAAAGTGACCAGTTCCGGTCCTAACCTGTGTCAGGGTGGGGTTTTGTACCCGGGGTCTGTCTAACCACAAGGCCACCCTGCTACACATACAGCTTTGAGTATTATACAGCATATACTGTAGCTGCTGTAGCTTGAATTAGTGATTGTAATGCCAAGCTGTCAATTTATGGATTTCTGTTCTTCAGTTTTATTCTGGAGCTCAGTTTCACTGTTTACCTCTGTCTGTCTGCCTCTGCACTCTCTCTATCCATGCCCTGCGGGAATGTGTGATTTTGCAAATGTTATATACTGTTAGTCAGAAAAAACACAAATATAAATAGGCACTTTCTAAATGAAACTATGCAATTTTAAACTCGTGAAGAGCTTACTGCGCTGATGTTGACTTGAAAGGAATGTTTATTAAGACTGGAATCCAAGTACAGTATTTTCCTTTGTTGCAATTTTGAGTCTTTTTCTGTTAAGAAAATGAAACGGATGAGTTTTCCAGTGGTTTTTGTGATATGCAGTATGTGATAATACTATGAGGGGGAAAAAAAGTATGCTTTGTTCCTTGGCTTGCAATTTTTTTACCAATTCCTGCAAATTTACTGCAAAAAACACCTTAATCTCTGCACATTGCGTGACAGTTGCCTGCTGCGTAATTAAGCATTGTTGGTTGCAATAATCAAAAAAAAAAAACCTCTGTGTAATCCTGGAGGGACGATCTACTGTTCTTTCTGTTGCTACTCTTTGTCTGTCTCTACGCCCGCTCTGTGGCTCCTCTCTCTGTGATGCATTCAGGGCCCAGCTGTCTGCAGTTCCCAGCAGCGCTGTGCCTGTCAGCCTCCTGCTGAGAGCCATCTCTCTGTTTATTTACATGTCATTATGGCTGGGAGGTGCAGATATTAACACTGTCAACTACTATTTGACCTGACATCCCTCACTGGGCCAACTCCCCGCTGCTTCAGCAAACAGCTCCTCTTCCCTCTCATCATCAGCCGCGACCCCTGGCCTGTTCTGGAAAACCCACTTGGCCTGAAATCATTAAAGGCTACTGTTTAATTTGGTGGAGTAGAAATGGAGAAGGAGGACGAAATGAAGGTTCGGGTGGTGGTGATTGGGGAGGGGGTGTATAGAGGGGAGTGGTGGGGATTCTTCCATGTTGCCTGAATCTACCCCCTGTGCCATCTCGCTATATATTAGCCAGAGAAAATAAGCCGACTGCTGAATGTTCCCTCTCTCTGATGGGAGGCCTGTACAAGGTATTAACCCTTACTTAGCAGGCGACCTTGCAACAGTGGTAACATTTAGGGGCTGCATACTGTGCCAATATAAGTAAAATGTCCAAACAGACGTGTACCGATGCAAAAATATTTATCTACAAATTGTGCTCTAGTGTGAAAAAGTGCAAAACTAAGGTGAGGTTAAGAAAAAAAAGTTCCAGTATTACACCACTCACCATTCTAGAACTATTGGGAGCCTTGTTAAAGACTTGAATAGTTTGAAAGTGTAAAGCTAGTTGTCAGCTAACAGCGTATCTGCAGAAAGACAAATTTAACACCTTTTTAATGCTACCTGGAATTTAAATTAAGGAAAAAAATCCAATAAAGAAAAAGCAGTCTGTCTAATTTATTTTCAATACCATTATCTAATTTTATAGTGGCATCAAAATTAAACTTAATTGAAAATAAACCTGCATAACATAGTGAAAAAATAAAGACAATTATTGTATTTAAGACATTTTAATACTTTTTAAGGCCTTAAATTCAGATAATTAAATTTAAGATTTTTTTCAGACATTTTTAGGGGTAAAAAAATTTGACAGCTAAAAAATAAATTGATTATGGCAAAAGTCCATGAATCTGATTTTTAAAAGGTAAATGTGTGTAATATTTCCTGATCCTTATCTTAGCTTGACATTAACACCCGCCCACCCGCCAAATGCGGGTACAATTTGTCAGTGGCGTGTAACACCTTCACTCTTACTGGCCACTTTGGCGGTGACACAATTGTGCAGCAAACAAAGAGAAAGAGTGATGACCAAATATAATTGCCAAGGAGAGACGAAGAAGATCCGCCTCTTCAATAATAAGTGGAGGTCAGGGGCTGACTTATGACCCTCTGATGAAAATCATGTACTGCAGCGATTGCAGAACATACCGAAATGACAAGGCAAAGGGAGTGCCATTTGTTCATTCTCTTATGTTGCTTACAGTATACAGCATACAGTCTGCTGTGGTAAGTTATTGTGTATTACAATCAAATAAAATGTCATTGCCAAACAAATACATGCTGTTATAGTCTCCAACTACCGTTACGTTTATTTTTTTACTTTTGTTGGGTGGGGGATTTTGGCTAGTGAAAAAGCTGAGTAGCTAGTAACTTTGGAAAACCACTAGCCACAGTGGCTGGTAAGCAAAAAAGTTAATGTCAAGCCCAGAAAGAGCCATCTGTCTGCTGCTTCTCTCAGCTAGCATGTTGTGAGAGGTGACAGCTTGTTTGGCTGCACGCTAATCGCTGTGATCTGGGCCTGACTTGTCCTTGCCCAGTTCCTGTCATTGCCAATCAAGCGGCTAATTTGAATCAATTTAAAGACTTCCAGCTGAAGCCCCCACCCCCAGCCACCCTCTGCCTCGTTGCTGGCTGGACTCATTCTAGTTTACGCACAACCTCCTCTCACACAACAGCATGTACTCAAAATCAGTTGAAATAACCCACTTCACATCAAATATGGTGTTGAGCAGGCACATTAATTAATTTTCATACTTCATACTTCATTTTCTATTACTGTGCCAACTGTGCCAAAAATTAACACACAAATACATGGAGTCATCTCCATACTGATACTATTCTGTAGGCAAAAATAAAAGTTTATTGTTAAGTGTAGTATTTTTTGAAGAGGTGGGTTTTCAGCTTGTGGCGAAAGATGGGCAGTGACTCTGCTGTCCTGACGTCAATGGGGAGTACATTCCACCACTGTGGGGCCAGGACAGAAAAGAGCCGTGACCGGGTAGATCGGCCGCAGGGGCCTCTGAGCGACGGGACAACCAGTCGCCTTGAGGCAGTGGAGCGAAGTGGTCGGGCGGGGGTGTAGGGCTTGACCATAGCCTGGAGGTAAGAAGGAGCTGTTCCTTTTACTGCCTTATAGGCTAGTGTAGAGAACGGAGAAGGGAGGTTGTGTGGGAGAACTTGGTGGTTGAACACCAGACGAGCTGCAGCTTTGTGAACTAGTGCCAGAGGTCTGATAGCAGACGCCGTAGTCCAGGTATGAGATGACAAGGGCCTGGATGAGCACCTGCACTGTCTCATCAGTGAGGTAGGGGCGAAATCCTCCTGATGTTGTACAGTAGGAATCTGTAGGAGCGTGTCACCAATGCGATATTTTCTGAGAACAACAGTTGGTCGTCCAGGGTCACATCCAGATTCCTCCCAGGTCCGAGTTGAGTCACCACAGTATTGTCAATGGTGATGGACAGGTCTTGGTGTGCATATACTGTCAGGGTGTAAAGTTAGTCTTTCCCAAGGGCGATACACTTGGCGTCACAACCAGGTTTTGAAGTGATTAGCAGCTGCAGTTGAGGGAAGTGAATTCTTTAGCTGTTAGTAAGGAAGATAAACAGATTGGCTTTGTACGTGAGGGAGAAAAAGTCAGATCAAGGGAGCGTGCACGCAGTCACGAGCCAGGACAGCTAGTAGTGGGAGGAGACTGGAAAATAAAGGTAGACTTATTTGAGCAGTTAACTGTGCCGGTGGAAATAGTTAGCACTAGCCTAAGGCCGGACATGCTGCTGTGGTCTGAAGAGCAGAAGCTAGTTTATTTTATTGAGCTCATGGTCCCCTGGGAAGACCGAGTTGACGAGGCAAACGAGAGGAATAAATCGAGATACGCGGAGATGGCAGCGGAGGCAAAACAGCGAGGTTGGATGGCATTAGATGGCAAGGGTAAAGGCGAATGATGCCATCTGACGAATGACTCTGTAGATCTATGACGATGTAGCCTGATGTCTGCTATGGTGTTCATTTGGTGGTGGTTGTATCATTCATATTTTCTATCTGAATTGGGCTTCTACAAGTGTTTGCCTTGGATTATGGCACAAGGGATAGTAACATCTTGTCCTGTGTATTAAAGTGTGGTAGATATGTATTCCTACTGCATACTTTTTAGTATTTAACAGGGTTTCTCATACATTTTCAAATCACGGACCTCCACATAGATCCACAATAGACCACAGAGCCCCATTTGATCAGATTTAGTCCCATTTAGTCCCATTTTAGTTGTTGATTTAGTCATTCTTATACATTCTCTAATTGGGATACTTTGTAGTGAATTAAATTATAGTGAAATTAAACTTTTCCCCATTTTGGTGGGAGCCCCCTGGAACCTCAAGGATTCCTAGGGTTCCCTGAAACCCACTTTGAGAACTGCTGGTATATGGTACACAAAGTGAGCTTCCAGACAAAGAGAATGACAAGTGATATTCAGAGAAAAAGAAAAAGGGAGAGAGGGAGAGAGAGGAGTCAATTAAAACACAATGAGAAAGGAAATGGCAGGATCCGAGGCGAGGAAGAGTAAACATTTCTCTGAATGAAGTGAAGAGGAAAATGAGAAGCAGGAAGCCTCCTGTCTGCTAACTCTGCCCTCAGCATGACCAATTGAATTATATTGCTAATTGAATTGATGCAGTAGCTTTTATTTCGAAATAGACACTTTGAGCTCCGATGAGGGTCCTTCCCAGGCCATATTTCTCTTGAGCAAGACACACTAAGAAATGTCACATTGCTTGGCTCAATTGATTGCCACTTACATTTTGGTGAGTCAAATGGTATTAATTTTAATGGCATTAATGATATTTACTTTGTGCTTTTTATTGTCTTTTCTAAAATCTGTTGTATTCAAACGTGGTGAGTCTTGTCAACTTGAGATTGATGCTCCATCCATGCCCCCCCCCCCCTTTCATGGCTGTTACCTGCTGAAATATGTTAAATACATTTCCATTTCAATGTTTCATATGAACTTCAAAGTTGAATGAGTTTACCCAAGGCTGAAAAGGTCAGCTTTTGTGAGGACGAGCTACTGTAACTTCCAAAGATATGACCGATTACCTTACATATTTCATGGTGGTAACTCCTTCTTTTACTAATGTCAGAGCCAGTGGCACAAACCAAGGTCACTGTCATCTATCTCTGGATTTAGCGTGCCATTTCCTCAGATTATGTAATACCGTTTGTCATTCAGTCCTGTCAGAGTATGAATACATTTGTTTGTCAATGCTACTTTATAAATAATATGTCTTCATGACGTTGAATTTCTTTTTTCAACAGTGATAAGGGGGGAGATGGGATTTTTGGGATTACTGCGTCTGACAAAACCACATCTGCTTTTAGTGAAATAGCATTGGCTGATCTCATAATTACCTCCGATTGCATCAGATATTCTCCATTCAATATCAACATGATTTGCAATTAATGCCTTGCATCTTCAATTACATCTAAGACAGTGAGAGATCAAGTCTGACACCAGCAACACTGCTGCAGGCTTCACTTTTATATCTGAGCCATGTGCCCATGTACAATGATAACCCAGCAGTCTGTTTTGAATGTACCAACCAAGATAAAGTATATCCACCAACAGTAACATAATCTGACATTGTGAGGTAAAACATTAATAAGCCACATATGCATTTGATGCTAGGGTTGTATACAGTATCCTATCATGTTGTGTAATGACAATATAGAAAAAACAAGAGTTAAAGTAATAATCTGTGACATTTTCATATGAATAGGCTTAATGGCAATTGATCTAATGCAACAGTGATACAACCTCTAGCCAGTTCATGGAAGCTTTTCCATTTTCTGTTCTAAACACCCAGTGTCAGGTAGGTCTTTCCTGGAAAAAATCCCCTGGTACACAGGAAGTGATGTGTTTTACATTTCCAGTTTGTTTGGAATAAATATAAGAACAACTGGGTAGTTAGCATGAGCAGCGATCGCTACGGTGGCTAGACAGACAAAGAAAAAGGCGCCACCTACAGAAACTCAAACAGAAAATCCAAGGAAAAAAGACATCACAGTACTGGACACACTGTTTGATTGATTGACAGGTGCAGTGCAGAAACCCCTGAGGGTTACCACTTTAAAGTCCTTGGTTGAAGCATGGCGGCTGGTGAGAGGCTCAGTAATGGAGCTGAATGTGGGAGATGGCATTGTGTGGTATTGAGATAACCCTGGCACGTCTGGATACCTCTGTCCTCCCCTTTCTTCTTCATCTGTTAAAGACTCCACTCCACAGTGTTTGAGCTGGGAGGCTTATCGACTCACCTCCAGTGAGTGTGTGTGTGTGTGTGTTATTTCTCCCTTCCTTCCTCTCCATCCTTAAAGTGGAGAAGCAGAGTTTAGTCATATCCATCAAAATCACATCTTTATTGAATTAATTGTGTAGGATGATGGTACTGCTTCCTTAGAAATAATAAATGTTTGGACAGGAATTTCTATGAGCTTTTAATAAGCCTTGTGAGACAATGGACCATAACACAAATGGGGTCTGGAGACACCCAGATATCCTTGAAAGCATTCCGTCTTGTCCCTTATGTATGTAGTGAGCACTATCTTAAGGCCAGACATGGTGTAGTGGTCAGAGACACAGCGGATAGTGTATTTTGTTGAGCTTACAGTGCCAGTAGAAGAGGCATATGAATGGAAATGAAAGAAAATTCGTAGGTATACTGAGTTGCTAGCATAGGTGGAGCAACATGGTTGGAAACTAAGGTTATAGCCTGTGGAGGTTGGATGATGGGGTTTTGTAGCTAAATCCACTTTAAGACTAGTAGGTGAATTAGGCATTTGTGGGCGGAGCTTAAACCAGACTATTTGTCAGTGTTTGATAGTAGCATGGTTGCTGGTACATTGATTCTTTAGAATGTTGATATGTTGGCTTGATAGCCTTAGTTGTCTGTCGCATGCTAGCTGACATTAGTTGCTAATAGATATCTATGACTAAGCCTAACCTTAGGCTACCTTAGGGTCCGGCAGCACCAGCCTAAGGCCTCTATGAAGACAGGGTCAATCACCCATATCTACCTCCAGGGAGGGTCACTGTTTGTGGCAGGTGCCTGAATGGAGGAGGAAAGACACACGCCAACACATATAGCCACACTCAACATTGTCCACACACGCCAGCAGACACACTTGCCATTTCCGCATTCACTCATTTGACATTTTTAGATTATTTTTTTGGCATTTTGCCTTATTTGACAGTCAGTAGAGAGAGACAGGAAAGTGAGAGAGGAGGGATGACATGCGACATAGGTTTTAGGCCTATGCGCCTTAGACCCCTTAGACCACTGAGTCACTGAGTCACTAGGACGCCCCTCATTTGAAATTTTTTTAAACTAAGGTTGGTCATATGATTGCGAGAATATGTAGGTTTTGAGTTTAGATTTGAAGATTCCCAGTGAATTAGCTTCCCTGATCGAAAGAGGGAGTTTGTCGCAGAGATAGGGAGCTCAATAAGAGAATGTTCTACTGCCTTTTTTAATTCTTGGAACAGAAAGTTAGCCAGCATCCTGTGAACGAAGGGCTTGTCGGGGTACATAGGGGACAATTAAATCCAATATATACGACAGCGCGAGCCCATGCAACGCTTTATAAATTAGATCTGGCCTGGATTGGGAGCCAGTGAAGGTAGGCCAAAATAGGTGTAATATGATCAAACTTGGTCAATATTCTGGCTGCAGAATTTTGGACAAGTTGGAGGTTTTTAATACTGTAGATTGACAGGCCAGAGAATAGAACATTACAATAGTCGAGTCTCGACGAAACAAAAGCATGCACCAGAATTTCAGCATCAGTTGGTGGAAAAATGCTACCTTTGTGATATTTTTGTTCGATCGAACACAATGCCTAGATTCTTAGGGACTCGCAGTCGTCAAGCTTCAGGGTAATATCTGTGGCGAGAGAACTCTACCTTTGGGCCAACAACTAACATCCCTGTTTTGTTGGCATTTAAGAGTAAATAATTTAGCGACATCCAATTTTTTTAATAGCAGATAAACATGCTTCTATATTAGCGAGTTGTACATGGTCGAATGGTGATTGCTAATGTGTGCAGGCTGCCAACTTGACGGGTATGTATAATGAGAGCGGGTGTCAAGGCCAGTGGTTCTGGGATGCCAGAAATCACTGTTGAGCCTTCTGGAGGTGTCTAAATCAACAAAACATTCAAGATTCAAGAACTTTATTTGTCACATACACACACGGGGTGTGTAGTGAAATGAAAGTGGCAATGCTCAACGGGAATGTGCAAAAGGCAACAGTACACAGTATTTACAATAAAAAAAAAATAAAAAAAAACACAATATTTACAGTATTACAGTAATTACAGTAAGAGCTCTTATATAAAAAAACAACACAATATATACAGTAAGAGCACTTTGGAAATGAAAATATAGTAGTAAGGGAAATTGTATGAATGTAATATACTATAAATTATGTGTAGTCTTTACCTAAGTGTGTGTGTGCATAAGAGGGGCAGTGTGTGTCATGTCACTTGATAACCCCAGTGACATAACCACACTCACATGCACAACTCCGTAGCATTTAGATTAGTTGGCTAGTGAATGGTGCTGTCTGTCTGATGGTCCTGGGGATTTATAACGATGGCGATTTATGACTGATGTCCTCTATAAGTCACCATTTATGGGTTAGTGCATCTGAATTGTGTTTCTGTGTGAATGCTCAACCTGGATTATGTCACAAAGGATTATAACATCATATCCTGTGTATTGGTAAATGACAGGATGGCCTGAACCAAACGTTGAAAACCTGTGTAAATATACTGACAAAATAAAGGTTGTCCACCGCTGCTACTTGCATGGTTTGTGAAATTAAAACCTAAATATCTTTCTGATATCAGTTCAAAACAGTTTCCAAAGCTCTTTTTAATGTGAATTTTATCTTGCCATAATATAATATTGTGAACATTTTGTGCTCTTTTGGGTTAATGTTGAACTTGGCCAACTTGGAGTGTTTGAGAAACTCTGCATTAGATCACAGCCATCTCTAGCTAGTGCTGCTATCATTTAGCTCCAGCTGCAGAACCATGACTCTCCTATGGCTGAGCATGGAAGCGAAACAAAGAGCAGGGTTTCTTCTGACACCGGCGCAAACAAAACAAGGCTTAATTAGAACAGTTCAGGAAATTAACATTGTTTGAAAGGCACACTCTTTGTCTGAGAAGTGCTATTTATTTATCTGAAAGGATGCACATTGTATCCATTTACACTTCACACTTCTCCGTTTACATGGCTGCAGGCTAGCCGCGTCTTAGAAGTTGAGAGAATTAATTACTTTATAAATTACCATTTATAGAGGAATCTGTGTATGTGTGTGTAAGTGTATGTCTCCTGTCTGCTATTATCTCTGCTGTCAGGACTCCTCCAGTAACATCCAAACGCATGAAAACAGCTTCTGAAAGAGATGGAGGGAAGGATGGAAGGGAGGGAGGAAGGGATGGATGGATGAAGGGATGGAGGGAGGGATGAGAGATCAACAGGTCGTGCTCAAATGTTCTGACATGTCAGACTTATTCAAAAACTTTATGTGGTACTGATCAGTGTTGGGGACAGTTACTTTAAAAAGTAATCAGTTACTTTGTTACGTACCTTAAAATGTCATGCATGCTTGCTTTACCCGCTTCAAAAACATGCTGTAGCAGTATGACTTGCACTAAGTGTGTTGTCAGCATTGTTTTAAAATGCAATGCAAGACTATGGCTTTTATATCAATCATTTATATCAAGCATACTTAAATTGCGGTTTTTCAATTAACCTGCACAAGATACTTTTTTTTAAATTTTATTTAATTTATTTAATTTAATTCATTTTTTATTTAATTTATTTTTTATATTTTTTATTTGCACTAACAAAGATTAAACAGTATGAAAGAAAAATAGAATTGAAAGAATTGAAAAATGAATGTGTTAAGTTACTAGTTACTACAAAAAAGTACTAGTGAGCTCTCTTTTTTTTTATGCTCAAAAAACTAGGAAACATTTTGGAGTACTTTCTACTTAAAGCTGTACAACACAAGAATTATATATAAAAATACAACTGCCATATCAATCTAAATCAAAAAGTGGGACTGCATGGAGAAGCGCATCCCATCCCTATAATTGAGATGCCTGTTTGCCCAAATTAAATTCTGGCGTCAGTATGGACACTGGTGGGAAAGTCATGGAGCCTATTCCACAGTACAGCCAAGGTAGTAGAGAACACTACCAGTGAACTGCTGTCATCTTGGTAGCTTATTTAACAAAGAAAATTCTTTTCAGATTGACCAACATGTATTTTTGGAAATATGCAATGTATTTTGGGGTTTATGGGCTCTAGGGAGCGCGAAAATCACTCGGGCCCACGTATAAAAAGAAAATCCTCAAAAGTGTTAAGATTTTCACATCATACCAGCAAGTATCTCCATGGGCCTGCCTGAGTATTGAGAACAAACAGCTCTGTTTCAGGGCCGAGAGCTTGAGCTGATAATACTCCAACTCTTTTCTGTCACTTCGAGGAACCCCGGTGCTACCTCGTATTATTGTAGCCCAAATATTTCACCCCATGATCCAAGCGCCTTTAATTGATGTCAGTGAGTTTATGCTAAATATGAAGATTTGAATAATTCCCCCTTTCAAGCAGCACAATGGCCCTCGCTGCAGTGACAGGCCACCTCCCTTTTGCCCTGAATGGAGGTGTCAGGCTGCTGGAAACCCCTCACCTCCTCGCCCACGTAGGGCTTTGACATCTCCTGGGGTCCCGAAGACCCTCTCCCCTCCTCCTCCATCACTTTCTAGCTCTCTACCTCTGTCTCTGTCTCTCTCTCTCTGAATCTTAACCACCCTCCTAGGGTGAGCCAGGGTCTCAAGACCCCTTAAACACTTTACAAACACCAGCTCATGCCGTTTTGGGGGGAAAAAGAAAGGAAATTATCCCAAATTAAAGAAAAAGTGTCAGTGAGGTGAAGAAAGCCGATTACAGGTATTTTATTAAAGCGTTTCTCTCGTGGCTTATTCTATAAGTATATAGAATAAGTAGTAAATAAATAAAGAGATAAAAAAGAATAAATAAGAAATGTCATCCTTGATTCTCACAAATGTTTTAAAAAATCTAGGAGATAAAAAATACATGCAAACATATCGCCCTATAAATACAAATGTGACACCATTAAAGCCTCTTTCAGACATCCGGAAACTTCGGAATCCGGAACTTATCTAGACATTACTCGGAGGGGTTGTATGTGTGAACGCAAATGTCTGAATCAGTTGGTCTGGAAATTAAACAGACTTTACCCACCCAGCACCCTAGTCTAACATCCGTTTTATCGCCGAGTGAGCCCAAGATTCTCCGGAGTATTCTCTACGGGCGTGTTGATGACGTATTTATCATGCGACTGGCACGAAACCGGGATAATACAATGTATATCGCTTTCCACCCTTTCGTCGATACTGCGGATACGTCAGCGCAAGAACGGCCACTGAGAGTGAGTCCGTCACTTCGTCCGCCATCTTCGTGCTGTAAACAAAACACTGCGATTTCCGCAGCATACTTTTTGCGTCATGTCCTGTCTCCCGCACGCTCTACCGAGGCCCCACTCCTTGCCTAAACTAACCGGAGAATAGCCGAGGTGTATGTCTGAAAGAGGCTTAAGATAATTGCCCCCTTCTTTGAAAGATGGGGACAATTTTGGCTTTTAAAGAAGTGTGCTGTGCGAACACAGCTTGAATTTTAATTGGCAGTGCCAGATTTGGAACCGTGCTGATAGCCGGCATTTAATTTAGTGGCCAGATAAAAAGAAAAGCATGTGGCTATAGAGGCCGGGCTGCTATTTAAGCCTTTTAAATGGCTTGCCTGCCCTACAGCTATATCAGAACACGAGAAGGGCTTCCCCTTGCTTTTCTTGAACAGGATGGATTCTTGTACTCTCCACCATTCTACCAAGACTTAATTCTCAGATGACTGAAGGCTGGAAAGACGCTACATTTTTATAACTAATTAAGCATCAAAGTTGTCATCCCAGCAAACTTTACAAGTACAGTGTGTCCTGAGAATGATGTGAGGGCAACGACTTTTTCGAGTCATCTAAATTGTTGTGAAAAAGGCCTGATGCTAACAAAGCTAACTGGGGTCAAACCAAGGCTTGGACCACATTCGCCCCATTTAAAAACATCCAATAAAATCTGGATTTTCACGTTCTGACCAAATTTGGACTGTACCAAAACTTTATTTCTGTTTGGGATATCAAAAAACCTGAACCCACCAATGTCCTCAGGAAAGTTAACTTTTAACTTAATTAGTAATCTGAATCTTTTGACCCTGATGGTAGGAGGCAATCTCCATTGAAATTGTTTTCTATTGTAGAACTTGCCTGTCCATGTATGAGATATCATATCATTATTCTTTGTAAACCCAAACCCTCTCCCAAGCCAAGCTTGACTTGCTTCTCATCCATGTTGGTTGTCATGAGTCCAGGGATGATGGCACTATGCCACGTAAAATGGCATTGATGTTTTAACCTGGAACCATTTCGATTCTGTTTAGCCTCTTATGTCTGGAGGCATCTGATGGCAACTTTGTATGATCTTTAAACAGCTGAATCATTCATGAAGGGGCTGGGAGGGCTGGGAGGTGGCCGGGGGGGCTACAGATTAACACTAGTCCCTGAGCGCTGGTTATATAGCAGCCTCAAGACATGATGCTCTCTACCCACCCTCTTTATCATCCCATTCACCACCCCCTTCCTCTTGCTTCCACCTCTCTCTTTCTGTATCCCTCTATCTCAGTCTATCTCTTTCCATCTCCAATTATCTTGTGTTTCATACCTCTATCTTGCCCTATATTCAGAAGTTATAATACTCATGAAGAGCTTCAACATCTAGCCTACATTGCCTTGTGATAAAGAACACTAACCAAATACTAATCCAGTAATCATAATGGGACTATAGAAAGATGTCATCCAAAACCATTAATCATAATGGGACTATAGAAAGATGTAGCAGTATGTCTGTCGCCCTACTTCTTTCTGCTGCATGTCAGCATCTTTGCATTAGTACAGTTAAACATCTAAACGAAACACATCAGGGAACGTGCTCCCAATGATCCCTATAAGCCTGATAGTTTGCTGACCTATGTGACAGTTTAACACAGTGACCAAATAATATCTTGTCAGCCCCTACAACTAATAATTCATTACATTGACCAAATAATATCTTTTTTGTTATCAGTCATTGCTCCAATTGTCCTCAGAAATGTATTCTGTATCAGTGGGTTTCTAAGTTTTGGTGGCAAATGATATTAGAGGCAGGGAATGTTCCATAGCTCAGGTTTTAGTCAATTGACACCCCTGCATCTTCCCTCTAATGTGAAGTCTTTCTTTTAATGCAAAGCTTTTCCTGTATTTCTCTAGGTGATGAGTATCCTGAGTAACCCCAGCGGTGTTCCCTCACAGCAACAACACGACTTCTCCATCTCGCCCCTCCACAGCAGCTTAGAATCTTCTCCATCCAATGCCATTTCAGCCAGCTGCAGCCAGCGTTCGGCCGAGTCCTCTATTAAGACAGTGGACAGCCTGCCATCGTCCCAGTCCTACTGCCCCCCCACCTACAGTACCACCAGCTACAGCGTAGACCCAGCTGTGGCCGCTGCCGGATACCAGTACAGTCAATACGGCCAGAGTGAGTGCTGTGTCTAGTGTCGCATTTATTCATATAAATAAATAAATGTCCGCTTTGCTACGCTATCGCTTATTGATATGCCACAATAGTGATCCAACCTATATCCAGTTCATAAAAGCTTTTCCATTTGCTGTTCTAAACTGGGTTCTTAGCATGAGCAGCGATAGCCACCATGGCTGAACATACAAAACAGCGCCACCTAAAGAAACTCAAACTTCATCAACAGAAAATACAAGGAGATGCACAGTGATTAAATATAGAAGATAGGTGACAAAAAACCTTAACAGAATATAATGATGAAAAAAATCTGAAATCTGAAAAATGTATTAATTTGTGGAAGTGCGATAATATCCTCCAAGGGGCTCATAAGATGACAAGCAAAGATGAGTTGGATAACAGCATCTAAATGCCAAGAGTACACAAAATGGTGGAAAACAGAGAGAGAGAGAAAATATCTATCCATCCATTTTCTATCCAGGTCAGGGTTGCGGTGGCAACAGGGCAAGCAGAGCAACCCAGACATCCTTTTCCTTCCTTCCTCCAGCTCCTCTTGGGAGATCCCCAGGTGCTCCCAGCCTGTCCTGGGCCAGGCGTCTTTTTCCCAGTCAGTTGTGCCCGGTACACCTCCAAAGGGGTGCCCAAGTGGCATCCTTACCTGGTGCTGCACCACCTTGACTAATTTCCTCTCAATGTGGAGGAACAGAGGTCCTCCTGGATCACTGAGCTCCTCACCCTATCAAGAAGAGTGAGGCTAGAGCCCAGAGCTTGTGGCCATAGGTGAAAGTCGGAAGATCAATGGGTAAATTGAGAGCTTTGCTCTGTGGCTCAGCTCTTTCTTCACCAGCACTGTCTGATCCAACGGTCAATCTCACAATCTTTCTGGATTGAGATACTTGGAATCATGGACTCAGACTTTAAGGTGGTGATCCTCATCCCAACCGTGTCACGCTCAGCTGCAAACAGCTCCAGTGCACATTGGAGAGCACATTTAGAGATGCCACCCTAATGCCAACGAACCAGACACTCTCCAGACCTCAGCTGCACCTTAATATCCTGTCCATGAATATAAGTGGACTAGGCACATACTTGTCAAAGTCTGATGCCCACCTTGAACAAGCTTGACCTAATGCCAAGAGCACAAAAACACAGCTCTGGCCCCAAGTGTATAGGAACTGAATGGCTTGTATAGCAATCCCGGCACCCCATACTCCCACAGCACCTCCCACAGGATATCTCGGGAAACACAGTCATGAGCCTTTTCCAAATCCATAAAACACATGTAGACAGGATTAGCAAACTCTTATGATGGCTTGATTATCTGTGAGAAGGTAAAAAAGCTGAGCCACTGTTCTGCGACCAGGATGCAGTCCGCATTGTTCCTCCTGAATCTGAGGTTCAAAAACCTCTGGAGTCTCCTATCCAGAACCTTGGCATAGGCTTTCCCATGGAGGCTGAGCAGTGTGATTCCTTGATAGTCGAGGAACTCCTAAAGCCAATAGACATGCCCATGCTGGAATATTCAGGGGGGCGGGGTCTGAGCCAGTCTGAGACAGTCTCCTTAGCAGAGGTCACTGGGCTAATTAGAAAGCTCCTCAGTGGCAAGACGCTGGGGGTGGACAAGATTCATCCTGAATCGCTGAAGGCTCTGGATATTGTTGGGCTGTCATGGTTGACACGTCTCATCAATGTTGCATGGATTTTGGGAACAGTGCCTTTTAGTTTGGCAGACAGGGGTGGTGGACCCCATTTTGAAAAAACGGAATCAGAGGGTGTGTTCCAACTATAGAGGAATCACAAAAACAAGATGCATAAAATGAAAAGGAAAATAAAGCATTACAGAGCAACAAAGGACATGAAAAGACAAGAGAGAAAAAGTGTATATGCTTGTTTGAAAAGGATACAGATACAGCTTCATTTATTTAATTTGACTTCCTATACTCCAATTTGATTAATCACTGAAAAACAAAGAAAAATCAAATTCAGAAAACATGAATAGAAATAATAAATAAATATAAGAGACAAGATAAGGAGAATAAAAATACCAAATACAAGGGGGATAAAGTGCCCAATAAATCTGTTTCTATGTAAAAGCCAGGCTAAAAAGATCACCGTATGTTTTAGTCCTAGTCTTTGGGACGGCCGCCAAAGGATCTGAGGGCTCTACCTGGAATATCTAGGAAGCATATCCTCAAAATACTCAGGAGTTAGTCCACAAATGGATTTAAACTCTTATTAAATAATCTTAAAACCAATTCTAAAGTACTACTGGTACTTCTACTGGTAACCAGTGTAGTGATTTTAAAACAGGGGTGATGTGCGCTCTCTTCCTGGTCCCTATTCAACTCTGGCAGTAAATAAAGTAGAATATAGACGTTTTCAATTACCAATTGAAATTTTGTCTCTGCAATGTAATCATGGTACACGTTAGATTTCATCAGGAGCTTTAATGTGATTAAACTTGTGTTTTTAGATATTTTAGATTAAGAAAATGGCTGTGGTGCTATGACTTATTCCTTCTCCACTGTGAGGTTTATGGTTTGGCTGTGGCCCTCCACCCCCACCACTCCCTACTGGAAACAGATTTAACATTTCACTTCATTTCAAACACTTGACTCTTCTCTTGTTCTAATTCAGGAAGCACCTGACAGATTAAAGTGCATACCATCAAAATAACAGAGCTGTGTGTGTGTGTGTGTGTGTGTACGTGTGTGTACGTGTGTGTACGTGTGTGTACGTGTGTGTACGTGTGTGTGCATGTTAACGTGTGTTATCAGATAGGCTCTATCTCAGTGGCAGAGAACTCTTAGTGTGCCTGCTCAACAGGGATTTAAGGTATAAACCTAGTTGACAGGAAAAAACAGCTTCCCTGGGTGGGCCTCGCTAAACCCCTGTGTACCACATACATGCATACACACATACACGCAACACACACACACTGCTCCCCCACTAGCTGTCCGGGTGACTGGCACCTTGGCAGACAGGCCTGCCCACCCATAGGTGCGCCGCTTCCTATTTCTGTACACGCTAACTGACATGCTAACACATGCTGATTACTCACCCCCCCCCCCCCCCACATCATGTCTCCTGTCACCCCTCCTCTTCCCTAAACTATAAAAGAGAGGTTAACATCACCTGAACCAGGGAGGGGCATTAAAGGAGACGACATCCCAGACTCTGAGAAAGAGAAATGTGCCAAGCACTAATGCCAGCCTACATTTATTTTAGTGACTATCAGTGCCTGTGTCAGTCTGAGTAAGCCTAGCTCTGGTTGGCTTCCTTTTGTCTGTCTGTGACACACTCTTAATATCAGTCAGTGTGATTGCACACAATGCTAGGCATGCCATGTAACATGTGAAATATAAAGGCCCAGCAGACAGCAGTGAAATAGTCGGGTTAGATATTTTGTGTTGATACATGTGTGTTGATTTTAGTTGGGATGTCTTTTTTATTTATAGTTACACCATAAGGGAGAAGATTAGCCCCATTGTTGTTGTTCCTCTGCCTAATAATGGTACTTTTCTTAAAAGAGGCATTCCTAATCATCCTTGCCTCAGCTTGCTGCAGTATGTTTCGTGCAGACAGGTAATTGTCAATCAAACATAGTTTTTTTCACAAGCACCAGTATTTTCAGTATGTAATCAGGAAAATGTAGTTTCAAATCATAAAATGGGAGTAAATTGAACTTTGAAATGACAGTTCTGTTTCAGAAAAGTGAATCCCAGTTAAAAGAATGATTACAGAAGCAGCTAATACAAACATTGTTCTTGCTGGAACCATATACAAATCAGATCTGAATCGAAAACATTTTTATGTAGAGCAAGCTGTATTTTTTCATTTATCAGTGAATACAGTACATGCTAAGGTTTCATCTTGCTGAATGAAGGATGATTGTACCTTTTCTGCTGGTCTTGGTTAGCTGAACCCTAAAGACAAAGGATCAACACAAGATAATTAATGCTTTCAAATGTAATAATCTACAGCATGTAGATCTGTATTCATGCATTCATAGTTTAAAAGAGTAGAGGTTATGTGCATTCATGATTAAAAGTAGTAGAAGCTATAGTGTATTCATTATTAAAAAAGTAGAGGTTATTACGGCTTCTACACTAGAACAGCCGCCCACAGACGCCATGACATGATCAACGCGCTATCTTGGTTAACTGCTGGTTACTCACTGTTTTGATGATCCTCGATGGTATAGTTGGTCCGGTACCGGGAGTTTGAATGGGTGCTGAGAGTTGTTGGTTTGGACTATAATTGCTTTGGTTGACGGTCGTAGCAAAAACGAGGTCAAAGAAAAACCCAAACAAACATTCCCCAAAATAAAAAAGGCCTTTTTTAAATAAATCAAAACCAGCGGGGAATAAACAAATTCACCAAATGAAACTGAGATTAAATCAAATCAAAATCAAATCAAATCACATTTATTTGTATAGCCCTTAATCACCGTTACAGTCTCTAAGGGCTTCACAGTGCCCAACATGTGAAAATAATAAATGGTTAGTACACGACATCCCCCAGCCTTAGACCCTCAGAGAGGACAAGGAAAAACTCCCACAAACCCTCACTGGGAAAATTGGGAGAAACCTTGGGAGGGGCTACTCAGAGAGGGATCCCCCTACCAGGACGGTTGGGCGTGCAATAGATGCCGAGTTTGGGCAAGCAGCGTATACACAATATATGAAAGTTTATTTTGGTGGGACATCCAGATCTGATGGGGCGGCATCACAGCAACGGCAACTCAGTCAGCGTCATCATAGGACTAGGGGACCATGCAGGCGCCAACACTGCCCACATAGGAGAACGCAACGTCCGCTCAGTCAGCATCGTGCTAGGAGGCGGGACCAACCATTAAACCAAACAAAGAAACAAAACATACAATGCGGTTGAAGACTGTATCTCCTGGCGTCTTCCACCATCCTAGTTTCAGCACACCTGTCTTAATTAAGGAGGTTCCTGCGATGCGAGGTCAGGTGCCGCTGTGCACTTAATTTAGCACCAAAGGCTACCACTAGGTGCTGCCAAACTATTTACATTACAAAATAATTACAAAATAGGAAATTATGAGAGGCTTCTAGAAATGGCTCTAACAGAGGTTATGTGTATTCATTATTAAAAGTAATAGAAGCTATAGTGTATTTATTATTAAAAGTAGTAGAAGCTATAGTGTATTCATTATTAAAAAAGTAGCTATGTGTATTCATTATTAAAAGTAATAGAAGCTATAGTGTATTTATTATTAAAAGTAGTAGAAGCTAGTGTATTTATTATTAAAGGTAATAGAAGCTATAGTGTATTTATTAATAAAAGTAATAGAAGCCAGTGTATTTATTATTAAAGGTAATAGAAGCTATAGTGTATTTATTATTAAAATTAATAGAAGCTATAGTGTATTTATTATTAAAAGTAGTAGAAGCTATAGTGTATTCATTATTAAAAGAGTAGAGATTATGTGTATTTATTATTATTTCAGTAAAAAATGCTAGAGATTATGAACATGCCTAGTTAATAACAGTGGAGACCATGCAGCTTGTGTGCTGCTTCCAGTAATATATATATATATATATATATATATATATATGCTTACTGTGTAAAAAAGAACTGTTCCTATCTGTGGTACTGCCAGTCTATCCTGTTCAAAGCCCCCTTAGACTGACCCCGTCTGAGATAAATGACATAATTCTACTTCCTGTACTCCATAAAGATGGACACACAGGGATCTTTAAAATTGAATCTTATTGAGTCACCATCGCTATCATGGTTGCAGCATTGCTCCAATAACATCACCTGTCCATTCAACTGTGCCCTTGCTCCTTTCCCCTCCACCCCACTTCCCCATTATGCCTTTGGTGTTCCACCCTGACCCAGCACCTCATTGGCAACCCTCCCTGTACCTATAAACATCTTTAGCTGATGTGTGTGAGGGGGAAATTGTAAGTGTGTGAGGTGTGAGCAACATCAATAGCCCTGAATGACCTTTGACTTGCCACTGGTGCCTGCAGGTGAAAGCACACACATGCTTCTGATAAACATCTCCACCGTGTCAGTCAACCTGTGGAGCGTAGAGCCGTCCAATCAGAGCCCAGGTTGCCCTGAGGGAGGCTGATTTTAGTCACAGTTTAGTCACAGGATGTCAGAATAGAGCATAAGAACAGAATTAAACACACACATACATATCCATTTTTTGATGTTTATAACATGATTTTAACATGACAGGTAGCATCAGCATAGTACAACATAGATGGATTTCGACACTCACCTGAGGTTACCATTTGGACAGCCATACAAACCCACAGTGTTAAAACTCTTTTTAGTATAGTTTCAGGCCAGTTTAGAGGGCTAAGCTGAGCTGGAAAAACCTGTTGCTAATACGGCAGCTATAGAGGGATGAATATGCTTCAGGTATGGCTACCACATGTTTAAAAAATGTTTTCCTTTGTATAAAGGAGGGTTAGACTCATTTATCAGTTTGACGATATATTAGACAGATATTGGCCTGTCAGTTGTTCCCCAGAGGTGAGACTCGTGCAGTGAAACCTGGCTCGAGGAGCTGCTAACCCAAATTTGTTAGTATGGATTTCAGTGGAGAGTTTTAGTATCCCTCTAAATGCTGTTTCATCATGCTATTTTTCCATCCTGACAAGAAAATAATTCCGGAAATACTGGATACTAGTCATTTTTGGCATGAAAATGGTCAAATTTAAAGATAGTGAATATCATCAGCTATGGGCAGCTTCAATGCGAAAATATCAGTATCGGCCTTCAAAAATCCATAGATGTCGAACCCAAGTGGATAAGCTTATGCCAAGACTTTAATAATTGCGGCATCCTGGGTTCAAATCCAGCTCGGGACCTTTGTCGTATGTCACCCCCCCCCCACCCCCCACACCCCCCCCCACCCCCCAATCAAAAGCTTTAAGAAAATCCAAGAAAACATTGATTTACATATACACTTTGACTTTAACTGCAACTATTCTGCTTTTAGGTGCTACTGAATGCCACAGTGATAGTTTAAGAGGATTACAGTTCGCTGTTTGAAGTTCATCATTATTAACGCTTCCCTCCTGTCCTGTGTGATCTTCAGCTGCCGTGGATTATCTGGCCAAAAACGTCAGCCTGTCCAGCCAGCGCAGGATGAAGCTGGCCGACCACTCCGCTGTACTGGGACTGCTACAGGTAGAGACCGGCCAGGCCTACTAGTACTCAGTTAGACTATATAACAGCACATCACCTGGTCACCAGCACCACCCACGCCACCCACTACCATGTCTCTCAGGAGGGCAGTGTGTGTGTGTGTGTGTGTGTGTGTGTTAGGGTTAGACTGATATATCGGGCCAATTAAAACAAAAATCAGATATCAGCAAGTCAGTATTGTCCACTTCGACCACAGCTAGTGAATATCTTTTTATTATTATTATTTTTATTTCAGATGCCTGACCAGAGAAATCATTCCAGTGTGGTGTGGGAGGATTTTACTCAACAGCTTCAGGGGTGTAAAACTCGCCTCACCATGCATTAAAAGGAGAAATCCACCTTAAAACCCTCTAACACTGTTATTGGTGATGTACATTGCATTTCTAGGTCCTTTTTGTTGTCAAGCTGGCCAAAGGTAGATGATGTGACATCATGGCAAGATATTTCCAGTGCAGCTACAATGGAGTTTGATAGCAGAAAATGTTTCAGAAATCTGAAACAACGGTAAACGTTTTTGGTTTTGGTGTCCCTCAGAATCAAAGAGCAAAGGGCTTTCTAGACTGATGTTCAACAATCATACAGGGAAAAATCCATTGTAGAAGAAGAACTGAAGTAGAAGTAGAGTAGAAGTAGACGAGGCAGGTTGAGGAAAAGTGTGTACAATAAAAAGGTAAACTACAACATCATAAAATAACTCCTGGACTGCAGTGAACATCACAAATTGATGATATATAATAGTGTAACAGTATCTGAGGCTGGATTTTTCCTTTCCTTCCACTAACCCACCTACAAGAATTTCATTCAACTGGGTTTTATTGGAGATGTTTAGTGTCCAGTGGTCTAAATGCTGTTTCAGAAGGTTTCCCACCCTGACAAGAACATAATTCCGGGTGAAACACTGAATGTTTGGATTTTCTTGGCATGAAAATTTCAACATATTGAGCACAAAATTCCAGCAGCTTCAATCCAAAAATATTGATATCAGCCTTCAGAAACCCATATCGGTCAAACCCTAGTGTGTGTGTGTGTGTGTGTGTGTGTGTGTGTGAGGGAGATGAGACAGGCAAACTACAGCACTTCTTTCTCAGACTGATAGAGACTGATTCAACCATTCCTGAAGGAGAGACGACCTGTCTTTATTCTTTGACTGCTATTCCCCTTCAACACAAAGACTCTTGAAGAGCTTTGAAAAGGGCCCGGAGGTCAAGCCAGTTCCTGACCAGCCGACCTGAATGCACTGGACATTGGCGAACCTTTAGCCATATTCACTCCCCACTTGGTTGGACCATGTCGTTTCTTAAGGCATCTCGGTACCAAGTATTCCAATTCTGTTAGTCCTTTTCAACTATGGGAGTTACTTATGGATGTTCTTATTATGATTCTCGTTGATTCAATGTTTGCTTTCTGTTAAGTTTCCTGAATATGATCTAAATAGAGGATGGGGTGGGGGGAGGTGAATGATCCAATTGTCCACTTTCATTTATCTATAAAGAAAGGACCATTTCTGGCTTGGTAGTTCACCAGTTCCACACAAGACAGAAAGGAAGTGATTCATACAACAGTGAAATGCAGTAAGAGGAGAGGTTTGTCAGAGATTTGACCTTCCTCACTCTAATACTCATCGACCAGTGGGGGAAACTCCTCACCAGTTTCGCAACCAAACCACTCCTACCAGCTCCCCACAGCAACCTGTTGTTCAGAAGGGAACAGCAATGCTTCTAGGACACCAAGCGTTGTCAAGCGTTGTTTTCCCATTCTCCAGTGAGTCATTTAAAGGTTAATGAGTCGGAGGACATTTTAAGACCAAACAGAAGGCGCATTCCCTCTGCAAAAAAAAAACACATTCCAAATAACTAAAATACATTTCTGCACTGAAGTTTTTTTTTTTCTTTTCAGAAAATGATCATTCTTTGCTCAATATTTGATGACATTCCAGAGAGCTGCTCAGTGTTCAAGCCTTGGCTCATGTGAACTTTATGAATTTGCAAAATGAAATATAATTTCATGAAATTGTAACAGAGCACAATGGAGTTTCTAAAGTTAATCAAACTGTGAATAAAGTACTTTTAAATAAGATCAGGGTGTATATTGCTTGTTAATAAAGACACGCGGCTATACAAAAACCCAGCGGTGTAAGGTGACAATGACAATTAAGGATAATAAGGATGGAGCGAACATCTCTGAAACTGAAATTTGTTACTGATCTACATTAAACTTTTGGGAATTAATTTCCATTCCTTCTGGATGCAGGTTTGGTGGACATTCCACAACAGAGTGACCAGAGTATGTATGTATGCCCATGAAGGCACTTATCAGTGACTCCCATACAGAGGCTTTTTGAATATGAACAAACTTTTGAGAACAGCCATGGAAAATGTCAAGTCTGTCGGTGTGTCAACCCTCTACCATGTATATTTTTTTCTATGAAAGCAAACCAAGGGGGACCAAATGTACAGATATTCTCATTCGTGCCCCACCCTTCTTTTTTTCTATACTTGTTTTGTTATGCTTTTTGTCCAGCATGTGTGTATATTACCATGGCATAATTTATTCTACCTGTATGAAGTATTAGAATAGTGGGAAACTTGTATTGGCATTTACTCCCCTCAGCCTATTGGTGTGTCAACTGTAACACTGGCGTAACTGTCTGTTCATTAAAGCTCTACAACTGGACCAAGATCACATAGCTGTTCTGGCTCTCTGTTCCTCTCTCATTAACAAGTAATGACATTGCAGTCGTCGTCTTTATGCTATGACTGCTTTTTCACAGGTTCATCATCCACAAACACTTCTCTTCTAGACTCTGTTTATATGGAATTGGCACCGATTGAATAGGTTCACATTACAATAATTGCTTATACTGTTCTTACACAAACTGTAAAGGTCACCGAAGGTATAGTGTTCTTCCACAATGAATATAATTTCTTAGAATTTCTTATTCATGCAAAGTTTAGCAAAAAATTAGATGGAATAGATAGAAAGGATTGTGCATTGAGCATCTTGAAGATACAAAAACTAAGGTTTTACTAAATTAGAAGATAGAATCAGGTAATAGAATCAAGTATTTAAAGGAAAAAGACATGGTCAATCATCCATGAGATTATGAGTAAAGCCCATGAAAATACTTTTCAAATTCAAATTAAAAAAAGGGCATGAGCTGATTTAAATAGCAAATTAATTTAACAATTTCTTTGTTAACACTGGACCATCTCTTGCTAGCATGACACCCTACACCCCCATGCCCTACCCTAAATTGTTGTCTCGTCGAATGCATTCAAATCTGGGCTGAGCTTGAGGATCCTACTGTTTTCTTTTTCTACAGTCCAATTTCTATTTTACCGTGTCTCTATAAGGTCTTAAGAAAAATAGCTTTTCTCAGAACACAACTTTCTTTATTCTTTTCTATTCTCACCAATACAGATTTAGAGAAAAACATTCCACTGCTATGGCTTAAGACCAACTGATGGATAAGTTATCCAAGGTTCTAGATAACAAGGAACTCACAATTGGAGTATTCAATGATTTTTCAAAAACCTTTGATACAATGGATCATGGTATTCTTTTATCTAAACGCCAGCTCTGTGGTATCAATGGGGTTGAACTGCAGTGGTTTAGAACCAACTATGTAACTGTAAACAATGCGTATCTTGGAATGGTGCTGAATCAGAATTTAAGATATAATGTTCCTCAATGTTCTATTCTTGGACTCCTGCTGTTCCTGGTATATGTTAATGATCTAGTCTCCGAAAACGTGTTTTTTCCCCCCTATTTGCTGATGACACAAATATCTCTCTCAGGTAAAGATCACCATGACGTGGTTGCTAAAACCAACTCTGAACTAAATAAAGCTAATCTCTGGGTCCATGTGATAAAAGCTCTTAGCATGAAACAATTCTCTATCTGACAATGCTCTAATAAGAGTACCCTATGGTAAATTCCTATTAATTCCAATCAAGTACACTACTATGACACCAGGTCAGTTCTCTGTTTGTTACCAATGGCCCAGTCTTTGGATCAATCTGACCACTTGAAAAATGATACATCCAAAGTTGCTTTTAGTATGGTCTTTTGAACTAGTCATAAAATAAAGATTTTTTTTGCCCGAAGCAACAACCTCAAACACCACCTTCAAAAAATGCCTCCACACAACAATGACTTATAGAGGAATTATCAATGAAACACCACAAACGGTGTCATGTGCAGCCTGCAATACCTCAGTAATTACATATGCCTTTTGGCTCCTTGTAGCGTAAAGGGCTTCAACCATGCATTTCTACCAGATTCTGTGATGTCACAATTGGTTGGATCTTGCATTGTTGCTCAATAAAAGGTTTTAATTAGCCCAGCACAAAACGCCCAACCTGGAGCATCAGGGAACCTGCAAGCTGTTATTTCTCAGGTATCTACACCAGTGACATGTCTGCTTGGTAAATCATGCCAAGAGCCAATAGTCATCGGTACAGAGACACATAGGCTATCTCACCACAACAAGTTACCAGACCATAGCACCATAGCAGTCATTATGATCAGATTGTATTATAACACCATCATATAAATTATGTCCTTGGTTTATTAAGCAAAATCAGGGAGAAAAGACTGGTGAAAGAGTGAAACAACATGCTCACGTGACAGACTGTCAACCAAACAGCTATAATTTAGCACTTAATTTAAAGTAGAGTGGTCTACAATATCATACACCTCTGTTGTAGTCTGTTGAAGAAAAATTATATTGTAATTAATTAATATTGTAGCCATGATGTCTGAGTCTATGGTGTCATCAACAAGCACACTACAATGTGAGACCTCAAGGATTCAAGGATGGATTTTTCATTTTCATTTAACTTTGATTAAATACTGGGAAAACACCACCTTTTTAGTTTATTTTTTGAAGTAAAATAGCAGTATGCATCATATTTTTGATTTTTGTTTATATTGGTATTTGTGTCTGTGTGTTTATGACGATCATCTAGTGGAAGTCATAGTTTACCTGCCTTTTTATTTAAAACATTCACATTTAAAGTTAATCAGGTTCTTTATCAGACAACTGAATTGTCCCATCACAGCATCAAGCTGCAGGGTTTTCTGTAATCCGTTCCAGGTACATGGAGCACAAGATTGACTTCTCACAACGGCTAAGTACAACAATCCCTTGTATATGGTGCATGTATTTTATTCTTATGAAAATATATGAATCTAATACTTTTCAGTTGACAGCATGCACAAGCACATTTTATGATGAATTTCATAATCCATTGGCAAAGTTCTTTTGCCATTGCGTTGGTGACATAAACCCTAATCATGATCTAATCCCCCCTTTGATAATCTACAATTCCCCGGGCTTTGAAGTCAAGTGCATCATGACAGCTCCAGTGATTGAAGATACTAAAAATCCCCCGTTAGAGCTAAGTAGAATGAATAAAGTAGTGTTAATGAGGGAGGGCTGTATGAGCCTACAGAGGGCCAGTGTTGGTCACCGCCTGGGGGCCCATGACCCAGACCTGACCACAATGGTTATTTTGGTAGACGGTACATTATGCCACTCAGGCCCGATGATTTGGTTGTCTCTATTAGTAGCATAAAGTAAAGCTTTAAGAGACAACTAGATTGTGTGAGTGTGCTTACTGACAAAGCAATGGTCTGTATATGTGTGTGTGAAGAAATTGACTTACATATCAGGGATGCAAACAGATCAGGAGTCAAAAAGGTGACAAAACCCAAAGAGGCATTATATCTTAGGGGGGTGTCCAGGGGCATGCTTCCACAGAGGGAATATTTTTGAAAAAGTAGTGTTTTAAAGCCCAAGTTAAGTCACGACAAAATCATTGTAAGGATAAAGTTGCTCCAGTGAATATTCCCACATCATATAAATGCAGCATACAGCCTTATTCACCAAGAGAGGGGGTGGGGGGGTCATAGAAGATGTAGAAGAAATAAATAGTAGTAGACACTTAAATATTCTCGATTTTGACGGATGAATCAGGTTCCCCCCTTCCCCTTCATATATAGCCTGACGACTTCTAATAATACTGTCACAAACAAGTGTGATCTCCATTCAATATGAGGCAACTGGGTAGGTTAGTTTTTGGTAGGCTACTTTCATTCTTTGTAATCTCGGAAATGGCAGTCATAGGAAGAAAATCCACGCAAAATTGAAATGGTGCTGTGTTTTGTTCTCTGAAATTGAGTTGAGGACACCAAGGGGAAGCAAGGACTAAAACTAAATTATGGAAAACATTGGTTTCCACATTTGTTTCATTCATCGAGTGAGTGCCATCAAATCTCCATCAAAACTAACTAAACTATTTTCACACATCTGATTATTAACATAGCTTCAGCCTGATGAATAGGATGAAGACTTTTGCGGGGGATAAATTAGATGATGATGAGCCAATGACACAGGATGAAATAAGAAAGAATGAAATAGCAACTTGTTCTGCAATGGGCTGACTTTTGTAATGTATAATATGTCTATGCAGCGTCAAAACTAACTATCAGACGAGATAGCTCTGCAAAAAGAAAAAAGAAAAAGCAATCTTTTGGTCTGGCGGCAGTTTAGATGCTTTTATTATGCACACTCAAACCAGAAAACCAGAAAGATAATCTTTCACATAGTGTGAGAGACAATTGTTGAATTGTTTGTATGAAAGAACTCAGTGAACCAGAAAAATGGTCATAATAATGTATACATCAGCACAGGGACTTCTTTCTCTTGATTGATCTATTGTTTTTTTATGACATGGTTTTGGCTCATTCATCTCCACCGGAAGGTCAATGCTAATTCAATTTCTCCATGACCAAAACATGTGATACTCGAGGCGCTTTTTGGGTGAACTGAAAGGACCCCCAGTTTATAGTGAAACAGACAGGCTTCTGCAAAAACCCAGAACCATCTTTTTTAATATCTGTGTTTCCTTTTCTTTTGTCCATAGTAGACAGGGTGAAAGCAACAACCAGCTTGGTAAAACACATACTTTTTATACCTAAAGTGTGTTATATGTGTGTGTGTGTGTGTCCACATGCATGTACATGTCTCTCCTAGATGCAACATAATTGTATCGACCAGGCCCCTGGCTAGCCTGCCTTTGATATTTCAATTGATTTTCCAAAGGAAATGAGTGACACTTGAGGCAGGACACTGTGAAACTCCCATGACATCCGATCTCATTCAACTTTTAGGGAACCCTTCACTAAAATATTCCAGTCGTCTAAAAAACTTGGATATGGGTAGGGGCCCTGGATGAGTCTTCAGCTATGGGATTTTGACACTAGAGTGAGATGTACAGGACACAGTGAAGTCCCAACTGTCCCAACATATGCAATCTGGAATGATAAAGACAGGAATGTCTTGGGAAAATAATGAACCACTATACTTCATTATTATCAAATCATTATGATGAGTCAATACACATTGAATAACAAATTGCAGGAAATATAAATTTGTGCTAATTTTCCATGTGTATCAATTGGTGTAAATACTAAACACTACATTACAACATCTAATATTCTGTTATGACAAAGTGTGTTCAGAAATTGGTACTCCTGCTGCACCGAACAGCTCTATTGGTAAATTCAGGACAACAGAAGGCTTTCAGGTGACATCACATCTCCTCTGGCGGCCATATTGGAGGTCCTCAGCACTTGGGCAACCACACCACAACAATCTTTTTCAGGTATCTCTGTTTTTTTCCCAGTCTGGTTCTTCTATATTTAGCCATTATTTTCACTCAGCCCATTCTCTAGTAGGAGATACAACTGGAAAGCCTCTATATCAGCATTTGTGTTCATTTATTCTCCCAAGACAAGGAGTAGATGCAGCATTTTAGATGTTTCCATGTGTAATGACCAATATCAGGTTATCTGCCACTCCACAATGATCTTCCACAGTCTGCCGCAACCTCTCTACATGCTGGCGAGATGATTACTCGGTTTAAAGTGATTTTTTCAGCTTTCCCCCCCCATCATATGCTATCTATAATAGTCATAAATCTCCTCTGATGTTGTGCGCTCTATTTCAAGAGAACCAGAGCATATTCTTTTTTTAAATGCCGTTTGCATTTAAGAGGACACCCAAATTGTTTTTACAAGGTCTGACAGAACAAAAGAACATTGACACTTTCAGTTAAAATACTGGAGATAAAGAGCAGCAGAAAGCATGTGGCAAGGGTATCATTTATTAAAGTAATTAACCTGAATGGCAGGATCACAGAAGCACCGACACATTCACTCTGTAATGATTATTTAGGGTCAGCGCGAATGTTATCTTTGCGACTGGGAGCAGAAAGTGCCACGAGGAACGCAGCGATTAAAGAACGTGTCTGGAGAAGTTCAACCCCTCACCCTGCAAGGCCCCTGGGGGCATTGTGCACCAGGAGTACTGCTGTGTCAAACACTTGAGAGTGTCACAATGAAAGCACTTACAAAGCCTAACATCTCCCTAAATCCCATAATTATTCCAGGATATATTATGTACCTGGACTCCAGCTGTCTGATCGCCGCACTGAGGGGGATTGAGCCTTCCGACAATCAGCTTATGGGAGACAGATCGGCATGATTGGCTAATAACCCCCAGGTCGTAAGTAGTGCGCTTAAGCTGTGTGAAACAGACAGATTGTTTAAGAAGAATAAATGTAAATGTAAGAATTTGCTATATTCCCCTCCCCGCTGCTTTTACCAGCCACTGTTGCTCTATGACGTTCCATCTTTTATTTCCCTCACAGATTTAATTTTCCCTGACAACAAAAGAAAGTGAAGCCTACCATTTTTTGGGGGGAACTATTTTATACCCCACCGCCACTGCTGCCGCCGCCGCTATCATTGCTATCACCTTCTTCCCATTTAATTTAGTGTCAGGGTTTTCCTTAAGTCTCACATCTTTCATGTCTTATCGCGCCAAACCCCTGAATATATGATTGCTGTGCTCTGTACCAACCTCTGGTGTTACGCACCTTGCCCCCTCCCCACCACCCCCCAAACATACACACACATACACACTCCCTGCACCCCACTCTCTCTAATCTCCACACTCCAGTATCACTTTGAAATTAAGCTGGGAGGAAGACGGAGGTCTTACTAACCCCTCTGCTCCCACACAAGGCCCTCAATCAGCTTCATTGACAAAAAAGACTTGAGTCGACACGTTAGAGCCAACAGCCTCTCGTTTTAAACTCTCCTGTCAATGGCAACACGACTCATCAATGCCCAACCAGCTCGAAAAGGAAAATAAATCTGGAAAAAAAAACGTGTAACTCTGAAAATAATGTGTAGACTTCTTTAATTCTTATCCTTCCTCATAAGTGTATCTATTAGAGAAATAGCTGATCAAAAAATGTATGTAAGGCTGATTTACATCAACGATGCTAGATTTTCAGCCCAATTAATGTTAACATATTGTATGGAAATGCAACATTGGCAATGTATTTCATAGGGGGATACACAAACCCCTTTTCTGAGGAGAAGTGAGCCCTTAATGGGCATGGCGCATTGGCATAGGCTAATACACAGAGGCCATTTTTGAGATAATAGTCTATTGCGCAGGATACAATTTAAATTAAAAAATGCAATTCTCACCTTGAAATGAATAAATGATTACAATTTCTATACAAATTATGGCACCCCTTGCTTCGCCTCAGTACAGCGCATAGGCCATGCAACTTTACATAATTACCATGAAATACATTTTTCAAATATTTGTATTTTGTCCACTGTTTTAGAACATGCCTTTCTGTCTTCTGCAAAGCTTGAGAGTTCACCTTCTGGGGATGGGGTGAAAAAAGGAGAGAGAGAAAAAAAACAACATCAAGAGATGAAAACACCTTTCAACAGACAAGATTAAAAAAAAGGAGGGGAGGGGGAAAAAAAACTAAAAGCAAATTGCCACACCTGAGCAACAGATCACCTCAGCAGCAGATCCCCTGGTTATCTCTGAAAGCCAAATTACAGTGTCTTATCAGGGGAATCATCGTGTAATGGTTATCTTCTCAGATGTTTCTCTCCCTATCCCGATGCCAAAGAAGTGTTTTTTTTGTTTGTTTTTTTACCTGATTATGAATCTGCCTGAGAAGAAACAATGTTAACTTCAGCATTTCACATCGCAAGTTTAAATAAATCACAAGCAATATAAAAGGAGAAGCGGTTAATTTGGTGGTGGCGAGGAGAATCTGTTGTGATGCCACAAACTACTTCATTTGGTTGGATTTTATGGTGGCACAAACTGAGATGTGAATGCATATCAATACTCCAGTGGCACGTGAAAGCACTCCACAAAAGGTGTAGTTGTCACATGAATGTAAATCACATGAATCACAACAGATTAATGACAATCAAGGTGTTTTTGTTTTCATTTCTTATCAGCCCTGAAACGCTGAAAGGTGCTGCTGTAGAAATGTTTCTATTGAGCTTAAAGATCCCACCGTTCTGCTGTTGCATATACCTCCTGTTGAGGCTATGTGACACAGTAGATCTTTGCCCAGATCGGGCATTACTGGAGGGCAGTGCTGCACCGATAGCAATTTCGCATCCAAGATCAAAAGGAAATGAACAGCATGGCCCACTCTGAAAAGGAGTGTTGGGGAGTAAAGCCACCAGCTCCATGGGCCTCCTTTACAGCTCTGCTGGCTTTAACTATTGGGGCTGCAGGTTCCACGGGCAGAAGGAAAGATGGAGATTGAGACGTAGTGAGAGAGATGAGTGGGAGGGAACGATGGATTTGATTTGAACCCAAAATCCGAATCAGGATGGGTACTCTAGAGCAGTGCAATAGGAGCCTCTTTCATATCCCATTTATTTCCCTTTCCCTGTTTCAGGTTGTTCTTGCTTTGTTTGTTACTTCCTCCCCATATTGTCTAAAATCAGGATGCACTTCGACTCTTTAAAGCTGCAGTAGGCAAATTCACTTTGGCGGCCTCAAGAGCATTGAGTTTTTGTAGGTCCCTCCAGTGTCCAACTAGTGGATGGGATGCTCTTCCCTGTTGCAGACACATTTCCTGGTTTGGGATGATGAGATGGCTGGGTTTTTACATGGTGTAGGACTGGACAGTGGTCTGGAGATATGGGGTGAAGGGCTAGACCATGATCTGGAGATATGGGGGTGTGGGACTGGACCATGGTCCATATGAGGACCAAGATTGAAGCAGCCAATATCAGATATTGTATGCCAATATTAAATACCTATTTTGATGTAAAAAAAAAATCCAATCCAAGGAGGAGTATCGTGAAGCTCTAATGATGACTCAGGTGCTGAAGTAAAGTTTATGATGTTTACTTGCATGTCCCATCCAACATGTACATGGTCACAGTACGTGTGACACTGAAATGACAAAACATAGAAATCAAAATTGTTTGTAAATACAACCTTTCCAAGTAAGTATTCAAGCAAAGTACATGTACATTCAATTGCATGCAAATGTGTGTATTGTCTCAATAATAGTTATCTGTGTATATTATCAATAAAACATCTAAATGTACAATGAAGTTACAAATAAGAACTTCTACCAATTATTTCTACCAAGTAAGATGAAGGAAATAACTTACAAGCAAAGCTTCTCCAAGGCTTAACACGAGCAGATGGATTTAAATAAGCAAGAGAAATTAAACCGAACTGTCCACACTGACCACTCAAGACAATCTGACAACTTCCTGGTTCTAAACTGGTCATGTGACCAACAACTGTGGTTCAGCTGCTTTCTCTAAAACACCATTAGGAGGTGGTTGCAATGGTTTTTTTGGTGGTTGCTAGGGTGGAGCGAACTCTCTCTCCTCTGTCCTGATACTCCTGGAGCTGTCTGCAATGTTTGACACGGTGAACCACCAGATCCTCCTCTCCACCCTTGAGGTGTGTCAGGGACCCAGCAGTAAAGGCAGGGACACAAGGATTTACTTGGATGAAAAAGGCTTTATTTCACCCAGTCAAATTAGAAAAAGCAAAGTAACAAAGTAAAGTGCAAACATTTAAACTACATAAGGAAAGAAAAAGGACATCAAAAGAAATACTAACGTTGAGTCCTTTAACTAAACTGAGGTCAACAAATCAATAACACACAAGACAACTGAACAGACCTGAACTCCCCAAATGACCCACAAAGCGGGGTATATATACTAGTGGGCTAGCTCACACAGACACCAAGGGGGGAAACATCATTTCAGACAAAGAAAAGGTTCCAAAATAAACTCAACAACTAATGACAAAATACAATAAACTAAACAGTAACTGTAAATACTAATACAATCAAATTCAAAAAGGGAATATCCACATGCTGCCATTTTTAACTCAAGTCTAGAGTTCCTCCCGCCCAGCCCAGGAAGTTGGTCCCCTCCACTTCCTGTGTTCAGCTTAAAGGAGTGGCTCGAACTTCAACTCCTCTTTTGGGCGGGTGGCTCAGCAGCATCTGGAGAAACAAAGTGAAAACCCAGGTAATATATATTAATGAATTCCAAAACAAAATAAACATATGACCACTAAATATTAACCAAATTGTGTATCGTTTGTGAACTGTGTACTGAAGTTAATCACCCACACTGCAATATGGTGTCGGCCATCGGCAGGGCCGTCACAAGGTGATAGGTGTCTCAGGCTCTGCACTCTCCCTGTTTGCATACTACCTGACGGGTCGCTCCTACCAGGTGACGCTGAGAGTGTCTGTGTCAGAACCACGCAGGCTCACTACTGGGCTTCCGCAAGGTTCGGTTCTGGGTCCTCTTCTTTTTTCCCTCTACACAACATGTCTTGGTTCTGTTATCCATTCCAGTGACTTTTCCTACCACTGCTATGCCGATGACACCCAGCTGATCTTGTCATTTCCCCCCTCTGACGCATTGCTGCGTGCCTGGCAGATATCTCCGAGTAGATGTCGATGCACCACCTGAAGCTCAACCTGGACAAGACTGAGCTGGTGTTCCTCCCGGGGAAGGGTTGCCCGCACCGAGACCTGGCCATCACCATTGATAATGCTGTGGTGACGTCAACTTGGACTGAGAGGAATCTGGGTGTGACCCTGGGCGACCAACTGTCGTTCTCGGTAGTTCAAGACCCTGGTGCTAGCCTATAGGGCAGTGAAAGGAACAGCTCCTTCTTACCTCCAGGCTATGGTCAAGCCTTACACCCCCGCCCGACCGCTTCGCTCTGCTGCCTCGAGGCGACTGGTTGCCCCATCGCTCAGAGGCCCCTGTGGCCAATCTACACGGTCACGGCTCTTCTTTGTCCTGGCCCCACAGTGGTGGAATGAACTCCCCACTGATGTCAGGACAGCAGAGTCGCTGCCCATCTTTCACCGAAACTCTACCCTGACCCTTCCTCTTAGCACTTGCTTATTCGTCTCCACTTATTTGTCTTAGCTCTTGTTTATTAGCTCTTGTTTATTTGCTTCACTTATCTGTCTCATTTGTTTAAATAAAAAGTAGGTAAAAAGTAAGTAACTTACTGCACTTTTAACCTAGCACTGATTATGCTCTTAGATGCACTAAGCACTTACGATTTCTGGTGACTAGTAGTTCTCTTGCCTACCCATGTTGAATGCACTTATTGTAAGTCGCTTTGGATAAAAGCATCTGCCAAATGCCTGTAATGTAATGTAATGTAATGTAATATAAGCTTGAAACTAATCTGTAATCATATATTAGCTTACTGACAATTTTTATATTGTGACTAACTGTGAACTTCAACTGTGTGGTTGACACTATTAAAAGGCACTGTAGCATCATACATCATTGGCATCATACATCACATCTTTGGCAATCACTCCTGGGTTGTGGGAACTTGCCATCATGGCCAACTTGAGGACTATAACAAGGAGTTCATCCAGGAAAACTCTGGCTCACAAGGCTCTTGGATGTCATCCTCAACAAGCATTGGCTGTATGATTCACACAAATACCTAACCTTTGTGTAAGTCTTTGTGATCATAAACACTTAGATTCTCCTGTTAAGAAAGCATATTCTACATTCTTATGTCTTCCCTGTAGACACTTCTTTCCACTCCTTGACCCCCATCATAGCCTGCCATCACCACAATTAAGAGCCTGTGGAAAAAGCAGGACAACTCATCAGGGAGAAATTAACATGTGTGCTTCATAATTTCTCTTAATATCTTCATAGATCTACTGCTGACCTTGAGGAATTCCAGAACCACATCCTGATGGATGCCAACAAATGCTTCTCTTTCAGTTCTGCTCACTGCTCTAGACTGCAACTTTCACTGCAACAGACCACCAAAGTTGACAAAAGATGGCAAGAAAATGTGAGCATAATTTGAACTCATCAATATTACAGAATTAAAATTCAGAAGGATTTGTATTCCCCTTTCTCAAAAGACTTCATGTTATGAGTAAAATAACCCTTAATTGGCTAATTCCATGACTAGAAATGTCCTTCCCCTTCATCTAGAAACTACATTAGTATGTGTTGTTTCTGGCACAAAAGGCTGTACCACAGAAATGCCAAAAAACGGTGTGCCCTGATGACCCTGAAGGCCTGCTCCCCCCAATTCCTCCACCTCCCACTGCAGAACTGGTAAAATACTACCTCATCATTTGAAATCTTTCACTTAGAAAGTGAAGAAAAACTGCCTCAATGGCCTCTAGTCCTAGCTAGACACCGTAAGCTTGTAGGCGTGTGTTTCTTTCTTCTTAGGCTTCATTTCTTAGGCTTCTTCATTTTCATGTTTTTGTTCTGTTTTCACAGAAAAACATCAACTAAATTATAGGATTTGCAGTGCGATGAATCATTCACACAACTACTTCACATTGTCATCAAATTAGACTACAAGACACCACACGCTCTCTTACTACCAACTGGCTGAATGACCGCATCAAAGAAAACCTTTCACAAAAAGCTTCAACCTTTTTCACAATAAGTCCATTTTAGAGGGGATATCTTTGACTTGGCTAGCTTATTTTATGCTTTCGTTCCTCTTTTATAGGAGACATAAGTAATATTTTCACATTAAAATATTAATGAATATTATTAAATATTAAAATAAAAGTATTTAAAAGTAGTATACAAAAGTAATATTTAAACAAATATATATAGTTTCAAGGTAAGGGGTTCCTAGTAATCAAATTGAAAGCTACACTTTTTTTCCCAAAAAGCATTGTTAGGCTATCCCAACTTGCGTTTCTCACATATTAAAAATAATACCCTAGGTCTAATTGTATGTGTGAGAGATAGAGATAGAGAAAGAGAAATAAAGAGAGAGAGGGAGAATACATGTATGTGAGCCCATTTTCATCCGTTCAAGAAAGGTATGTTTGAATCATTCTATAGTCCTGTACAATTTGAAAGAGCGGCACAGAAAAACTTCCATATTTGTCCCCTTGTCAAAGTTGCTTCTGAGTCTTTAGCTACTATAATGTTTATTTTAATGGCGTTGACAGCTATAATCTAATTATGTAGTCATTTGGTCAGGAGATAGTTTTAAAGGTCTAGGTCTTTATCGTATCTTAAACTTGTGTACGTGTTAATGCTGAAGAAAGAAAGAGGAACATAGAGAAGAGTAGGGCCAAAAAGGCCCGAACCAGCTGCCTGTTGAGTCTGGTTGCATGATGTTAACTCACAACTATGCTGTTGCTTGCAGATCCCAGTAAATTTGGCCATTTATATAATATATAAAGCTTGTCCACTACCACTAACTAACGGTTTGGTTTGGTAGTCATGTTTTCCAGTCATGATCTCGACTAGTGACTTATATATGAATTGTTTGTCCACGAAAATCGCAGTGAGATCACCTTATCACACTGGTCTGTACTGCCATTTTCCCCACATCTGTACAAATTGTCAGAAAGCAGACCTTCCTATTTATCAAATACGGGATATCTCAAAAATAGAAAAAAAATGTAGTAGTGGTGTGAACAAACCATCGTGACTTTTTGATATTAAAAAAAAATCCATCAAAACCCTGTCACACTTGACAAGATGTTTTGCGCATGCAGTGTATTTATCCTCTGCTTTTCTTGTAATTGTTTTTTCAAGGTCTCGAAGGGGCAGCTGGGTCAGACAACCAGAAAATGAATAAATGACCGATGATCAATATGGATATATCCTTATTCTTTCATAGCATTTACATATTTGATTACATTTCTTGTGAACATTATTAAATATATTATTATGTGCTATTTTAGGATATAGGAAAACATTTTTATATATTTCAACTATCTTAACATACTTGATAGTACATATATATATATATATATGTTACTAAACCATCAAAGTCCACCTCAGTTTGTTTTTTCGTCATAAATAATAACTGGTGATGGTCACTCTGTGTCCCTGAACTGTTTAATGCATGACCCCTCGCTTTGAGCAGACTGCTAACCAACTTTTCAAGTTTACCTCTGCTTTGCTTCTAATGGGATTATTATCTGCTGGTATGCATCACAATGCACTTTCGACCCCCTCATTTTATGTACATTGTGGTTATTATATCATGCTCTGATTACAATAATTATTATGCCCTCACAATGTGCCCATAATGCACCTGTGATGCCTTATAATGCCTTATTCTGTGTATAGTTTGTCTGATGATTTTATTGTAAGAAAAATGTATGTCTGCTTCTGATGACAATTGCAATGTGCTTAAGCATGCACTTAAAATACTCAATGCAACTGTGCATTTTCCATGCAGGGAGCCAGACTACTGTCATGCTTGCATGTGTGCAAGAACAAGGATGAATTGACCTGCATGCAGATAAATTCCCAGGCAGGTAGTTAAACGAACATGATAAACAGAGACTGAAAGAGAGAGCGAGAGCACAGCTGCCGTTGCACTCTCATCAGCCTGCCTGGTGATGGGAAGAAAAACATTATGCTCTCCCCCTTCTCTCTTTCTCTTTCTCATTACACAACTCTCCCTCTTTGGCACAACATCACAAGCCCCTACCCACACACACATACATCTGTGTGGGACCAATGAGCTATCACTGGGTGAATGGACAGAGGAAAGGGAGGGGAGGGGGGGGCAGGAATCTCAGCTGTTGAGCTTGTCAAAGCCCTGGGAAAGTGCCATCACCCCCTCGTTGCAGCCTTGATACCCCTAGTCCACCCGTTTCTGCTCCCACCCTTTGCTTCAGGCCTAACCCATGTCTGGGTGAAACCTGAAGCCCCGATTCTGATCATTTTTGGGGGGTGACTGTGTGCTGGGACGGGAGAACAGGACCAGAAGGCTTAAACAACCATTTGGACACAGACATGAGAGCTTTTATTTGCCAGTGATTCATGGGAAGTTAGCCAGGTTCCTCCAGGCTCAGGGTCTGACTGGTATTTGTTGTGTTATTTTTTTATATTTTAACCTTTATTTATCCCGTTTATTCACATAGTTCCACACACTCACACTGGGAGTGCAACCACAGTCTCCTACTGTTGCCCACCGGAGCAGTTGGGGGTTCAGTACCTTGTTCAGGGCACCTCAACAGTAGTTGATGTGGGAGTGGAGAGTGTTACTCATGTACTTTCCCCATACACTTTTTTCCCCAGTGGGGAAATTTGAACCGGTAAGCCCTGGTTCTCTAACCGCTAGACAGAGGTGGGAAAACTCCGGGTTCAGAAGGTAAAAGTCTTGCCAGGATTTTTCTCCAGCTGTGCTCCTAAACCAGGTGATCGCTGTAGAATGGAACTAAAATAAAAATAAAACTCAGTCCTTTGACTTTCTGAACATGGATTTCCCACCACTGCCTCTAGAATATTTCCAGTCGACCTATACATGGCAGCATTAACATGGTGTCCTCCATGTTAGTCTTTCCTGCTCAATATTCAAGGGTTTGACTTTCCAGTCTCAGTTGCTAGTAAGAAACAAAGCCTCGGCTGAAATATATTGGCTTTAGCATAGTTTGATTTGTCTATGGTACCTTTTTGAAACACAGCACTGTAGCTTATAGCTGTAGAACGGGGCCCGTAGACGGGGTTACCAATATAAATAGGGGTGAAAGGAATTAGCATAGCCACTGTTTTCTCCTCTGTCTTTTCATGTACCACAACCCCTCTAAATTAATGTCTTTTTTTTTTTAAATTGAGTTGCCAAACCCTCGTAATCCTGTGCCGCCTGAAATGTCTCACAGTAGGGTGTTGGATAGGACTGATTATCAGCCGGCCCTCTGATCCTTCAAATTAAATTTACCTCCTAGGTCTGCAGTTTCCTCATCCCAGCTGGAGATGGCGAATACCTCAGATGGAGCCACAATGGAGGGTGGGGTCGCTCCATCTCTGATAGAAGGCTTTTGTAATCCCGAGCTGTGTTGTACACAAAATCCCACTGTAATTGCCTTCCCTTCCTAAAGGCAGGTCGGTTAGAGCTAAGATATTCCCTGTTCTCAAGACAGCTCACAAGGACAATAGAGGGGGATTTAGTTCCTATGCAGATCTTCACAGAGCCTGAATATTTTTAGTCTTTAGTAAGACTGTTGATGCGGCTGACTTCCCATCCAGACAATGCATATTGAACCAAGCTATGTGAGAATTACAAGTTCGGGAGGAAAAGTGTTTACTAGCTGAAAAAGCTTTAGAATACAAATAAAATTAAACTGCAGTCTTTTTGCACTAATACAACGCCTTCCTCATATTTTGAGGAAGGCGTTGTACAGTTGATTTGAACCTTAATTTCAAGTACAAGCCAGATCACATTTTCAAGGCCTCATGGATTGCAAACCAACAAAACTGACAATGACATATAAATGAGAACTTGATTTCAGTTTTGCTTTCAAAACTAGAGAAATTCTAGAGAACACTATCACTTTATAACATATTTTAAAATTGCTGATAAGATATAATACAGTGTTTTAGCATGTGTAACAGCAGCAAGTGTTAAAGGCGTATTGAGTAATCTATGAGCTCGATTTGTCACGGTCTCAGCCGTGCCTCCAGTGTTTCCCTTGTCTCTACCTGTCTGTCTCTGTCTGTCTGTGTGTGTGTTGGCGGGCGTGGCTTCAGACTCCGGCTCATCACCATCTCCCGTTCACCTGTTCCACCCCGCACACCTGCCATCCATCTAATCATCACCACCAGTACTTAAACCCCGGATTTCCTCCCACTCATCGCCAGATCGTTGATTCAGCCAGTGTGGTTAGCTCACGTTCCCGGCCTCTACTACTACGAGTAATTCCTAGCTCTGTGTATTCCTTCCGATCTAACTGTGTCTCTCTTCACCCCAGGATCTCAACCCGTCACCCAGCCATACCGCTCTTCTCCCTGCCTGCCTACCTGTCCATCATCTGCCTGCCACGCTCGCCACCAGTCCCTCCGGCTCTCCCCGCTTCCGCCTCCAGCTCCTTCCCCTGTCTCCGCTCCAGCCTACCCCCCGGTTTCCCTTTTCCAATAAATCATTGTTCATCCAAACTCCGTGTTCGGTTCTGCATTTGGGTCCAACCTGTGATACCACAACAAAACGATCTGGCCACGATGGACCCAGCAAACCCGGACTCGGAGGCCGCCTCGCTCCGGAGAGCAATCGCCAGCCAAGGCGAGTTCTTGGGGCAGCATGAACAAGTTCTCCGGAGCCTCGCCGAAAACAACCAGGCTATGCTACAACAGATCACCCAGCTAACCAACCAGGTAGCTATGCTAACCACTCACCTCACTCCGCCAGTCTCCACAGCCCCGCTCTCCCAGCCAGTCCTCCCGGCTCCGTCCCCGGTGTCTCCACCCTCCCGAGAATCTTACGCATCGGATCCGGAACCCTTCTCCGGGGATGCGAACAAATGCTGAGGTTTCCTCCTCCAATGCTCCCTGGTTTTCCACCCGCGGCCACAGACTTTCCCCACCGATTCAGCTAAGGTACGCTGCGTTATCGGCTTGTTGAGAGGCAGGGCCCTGGCCTGGGCCGAGGCCGCTAACTCCCACCAGCCTCTTGCTTCTCTCTCATTTAACGATTTTATTTCTGAACTTAAGGATGTGTTTGATCACCCCGACCATTGGGGAGACGCTTCCAAGCGCCTAGCGGGCAGGTGAGTGCCTCTACTGCGGGGCACCCAACCACACTCTTGCTACCTGTCCTATCCAGCCAAAAGACCGGGCTCACCAGTAACAATGGGGGTACTGGTGAGCCAAACGGCCTCTTCCCCCTTCCCACGCATGCAGTTTAGAGCCACCCTGTGCTGGAACCAGGAGACTCTTCCCCTGCTGGCTCTGGTAGATTCTGGCGCCGATGACAATTTTATTGATTCGGAGCTCGTCTCTCAGGTCGGCATTGCCACTAGCATCACCGTTAGACGCCAACGCCTTGGACGGGAAACTCCTGGCTCACATCACCCACCAGACTAAACCCCTGCTCCTCATCCTCTCCGGCAACCACAGGGAACAGATCCGCTTCCACCTGATCTCTTCACCTCACGCTCCCCTCATCCTTGGACATCCCTGGTTGAAACTACACAATCCCCACCTCGACTGGTCTTCAGGCAAGGTAACCAGTTGGTGTCCATTCTGTTTATCCACATGCATGCAATCTGCTCTTTCCCCCACAGAGGGCACTGCGACTCCTCCTGTACCGGAACCTCCGGACCTCTCATCCGTCCCGTCCGCTTACCATGACCTGGGGGAGGTGTTCAGTAAGCAGCTGGCGCTTTCTCTGCCTCCGCATCGTCCCTACGATTGCGCCATCGACCTCCTCCCGGGAGCTACCCTACCTTCAAGCCGGCTGTACAACCTCTCTCGGCCGGAGAGAACCACCATGGAGACGTACATCAAGGACTCCCTGGCTGCTGGCATCATCCGGCCATCCTCTTCCCCAGTTGGTGCCGGCTTTTTCTTCGTCTCCAAGAAGGATCACTCCCTGCATCCATGCATAGACTTCCGGGGCCTAAACAACATCACGGTCAAGAATAAGTACCCTCTTCCCCTCATCAACTCCGCCTTCGAACCTCTCCAAGGGGCCACTATCTTCTCCAAACTGGACCTCAGGAATGCATACCACCTGGTCAGAATCTGGGAAGGAGACGAATGGAAGACGGCCTTCAATACACCTCTGGGCCACTTTGAGTACCTAGTAATGCTCTTTGGCCTAACCAACGCTCCTGCCGTCTTCCAGGCCCTCATTAATGACGTGCTCCGGGACTTCCTCAGTCGCTCTGTGTTTGTCTATCTCGAAGACATCCTCATCTTTTCCCGGACCCTGGAGGAACACACCCAGCACGTCAGGCAGGTGCTGCCGAGGCTCCTTGAAAATAAACTCTTTGTGAAGGCTGAGAAATGTGAGTTTCATGCAAGTTCTGTTGGCTTCCTTGGCTACATCATTGAGAGCGGGCAGGTGAGAGCAGATCCGGGGAAAATACAGGTGGTGGCAGAGTGGCCAACTCCTTCATCCCTGAAGCAACTTCAACGCTTCCTTGGATTTGCCAACTTTTACCGCCGCTTCATCCGGGATTACAGCCGCATAGCCGCACCGCGGACCAAACTCACCTCTCCAGCCGTCCCCTTCTCCTGGTCCTCCGAGGCAGAGCAGGCTTTTGCCCAGCTGAAGGAACGCTTCACCTCCGCACCCATCCTGGTGCACCCTGACCCCTCACGTCAGTTCACTGTGGAGGTGGATGCCTCCGACACGGGGGTCGGGGCGATCCTCTCACAACGCTCCGGCACCGACCAAATGCTCCATCCTTGTGCTTTCCTTTCCCGTCGACTATCCCCAGCCGAACGCAATTACGATGTGGGCAATCGTGAGTTGCTGGCGGTGAAGTTGGCCCTGGAGGAGTGGAGACACTGGTTGGAGGGGGCGGAACACCCTTTTATCGTCTGGACAGACCATAAGAACCTTGCCTATATACAGTCTGCCAAGCGCCTCAACTCCCGCCAAGCCCGTTGGGCCCTTTTCTTCGGGCGCTTCAATTTCTCCATCACCTACCGTCCTGGTTCCCGCAACATAAAACCCGATGCTCTCTCCCATCTGTACCTCACCCAGGAGGCTCCACCCGACCCAGACAACATCCTCCCGCCATCCTGCGTGGTGGCCGCAGTCACCTGGGAGATCAAGGCGCAGGTGAAGCAGGCACAACGGGACCAACCCGATCCAGGTAACGGTCCTCCTAACCGCTTGTTTGTCCCTGATTCTGCTCACTCCCAGGTCCTCCAGTGGGGTCACACATCCCGCATTGCCTGCCACCCAGGGGTAGGCCGCACCTTGTCCCTCCTCAAGAGACATTTTTGGTGGCCATCCATGGAGGCCGATGTTCGGGCCTTCGTAGCTGCCTGTACGGTTTGCGCTCGGGGTAAATCCTCTCATCGGCCTCCCGCCAGCCTGCTACGCCCTCTGCCTGTCCCCGGTCGCCCCTGGTCACACATCGCGTTGGACTTTGTCACTGGTCTGCCTCCATCCCAAGGTAACTCCACTATACTCACCATCGTAGATCGTTTTTCTAAGTCTGCCCATTTTGACTGAACGAGCCAACCTGGAGTCGGCTCTTCATTGTGTTGCCGCCCGCAACCCCACTGCCTGGAGCTCCCAGTTACCTTGGGTGGAGTACGCCCACAACTCACTGACCAGCACAGCCACGGGGGTGTCTCCGTTCAAGGCTTCCTTTGGGCTACCAGCCACCCCTGTTTCTGGCCCAGGAGGAGGAGATTGCCGTACCCTCTGTTCAGACACATCTTCGCCGTTGCCGCCGGATCTGGAGGGAGACGCGCTCCGCGCTTCTCCGCACCGCTGACCGCAACCGGCGCCTGGCTGACCGCCACCGGACTCCAGCTCCGGACTACTTACCGGGGCAGAAGGTATGGCTCTCCTCCAGGGACATCCCACTCAGGGATGTCTCCAAAAAACGTTCCCCCCGGTTCATTGGCCCATTTGAAATCGCCAGCATCATCAATCCCTCTGTTGTCAAGCTCAAGCTACCCAGCTCTATGAGGATTCACCCCACCTTCCACGTATCCCAACTTAAACCAGTGTCTGTCAGCCCTTTGTGCCCTCCAGCCGTTCACCCTCCCCCCCCCTGGGTCATCGACGACCACCCAGCCTACACTGTCCGGGAACTACTGGACGTGCGCCGCCGAGGCCGGGGATACCAGTATCTCGTCGACTGGGAAGGATACGGCCCTGAGGAGCGCTCCTGGGTTCCCCGTCGCCTCATTTTGGACCCCTCCCTCGTCCGGGAGTTCCACCAGGCCCATCCTGACAAGCCGGGTGGGTCGCCTGGAGGCTCCCGTTGAGGGGGGGGGGTACTGTCACGGTCTCAGCCGTGCCTCCAGTGTTTCCCTTGTCTCTACCAGTCTGTCTCTGTCTGTCTGTGTGTGTGTGTTGGCGGGCGTGGCTTCAGACTCCAGCTCATCACCATCTCCCGTTCACCTGTTCCACCCCGCACACCTGCCATCCATCTAATCATCACCACCAGTACTTAAACCCTGGATTTCCTCCCACTCATCGCCAGATCGTTGATTCAGCCAGTGTGGTTAGCTCACGTTCCCGGCCTCTACTACTACGAGTAATTCCTAGCTTTGTGTATTCCTTCCGATCTAATTGTGTCTCTCTTCACCCCAGGATCTCAACCCTTCACCCAGCCATACCGCTCTTCTCCCTGCCTGCCTACCTGTCCATCATCTGCCTGCCACGCTCGCCACCAGTCCCTCCAGCTCTCCCCACTTCCGCCTCCAGCTCCTTCCACTGTCTCCGCTCCAGCCTACCCCCCGGTTTCCCTTAAACTCCAGCATTGTGTTCACTGACAGTGCTCTTGCTTTAGGCGTCTAGCCTGCATGTTGCCAGAGTTGTAAACCAATAATCATGTTCCTATAGCTCCTCCATTGTGCAGGCTTAATCGGGAGCATCCACAATCCCGTCTCTGATGGCTGAAGTGCAGATTGACTTTGCCTGCTTATTTATGTGTATCTGCGCAAGAAAGGGGTCGGACTCCAAAGCCCCGCTGCTTTACTACTGGAGTGCAAAGGGACTTAAGGAGACAGGCAAGTGTAGGGAGTACAAAGAGCAGAAGGGACATGCTTTTAAGCACGAGTGCCGTGTGTGTGTGTGTGTGTGTGTGTGTGTGTGTGTGTGTGTGTGTGTGTGTGTGTGTGCGTGCGTGCGTGTGCGTGTGCGCGCTTTGCATGAAGCTCGGCTGTCTGTGTTACCCAGCACACCCAAGGGAAGAAGTAAACAAGAAAGAAACGCAAGAAAATTAAAACTTTGTCGAGAGAATCAACAATGAGCCTCACTTTGGAGAATGACTATCAACGTTCCCAGTATCCCCTCGATAAATACTCTCTCTCTTTGTCTCGCATGTACTAAATCAGACTTGGTCTCGAACAAAAACAATCAAATGTTCAACTGATCCGCAGTCGAGAGAGAACACGAGCGAGAATAAAGGAAAAGCTACAGGATATTGAATTAGAAGGGAGAGTCTCTTTTTCTTTGCGTGGCTTACAAGACACCAGGGAGTGTCGGGAGATAGTCATTGTGCATGTGTATTGCAACTCCGTTCCCAAACCCCCGCAGCCCTCAACAGCAGAGATCTTCACTACAACAAGTCACACTCAGGAGAGGTTTGTGTTTAATGGCCTGTTTAGTTTACAGTCTGGAAAAAGAGGGACTGATTAAGGGTGGTTTTGTCTAAAATATTATTATTATTATTATTATTATATTATAGCATTATGGATCTTGCACTTGTGGCATGGAGCAACTCCATACTTCCATACTCCATACTCACAGATTCTTCCTTTTACCCATACGGAAATGTAATATATGTACATATAGTAAATTTCCATATGTAAAATATATGTACATATGAAGGAAAAACATATATGTACATGTATGTACAAACTATATATGAAACCTATTAGAAATTGGAACAATTTCATATATGACATATATGTCTAGCCCATACAAATATATATGTTTATGTATGTATAATGCATTTTGTGACATATATGTCACGTATATAATTATTTATACATATAAGTATAATATACAAATGATGTACATATATGTCTAGCCCATACAAATGGATGGTAAATGGACTGCATTTATATAGCGCTTTTATCCAAAGCGCTTTACAGTATATGCCTCTCATTCACCCTCACACGCCGATGGTGAGCTACCATGCAAGGTGGGGTTCAGTGTCTTGCCCAAAGACACTTCGACATGTGGACTGGAGAAGCGGAGAAAATTGAATGGAGACCCCTCTACCCCAACAACCCCAAAAAGTTGAGGTTTCCCCTTATTAAAGGGTCTCATATTAAAAGGGAAACGGTTATTTGTTATTTTATGTAGGAAATAATTACTAAAAATTTAAATTAAAACTTATTTCTAAAATTTTCCTTTACCAAAAAATTCCAAAAATTTTAATAAGAAAAAAAACAGGGGTTTCAAAAGTAAACCTTTTCGTCATAACCGGGATTTGTAACAATAATAGCCCCTTAAATACATATGGCCAGACCGCAAGCTGTTTTAGGGGCATTATTGTCCGAAACATTTCCGATGGTATTAAACTTAATTAATGGTTTTTAGGTTGCCCCTCTTGGGGAATTAATGCCCGCGCCAAACCAAAGTTATGGCCAAAAATCTATAATGTTACCACAAGGATTAAATTTAACAAACTTAACTGACTTGGCCCTAAGGAAAAAATGGCGATTCACTCATTCTGACGAAGTTTTTTCCAGATACCATGATTTTGCCCCAAAGTAAAACAACTACTACAACTTAGGAAATATCAAATCCCAGGAAAAAATTTTTAGAAACAACAAATTAAACAAGCTCCAAAAAACGGGCTTTTGGCGGGGAAAATGCCATTCCGGCAAGCGTTATTAATTTTTATCCTTAAGCAGAAACGGGTACGTTTTTTTGGGGAATGGAAACCCCCTCCTCAGATGCCTTTTGAGCCAAAAAAAGGATTTGGATTAAATTTAAGTTAAAGATGGAGTTAAAGATTTGCCCATTTAAAAGGAACTTTAAAGTGGCACTTTATTTAATTTAAAAAGTCGGTTAGTAATTTTACTACTTTTGAACATAGGGGGGCAGCCAAGGGGTTTTGGCCTGGAGAGAGAAAAGGGACTAGAGCTGATTAAAGAAAGTAAAAGAAAGTTATTTGGTGTGGGGTTCAAAACTCACTCAAAAGTTAGTTACGGATGCCTGTTTTTATAAGTCTTGAAATTTCCTCGGGTAAACTAATTGGCCCACCATTAACAATCCTTTGGTTGTACTGCCTGTTTGAAAATAAATTGATCCCCTTATTAAATTTGGCTTTTTAGGGCCCCCCATTTTTCCCCCAATCCCTAGCCTTTCAGCCCCCTTGATTTAAAAGCATTATGGTTATGGCCCTAAAACAGGAGGGGTAAGGATAAGGTTCGTTATAAAAATTTTTAGGGAACAAAACAAAGTAGGGGAAATTTCCAGGGTGCTAATTGAAAACTAAGGTGGAAGTAAAGTGCACATTACATTTTGGGGGGCAGGATGGCTCAACATTGTACCTTCATTGTTGGTTTTTTGGAAGCGGCCGCCATGGTAAAGGGAGATTTCTGCATCAAGCTTATTTGTTTACCTTGAGCAGCATGAGCGCTCTGCTCTCCGCCTCCGCCAGGCGATTGCATGGAGGTTGTATGTAATGAGCACTGTTCTGATTGGCCAATCAGAGCAGTGCTCATTACATACAACCTCCATGCCCTCAAAACAGCCTGTTCTTTACAATGGAGAAAATGAGAGACTGAAACACACACCACAGAAGCTGGTTTTAGGATTTTTTTTTATATAGACTTCACAAACGTCTTGTAAAGACCCCCAGGAACAGTTTAAATAGCCCAAAATGAGTAACATACGTAGCAATGTGATCTGGCACTGAATCTTTAAACAGCTCAAGCACAATCAAGTATTTCAATTTGTCTAGAGAATCAATGTTAGCAGCCAAACACCAACAATTGAAATGGACCTGTAATTCCAAAGCAAATTCCACATGAGTTTGTTTGTCCCCCTTTCTCCATGTTCTAAACTTTTGCCGGTAAGCTTCTGGGACTAACTCATAAGCTTTCAAGACCACCATCTTTACTGTTGAGTATACCTTACAGTCTATAGGACTAAGGGCTGAATAGGCCCCCTGGGCTTTCCCTGTCAGCACACACTGCAGCAACAAAGTATGTTCAGAATCAATTGAGTTTCTGGAATCTGCAACACGTTCAAACGAGAAGAAAATATCGGGATCACGCTCGTTGAACCTTGGTACCAAACGCAAATTACCACAGACTTTGGCAAACTATGTGACGAAAAGCTGTCAAGTGTCATCTAAATCGAATTTCATTCAAGCAATTTGTTGCTTTTCTCTCTTCAGTTCACATTTTATTCTGTTCTGTTCCAACATCATCAGCAATCTTCTCCTGTTCCATTTGCAACACTATCAACTCCTTCTGCTGCTTAAAAGTCAGACCTTTGTGACAAACCACAGGCAAAGGCTGAGCATACTCCATGGCTTCACCAGGAAGAACCCCAATGTCAATCAGATTAGCCCTTAAACTAGCCTTTACACTCTCCTTGAGATGTTTAACCCCACTTGACACATACATTTTGTAGTGCTCTGCTACTTTCAACAGTTGCTCTTTTGTATACCTGTCCAGCAACAACTCATCTGGAGCCTGATTGAAATCCTCTACCTGTTCGCTCATTTTGATATGGTCTATTGGACTAGTATTTAACAGTGATCAGAATCAATGGCACATTGGCACACCAAAACAGCTCAGCGTCATCCATTCAACGCACCAAATCTAGTAAAGGAGCTTTCCCCCTAAACTGCCTAACCAATCCAACTAGCTAACTTGAGACTAATCCCGCCAGTGCTATTATGAACATTCTGAACAGGTGTGAAGTCTCTAGGTTGAATGGTCAGAAAGTTGATCTAAAGAGTTGAACATGATTCAAATTAGGAAATATTATCAACTGATATTCTGAAGATTCGGAAACAGGCTTGAGGTTTAAAAATATGACACTATTGGGCTTGGGCCACTCAAGTTAAAAATACCTTTGCCAGGATCTAGCCTAGTGTTGATATTCCCCTGCTATAGGATTGTGTGTGTGTGAGTGTGTCAGTGCATGCCTGCATGTGTGTGTATGAAGCAGCACTCCCCACTGCTTTCTAATGGCCAGTGTGATATGGAAGAAATTGTGAGGGGAAAAAGCTCATTAGTTTACAGTTAGAGTTTCAATGTGACCCTTAGTGCAAAACATTATACTCCAAATTTGGGGTTCAAAATCCCTTATTGCATGCAAAACAATTCTCAATATAAGTTTGTATGCAAAGGTTGATCCCAGCATCAGAACATTTGAAAATTAGTCACTGCTGCATTTTAAAATGAAATGGTAATTATCAAATCATGCTGTCAAGCAATAATAATAATTTCAAAGTGCTTAACACAACACAATAATAGTAGTAGCAGTAGTATTAGTATTAGTAGTAGTAGCAGTCATAGTAGTAGTAGTAGTAGTAACAGTTGTAGTAGTAGTCAGAGATGCATACATTAAAGCTAAATACATTAAAATGTATTTCGCTACAAAATACAAATACACGCCCATTAAATGTATCAAAATAAATTACAAATTTGTGGTGTAAACAAATGTATTTAATTAAAATACATGTAATTTTTATTTTAAAAATACAAAAATTCTGCCATTAAGCTTTGATCCACAATAATGCTATAATTGCCATTTGCCTTTTGGTGTCAACATGACAAAAACAAATCAAACATAAAACTTAAAACAACTTAACCTGTTAACTGTTTTGCCTCTTAATGAACATGTTTAATGAATGTCCATTTTCTTTAAAGCATCAAGTCACTGTTTAGTCTGATTCTTCTGTTTCTTATTAGTTGTTTTTGAGCACAACTAGTTTCTCCAACATTTCAGCTCTGAGTCGCCTTCTGTGAGGGCGATAGACCATCCTGTGAATGAGAAAAGATGCTCAACTAGGCCAGATGACAGTAGGGCTGTGTTGAATCTAACAAAGAGAAGCTTTATGAGAGGATACGCATCCAGTGAGCTCAGGTCCCTCCTGAGATCTTCCAGATGAAGTGTTTGAAGTGTTTCCAGCTCTGCCTTGCTGTGGCTTGGTAGATGACCTCCCAACCGTCTGTCATCTTCTCCTGCTGCTGGTACCATCGAGAGAGAGAGAGAGAGAGAGAGAGAGAGAGAGAGAGAGAGAGAGAGAGAGAGAGATGGCATACAGGGGGAGAATGTGGTGAGTCTACTTAATATCTACTTAATATTTCTTCTTTAATTGTGAGGAATACAATTCTATAGATTATTAAATTGGCATTCATATCAACATAGAAATCTGAATCCTTACCCTGGTCAGTAAAGACAAAGAAGTCCTCTTCAGCATCTTCAGTGTTAGTTGTTGAAGTGGTGTCACTTTCTGAAACAAGGCCTAGTTCTTCAGCTGAATGCAGAATTAGTTGATGATGAATCGTCTTGAAAAATGGGTGGGTTGTCGTAGCCAGGATGGCCTCATTGGCATCTGCTGTTTGATGCTTCCAACTGCTGCAGTTTAGACTGGACAGCAAATAGAGTCGGTAGAAGCTCACCATAGTAGCATGAGGTCTGGCCTTGCAGGTGATCAATGGCAATGCCTATGGGTGTCAGTACTTTGCAGTACTCTTCAAGGAAATCTAGCTCCACCTCTTTGAATGGCGGAAGCTGAAGAGATCTCAGGAAGTTTCTCTCCCAGGGACGTTAGCTGATTCAAGCAGTCAAAGATTGAATTCCACTGACAAATGCAGGGTGTCTTGAGTGGCTGGTTAATTAACTCGTGGAGAATTTCAGGTGATTTTGGTCTACCAGATGCATTCAACAGAGCTGAACATTTTGCCATTGAGGTGTGATTTAGCCTTGGGAGGGTAAGATTGCTTTTCATGGCTTTCTTGGTATCAGAAGTACAGACCAAACTCAGTGTGTGGGTAGCACATCGAAGATGAAAAGGCAGAATGATAGTCCCCTGTGTTACTTCCTCATTCGCTGGCTCTAAACTTAGGAAGGCTAGGTCATGCTCATTGTCCACCTCATCCTGTTCCTGAGTAACAACAGAAATGTTGTGTTCTTCAAATGCCTTTGTGAAGTTAGCTGTGTTATCTGTTACAGTAGCAACGATGGTGTCATTTGTGAGGCCGTATTCAGTGTGGATCTCCTCTAAAGGCTCAGCAATGAGGTCGTAAGTATGTGGACTGGGAAACTGTCTGCATGCAATCGCAGCTGATTCATGCTCCAAAGTATCTTGCCTTAGCCAGTGTGCTGTGACACCCATGTAGCTTGTCTTTTTTATTGACCAGATTTCAGCAGTGGTGCACACATATTTTATGTTCTCTAATTTTTCTTTCAAGTTGCTTACTTTTTCATTAAAATCTGCATCAAGTGAGTTTTAAAATTTCAGGTAGCTACCAAAGACCTGCATATTTTCACATTTTTGTTTGTGCACAACATACACTCAGCCTCCACTTTTCCATTTGGCAATGTTGAGACAATGGTGAAGTATTTCCCATCCAATATTGCACACTTGGGTTTTAGGTGGCATTTCACCACAGTTATGGTGGGTGTAGATGAATTTGGTACATCACCATCAGAAACTGGACTTGCCATGGCCTGTAATTAAAAAAAAATAAAAAAAATAACTGTACATTTTAAAATGTTATTTAAATGTTAATGTAATGATTTAACCTTAGAGGTAAGGCTACACCATGCATTAGAGTCTATAATCATACTATAAACTCTGGTAAAGTGAAATAAAGTAAAAAAGAAAAGGCAGGGGTGTTAAATACTATTAACAATATAGAATTCCTGCAGCGTTATGCAGGTTAGCTAATCAAGGAGGGAACTGCTCCCCTGGGCTTGTGCTCTTTGAATTCACGCAGCTAGCTAACGTTAGCTAAATTAGGAAAGCAGGTTGGCCACAGGCAGGTGCGCCCTGTGGATGTATCTGCTGTCCTGAACTTTCCAGTGCCTACCACAAGACGTGAGCTCCACCATTTTCTTGGGATGGTTGGTTATTATGGGTACTTCTGTAAAAACCTTTCCGTGGTGGTGGCCCCATTCACCAGTCTTTTCAGCCCAATGAAACCTTTTGTGTGGTCCGATGATTGCCGACATGCATTTGAGTGTGCCAAGTCTCTCCTATGCAGTGCTCTTGTGCTGACAGCCTCTGACTTCTCCCACCCTTTCAAACTGGAGGTGGATGTGAGTGCCTCCGTGGCTGGAACTGTGCTGCTCCAGGATGGTGCCGATGACCTTTGCACACGGTGTCATACTTCTCCACCAAATTCAAGCGGCACCAGCTGGAGTGATCGACTATTGAAAAGGAGGCCCTTGCCATGTTGCTGGCCCTGCAGAATTTCGAGGTGTACTTGGGGTCCAGTTCAGCACCAGTGGTTGTACATATCGACCATAACCTGTTGGAATTTTTGGCACAGATGTACAACCGCAACCAATGGCTGATGCGCTGAGCACTGCTGGCACAGGGCAGCTCTGGTGTTAGCTCCTTTTGTTGACTGTTGACTGAGAACAGGCATTTGTGAGGAGCTCAGTAGGGGGTGTGCCGGCAGTTTATTTTGACCCCTTTTTCTTATGTTTTTTCTTATTAGGCAGCGTAGAGTTGTATTTTGGTTTAGGCTTAGTGTCACTTTTGTTTTGCGCAAAACGCCATAGCCATTTGTAGCAAGCTCACTACAACTGGGGCCGCGACAGACAAGAGACAAGGCAGGAGGGCAGAGCTAACAGGCCAACAGGCCGCTTTATTTGCACCACAGCAGAATAATTCAACCCAGTCTTGACGGACGTTCGCCACAGCTGGTCCCGCTTGCTCTCTCCGCTCCACAGACCGACTCGATCCTCCCGATCTCCTGACAAACTCATCCACTCAGTCAGGCTCTCACTCTGACTCTCTGACACTCTGACGCACACACATGCACCGTGGACGCATGTCTGAATGAAGCCATACTCCAAATACTTTTCGTCATATTTCCTACTTTTGACCCCCATGTTAAGAACCCCTGCTCTAGGATAATGCGAGTTTGCTCTCCAAAAAAGTGATCTGTTGAAGTGGAATATGCCCTGGTCACCACACACACACACACACACATTGGACTGGATATCTCTCCAGTGCCACTTTTATTCTCTTATCTCCTGCCTCTGCATTTTGCACTTCTACTCACAGATTCTACTGTACATTGTTGTAAAGTAAGATGTTTATTACCTTTTTTTGCCTGCCCATGTTGTATGCTGTGGACCCTCACTGCCTCCTCTATTCATTGCACACACACATCATACAGTGTGCGATGCCTCATTGTCTAGTCCACTGTCTGATTGTGTGTTCTGCAATGTCCTAACACTATTGTGAGTCCTGTGTATCCATATGTACAATGTTTGTTGTTGGAACTACACTGCTCTTCAACACCAAGTGCCAAAGCAAATTCCTTGTTTGCAAGCATACTTGGCAATAAACTGTTTCTGATTTTGATTCTGATTCTAATGTAGCCAGCAGCTGTGCTGAGTCCTGGCTGGTCAGCTAGACTGGCAGAGGTTACTAATTAACTGTGGTTCTTGTGACATCTACTGGCAGTAATACGAAACTGCACCTTACATTTGCATAAACATACAAACACATTTACATAAATCAGTGACAGCTCACAGGAAGAAATCAAACATAAGACTGGTACACCCATGGTCAAAAAGAACCCTGTTTTTACTTAGCCTATAGAGCCCTCTTACCCATAATCAATTTCACTGTGTCAAACAATTAGTAATCCCAATTAAGAGACCACTCAATGGGCCTACAACAACCACTCATTGAACAGCTATGAGACACAGCATGATAACTATCACATTAAAAGAGCTTACGTGCAAATAAACCATTCAGCACAAACACAAAAGCAATGGTTTTCCTTATTTTAACCGCATTGACATAAGAGCAAATCAGCAAAAACATAGCAACAATGCACCAGCAGAGCAATACTAGTTCTAAATAAGAGCTATTTAGATTAAATGCAATGAAATGGACTGCATTTATATAGCGCTTTACAGTATATGCCTCTCATTCACCCATACACCGATGGCAGTGAGCTATCATGCAAGGTGCTAGCCTGACCATCGGGAGCAACACGTGATGTGAGGGCATGGGTGACATTGTCATGGTGACACAAAAAGGTTACCCTCACACGCTTGACAGCTAATTTTAGGCATTGCGTGTGCAGTTTAAAACGAAAAGAAGAAGAAGTACACCTGTAAAGATCAATGGTGCGAGGAGGATATATTTAAACAGCCTAGTAGTGACCATCTCGTTCCGTCTGGAGGTCCGGATGGCTGCAAAGCTCCCCAAGGGGGAGTCCGGCCTGGGGGCAGTGGCCAGAAGTTCAAGGTGTTAGAGGAAACTCAAATTAGTCCCAGGACATCATCTGTCACTATTGTAGAAAGCCAGGGCATATTCGGTGTAGCTGCCCAGTTCTACGAGGCAGGGGTGACCGTGACCGGGTAGTGGCCTTGGTATCAGCCAGGACACAGGGCCCCGAGGCCCTGGTGGTTATACATGCCGATGTTGCTGCAAAAGAGCCCCAGGTAGATGGTTCCCCTTTTCTCTCTCTCAGGGCTCTGTAGCATTGACCAGTGCAAGTCCCCATACAAATTCTGAGGGATACTGGTGCCTTGCAGTCTTTGCTGGTGGCAGGTGCTCTTGTGCTGCCGCCCACAGGTCATAGGAACTCAGTGGTACTTCTTGGTCTGTGGGGAGATTTTGGACCCTATCCATTGAGAGAGTTCTACTTACGGTCTGAGTTAGTTACTGGTCTGGTCATGGTGGCGGTGGTAGATTCGCTTCCTGTGCTGGGTGTGTCATTACTGTTGGGAAATGATCTGGCAGGTTGTAAGGTCAGGGCGTCCCTGGTCCTTTGTCCCAAGCCCTCTGAGGAGGTAGATACAGAGAAGTTGGTCAAGGAATTCCCAGAGGTTTTCACTGCCTGTGTAGTGACCAGGGCACAGGCAAAATCCAGTCTAACCCCCACTACTTGTCATAGGCCAGAGACCCAGGTAGCATTCTCTGATACATTTATGGCCCACCTAAACAAAACCACGCCTGAGTTGGGATGCGCTGGTGGAGCATGTTGACACAAGTTGTGTTAGTTGCTCCATTCCTCTGCAGGCTCTCTAGTAAGGTGGCCAGATTTCTGAAATGAAAACCGGGGACATTTCCAGTTCGGCAGTCAATATATCATTTAAATATGCAATGTTATTATCTATGAAATAAAAAAGGGGGACAATTCCGGTTTCATGTATTTTGACCACTGTTGTACTGTCAGACATCCCAAGTTCTGATTTCAGGGAGATTTGGGCAAGGTTTCAGGGAGACGCACCGGACTCGAGCTGCAATCACAATTATGAGAGAACTACTCTCTCATCATTACCTCAATTACTCCTGATTAGGGGATCATAAGACACAAATCACTTACTCATTCTCTGTGTGACTGATGAAATCTCTCTGTTCCTGATGTTTGATCCTGATGACACTACAAAAATAAGAATTACTTATAACTAATATATTATATGCCTACCATCCATGTTAGCAGCCATTTTGTTGTCAGTGCACTTTAATTTTATAATCCATAACGGCTATTGTTTCCCCTTTATGCCTATTAACTTAAAAGAACCTTGACTGAACTTTAAACCAACCAGGCCTAATACTCACGGCTTTCTGGTCTCTCACTTAGCCTACTGTGTCTTTAGTGCATCACCCTCTTCTTTTCACCATCTTCCACCGTCAATACTGCAATCACAAGAAAACTACACCACTATTCTAATCGTTAATTTTATAACGAGTAGATTATTATTTCCCCTTATGTCTATTAACTTAACTGAAGCTTGATTGAACTCTAAACCAACCTGCCTTAGTAACGCGGTCCCGCGTACTATCCCGTCCAGTATCAAAGAATTGACCGATGTCCTAAGTGCTCTCCCTACGTTTAGCCTCCCTAACGTGCTGTTGTCCCTGCATAAAGGACAACACAGCAGCATATAGCCTGGTAATCTAATCATATCACACATACCCAGGGGTTAAAGTGGTATTTGGCAGGTGGGGGAACCCTAAGATCCGGTGTAGCGGTGCAGCGGCGAAAAATGACTCACCTCATAATAATTATAGTTTATTTATTATTTATTTAAGACATTTGATGAATCAGATAACTTCAACAACACATAGTGTACACAGTGTTTCCCACAGAATTTGATTCTATTTGTGGTGGTAGCTGACCGGTTGGGGGGCCACCCACACACTTTCTTAAATTAATTATTAAATAGGCTAATACTAGGGTGCTCCACTGTAAATATTTAATTGCCAAGTACTTTGTGACTAATAACAATATTTACCGCCTTATACTCATTTGTTACTTTCAGTAACAGCTCCACCTCGTCATCCGTCCAAACAAAGACATCTCTGCTCTTACTTTTCGCCATTGCTGTTCTTCATAACGGTATTTTCTGCAGCTAGACAGAGCAGACAATCTGCTTCCTGTTTACACCGGCACGCGCATGCCCAGTGTAGGTGAATGGTAACGTGATATGCGTTTTTATGGACGGAGATAATTTCTGAAACTGTGCTATAACACTTGTTTGGACCAAGATCGTTTAGTTTAAAAAAAAACGAAAACGTATTATTGTGGATGTAGCCTCAGAGAGGAGGCTACACGGAGAGGAGGGGCAGCTGGAAGGAACGCCAGGCTGCAGCACACGAAAATGAACTTGCTTGACATTATTATGTATGAAACTGCCAGATCAGATTTATTTACTTATTAATCGAAGGTGCCGGATCGTTCCGGCACACTTTAACCCCTGCACATACCCACTGACCCACTGTAGATTTACAGACAAAAACGTAAATGAATAAATGAAATTGACATTGGCTAATTTAAGCCTCCCTCTGTACTAGCAGGCTGCTTTGCAATGTGTATCGCTACCTAGGCTAGCTTAAACTGAGTTTACCTCAACATATCTTTTGCAGTCATTTAAACCTCCGCCCGTGACTGAAAAGCTAGAAAGCTAGAATTGCACACAGTGCAGTGTGCCATAGTCGGCTTATTTTTTACTGCCTCTCACCTCACAAACATATCCATGGTGGTCTGATGATAACAGTGTATTTTCTTTTTTTGGCTCCGTGTTCCATTTGGCTCGCTAAATCCCAAAATCACATCACCGAACATCACATTCCGCGCTGTTGTTGTGCCGAAGTGCGTAACGCGTGCGTTGTTTTTTTGTTTGTTTTTTGGTCGGGAGATTAACTCCTTTCCGGGAGTCAGGGAGATTGGGCTCATTTCCGGGAGACTCTGGAGTAGGGATGTTCCGGGAGACTATGGTGCAGGCCGACTTTGTAAAAATCGGGTACCAACCGGTAGGCTCTGCTGCCCCGTCTTTCTTGCCACGTAAAATATTATTTCACTTTGCGGTCTGTTTTTAACGCACAGTTAAAAACGGGGACATTTCCGACAGCTCCAGCCGGGGACAGGCCACCAAAAACAGGGACTGTCCCCGGAAAACGGGGATGTCTGGTCACCCTACTCTCTATGGCTCTCAACTGTCATGATGGAGGGTTATTATTTGCAGGACCGCATCCTCATGCGGTGCTGGCAGCCACCTAGAGAGCCCACAGAGGAATGGAGCGTGTTGACACAAGTTGTGTTACCCTGTTAGTATCATGAGTGGGAGGGGGTGCTGAGAATCGGACACGCAGGGCCAGCGGCAGGTCATGTGCGTGTGAATAAAACAGTTGAGAAGATTAGACGTCACTTCTGGTGGCCAGGGATGCGCAGGAGTGTGCTTGAGTACTGCTGGTCTTGTGAGCCATGCTTGCATGCAGGGAAGCCTCAACACACACCACCACCTGTTCCACTTCATCTGCTCCCTTTTATTTCTGAGCCATTTTCCAGAGTGATGGTAGATTGCCACCCTTTTTTTGATTGAATATCTCCTCACTATTCTTCTTCATTATCCTTGACGTTGTTACACGGTTGCTGAGGCTATCCCCCTCTGAAACATCTGAGCTCAAACGGTGGTTGAGACCCAGTTCTTTACTAGGTATGGCTTGCCTTTGGAGGTTCAATCCAATAGAGGATCCAATTTCACCTCTACAGTGTTCCGGGGGTCCTGAACCAACTGGGTGTTAAGCAAATAACATCTTCTGCTTAGCACCCCCTGTCACAGGGAGCCACTGGCACGGTGGCGCAGTGCTTGCACTGCTGCCTCACAGCAAGAAGGTCCTGGGTTCGATTCCCACCTGGGGCGCTGTTGACTCTGAGGTGCCCAGGTGGGTTTTCTCCTGGGCCTTTCTGTGCGGAGTTTGCATGTTCTCCCTGTGCTCACATGGGTCTCCTCCTATAGAAAGAACCCCATCTAAAAACATGCAACATCTTGTCCTGTCCCTGACCACGACGAGGACCTACACCTGGAATTGGTCCCTGGGCGCTGGAAAAAGGAGGCTGCCCACTGCTCCCTGGCTGTGTGTGTGTTGGTGCATGTGTGCACCGCGAATAAATGAATCTTCTTCTTCCATTGAGCGCTTTCATTGAAGTCTGAAAGAGATGGTGAGGGTTTATAGTGATACATTTCCAGGTGAATGGGATACTGCTATGCCTTTTCTAAAGTTTGCTGTTAGGGATACAGTGAATGAGACCATTGGTTTCCAGTTAGTCTATGGGCATGAGGTACGAGGACCTCTGAGGCTATTGAAAGAGTGACTAGTTAGTGAGAGTGTTCCAAAGGACCCTCTTGAGTATGTAGCCTGCTTCACTGACAAGTTGCAGGTGGCTTGTGAAGTCGTGCGGCAGAAGCTTGTTGGGTCGAAGTCTCGAATGAAAACTCAGAATGATAAGTGGGCCAAGCCACATACTGTTGTGGCCGGTGACCAAGTGTTAGTCTTGTTGCCAGCAGGAGGAGTGAAACTTGAGGAGGCATTTTGAGGAGCCGTACACAGTTGTGAGGCAGGTAGGATCGAGAAAGAGGCGCTAGCATTGGTATTGGCTGTGCAACACTTTGAGGTGTATATATCCAGTGTAGGGGGTGATGTGGTGGTCTATTCAGATCACAATCTACTTACGTTCCTTGCAAAGTTTCAGAGCTCCAGTGCTAGGGTGTTCAGGCTCTGTTGGGGGGTACTGTTACGGACATGCCATTTGCCATTTGAGGATAGCAGTGTCACTTATCCCCAGGCCAAAGTAGGTGTGTTTTATTCATATTTTTGTTTGGGTTCCCATGTATATAATTATATAATTCCAGACAAATGCTAATGGTTTTATAAATTACCTTACAATAGCTCTTCTTAATTCTTATAATTCAAGATCTTGAAGGCAGTCTTGCTCCCTGTCAATTTCGTACATATAGCTGTTGAACCTTGAAAGCATCTCACTGGTTGACTGAAAGCCCCTGCAGTCAACACCTCTCCATTCCATTCCATACTTGACCTGAACCAGGCTTTCAACAGTTTTTGAATGCAAACTGTTCCTGAGCTTTGTTTTAATGGAAGTGACTGTGCTGAATGTGCGCTCTACAGCTGCGGGTAGGCTCAACATGCTAGTGAAAGCTTGGCTATGTGGCCAAAGCAAGCAGCATCCTTGTCCGCCAACACCTCAAATCAAAACGGACCCTCCTTTTCTAACCCTAACCCTTTTGTTTGTCGGGTTGTGCCACTCTTTCTCGGTCTCTGTCAAATCCAAATGGCTACATCCTTCGCGATGGCTGTTATTGGTCATTTGACTTGACCAATTGCTTCTCTTGGGTGCAGCATCTCCAAATTTTCAAGGAGTTCTATTTTGTCTGGCAGTCTCATTCTGAGTTGCATTGCCAGCCCCACTAGCATTTCCTTGCACTTCTCCTTCACTCCCAGCACTCCAGATACATTTTTGAGGGAGTCTGCAAATGAGGTGAAGTGATATAGAGTAGTGGTTGGGATGAGGAAATCCACAAACTTGAAGGACACCAGTTGAGAGTCCTGGACCTTGCTGAGCATGTTCGGATTCACAATCTGTTGCAGTTCAGCCCGGTAGTAGAGCAGGAGAGCTTTGATGGACTGGAACAATTGGTTCATCCTATTGAGGTCACAAAGTGTGTCTTTAATGAAGATGAAACTGCACTCACGAGAGTGGTCAATGATCTTCTGTTAGCTATTGACTCCAACTCAACATCAGCGCTATTGCTACTTGATCTGAGTGCAGCCTTCGACACAATTGATCATACAATACTCTTGAACTGCCTTGAAAATTATATTGGTATCCTGGGATCAGCCCTTTCTTGGTTTAGGTCGTATCTACTCGATAGATCACACTGCGTCTTTTACAACAATATGACCTCAGAGTGTTGCAATATGGACTTTGGTGTGCCACAAGGCATTAACTTCCACTGTTACGCCGATGACACTCAAATTTACATACCAGTCAAACCCACCGATAATACCCAATTTCAAAAATTTGAGGCCTGCCTACTTCTTAATGGCAACAAAACTGAGATGCTGATTGTAGGACCAGCTAGACATTGACATTTATTTGAGAATAGTACTCTAAACTTTGATAGTTGTGTAATCTCTCAGAGCCCATACGTTAAAAACCTTGGGGTAAAATTCAACCCTTCCCTCTCATTCGAGATGCATATTAAGGAGACCACTAAAACAGCGTTTTATCATCTTCACAATATTACCAAGATTCGACCCATGCTAAGAGGCAGATGCAGAAATTTTAGTACATGCCTTTGTATCATCAAGAATCGATAATTGCAATGTCCTTTTTTCGGGCTTACCTACTGGGCGCACTAAAAAACTACAACTGGTCCAGAATGCTGCTGCCAGAATCCTGACCAAAACTAGGAAATTCGACCACATAATGAAGATTAGTTTTTATTCGCAATTCGGGGTGCACACACATGCACCAACACACACAACACATGCAAGGGGGGAAGTGGCTGCCGAACACAACACACACACACGCAGGGTAGGGTGTCTGAATTGAATGAGTTCTCTGCTTTTTCCCATCCCTGCTGACCTTCGGCCAGGGACAGCGAGCAGCCTCCAATACCAGCACCCAGAGACCAATTCCAGGTGTAGGTCCTCATCTTGGTCAGGAGCAGGACAGGATGTTTAGATGGGGTTCTTTATAGGAGGAGACCCATGTGAGCACAGGGAGAACATGCAAACTCCACACAGAAAGGCCCCGGAGATAACCCACCTGGGCACCCCAGAGTCAACAGCGTCCCAGGCGGGAATCGAACCCAGGACCTTCTTGCTGTGAGACAGCAGTGCAAGCACTGCGCCACCGTGCTTGCACTAACGCCCATCCTATCCTCATTACACTGGCTACCAATTCAGGCCAGGTGTAACTTCAAGGTGCTTCTACTTACATATAAATCATTACATGGGATGGCACCGTCCTACTTATCAGATCTGATTATTTATCCGATTTGATTAAACCATATAAACCGCCACGCGCCCTCAGATCTCAGGACGCTGGCTACCTGTCTATCCCAGCAATCAAAAAGAAAACTGCAGGTAACAGAGCCTTTTCTTACCGGGCTCCCTATCTCTGGAACAGTCTGCCTGCCTCAATCAGAGAGGCAGGCTCTATCGAAGTCTTTAAGTCAAGGCTAAAAACCCATTCATTCTCTCTGTCATTTGACCAGCCTTGAGGGAGTGGCTCAGTCTCTTCTCAGAGTAAGGCTAGACCAGTTAGCTCATCCTAGCTCAGGGTCCTGCCGATGGATACTAGCATCCTGCCTACATGCCCTATTCTCCTGGTCTACCTGCTCCTGTCCACTGACGCTGGTCATGTTTGTCTGTGTGAGTGAGAGTGCGTGTATGGGTGTGTGTGGGTGTGTCTCCTATCTGTTCCAGGCTGCAGCCCGGCAGAGTTGGCGTCTGCGTGGTCCCCAACTCCTAGGACGATGCTGACTGAGCGGGCGTTGCGTTCTCCTATCTGGGCAGTGTTGGCATCTGCGCGGTCCCCTAGTCCTATGATGACGCTGACTGAGTTGCCGTTTGCTATGATGCCGCCCCATCAGATCTGGATGTCCCACCCAAATCAACTTTTATGCATTGTGTATACGCTGCTTGCCCAAACTCGGCATCTATTTCACGCCCAACCGTCCTGGTAGGGGATCCCTCTCTGAGTAGCCCCTCCCAAGGTTTCTTCCATTTTTTCCTAAAAGGTTTTGTGGGAGTTTTTCCTTGTCCTCTGTTGAGGGTCTAAGGCTGGGGGATGTCGTGCACTAACCATTTATTGTTTCACATGTTGGGCACTGTGAAGCCCTTAGAGACTGTAACAGTGATTAAGGGCTATACAAATAAATGTTTGATTTGATTTGATGAAATACAGCTTGTTCAGCAATTCATTATTGGGATTTGCACCATCCTCAAGGGCGTTGTATAGTTGTCTGTAGGCTTTGTTTTGCACTGTGTGAAAAACAGCTGTAGACTTCTCTGGTCAAAAAGTCAAGATGACATGTCAAGTATAAGGTGAGGTACCTTCTCCTTCATGATGGTGTGATGGTGGTCATGACACTCGCCCCATCAACACCGATCCCAGTGCATTTAGTTACATCCAATTTATCCTCTTCTAAAGCACTGAAAAGTGCTGTGGCAAGTGCTTGTGCACTGGTCTCTACAAGGGGTTTGAATTTGTAGAATGTTGACACCACCCTTCATTTTGCTTTGACTTGGGTACCTGATTACAACATCAATGATGAGAGAGTAGTGGTTGTTGCCAATATCGGCCAATATCTCTTTATGAAATGCTGGTGCCAAGACATTGACAATCAATGCAGTACATTTTGTACGGTCAGTTGCAAGTGTATTCAGGACCTGGGACTGTCTATCCAATGATGGTATTACCTCTGATAGATGGCGTTTATGGCACAATGCTCTGCTATGAAGCATGACAGCTTCAACTCAGCCTCTTTCTGTGCAGTAGGGATGCTGGTTGCTCAGCTTTTTTGTTGTCCTTGTGTTTATTTGTTTCTACATGTTGCTGTAGGTCCTTCTTGTGAGCATGCAGTGTGAAACGACAAAAAACAGTATGCTTGGCTGCTATTGCCTGCCACTGGTCTTAGCAATTCTGTAAGAAATATAACATTTTGAAAACATTTATTGTATTCCCAACAACCCAATTATCTTGCTCACACACATGCATACAGCAGACACACACTGACATACTTGAAGTTAACTTGAAGTTAAATATGTTAAATAGTATGTTAAATATGAACATTAATAATCAATTGGCAATAACTAAATGCTACATATATAAATTCTCGTGTAATTCAAAACTAGATTGTTATTAAACATTGTACAATGATGATGACTGATGACCATCTTGTCAGGAATGACACATTATTTCCTTGCCGCTGACATGTAAAAAAAACATTTTACAAAAGCAAGATAGCAGGGTTGCAGTCCACTAAGCACTTTTTTTCTGGCATACAAATGCTGGCAGGATGCTGGAAAGTGTTTACAATCAATGGTAAATATTATTTACCATAGCAACCACATCTCATACTAACGTGATGTCTGTTCTGTCTGTCTGTTAGACGTTAGAGTCTTTTTTGCGTGGCTGCTCTGGGCTTTTTGTTAAAACTGGCTGAATTTTTCAGAAACACGCCACTCTTGTCAAATGTCACTTTTCGTTAAATTAAAAACAGTTGGTAAGCTTTAAGTATAATGTTATGATTATTGAATGGTTCTGATTATTGAAAATCTGTATTTAGCATTAAATAAACGACTAAAAAGACATTCAAGACTAAAAAAAGTATTGAATGGTTGCTAGCAAATTGACATGCACATCTGCTGAATTGAAATACACTGTAAAATGAAATCACATCAATTTGCCTTTTAAATCTGGTTCTGCTTCCCATTTCTTTGTGTAGCGCTGTTTAGTTGGTGCCACCCTGGCATTGATCATTTGTTGTTGCCGCCGTTTGAGGTGAGTGAGGAGCTGCTGTGCATTCACAGCAAGCGCTCTCATTGGTTAATATAAATGTCAGTCTTGGGCAAGCTAAATTATAAACTGATCATTTTCATTTGAGAAAAGGGGAACGTGGCATATGCAGATCCAGGATCGGATTGGCCACAAAAGCAAGCACTGTGAGTTTGGGGAAGGATGGGGCCTGATTCACAGGAGTGCTGCCCAATGCTGTTCTTGGGTTAGATCTCCTCAACTGAACTTCCCAATCACTAAGTGCAAATTTTCTGCTTAACAACCAGATCCCCCTATTCAGCAAATGTACCCACTATTTTAAAAATAACCCCCCCCAGATCAGATATCTGATCACGTTATCGGTAGCTAGGATAACAGTCTCAGCTTGTGGGACCTCTGGACTCTAGGGTGGCTGTGACAGTATATATTATATATATGTGTTTGATATAGCAAATAAATTAATGTATTTAAAAATATGAATTAAATGAGTCTTATGAGATTACTCTAAACAAAAAAAAGGAGGAAACAGGAAATAAAACACCATGATCACTGGATAGGATAAACAGGATAATCCATAGACTTGTACAAGTTAGTTTGAGGTGTTTGAAAAAGGAAAGCTATTTGGCCTTTGTGCCAGCTGCTGTGTGCAGATCAGAAGGTCTTGTTCTCAGATCGATTCTCTGGTACAGTTGTTAGATCATTAAATCTGGAGAGTGATTCCCATCCCTGGGATCATTTTGACATACTACCACAGATGGCACAAACCCACACAAACACATCCTTGTATTATGTACCATGCATCATGGGTGTCCACACGTATACACACACACACACTGAAAGTTGTTCAGAAAGTGCATAACAAAGTAATTCTCCAGTCCTTTAAAAAGACATACAAAAAGACATACATTCAAAAAGACAGAGCCAGCACTGTGGTCTTGTTCTGCAGTAGATTGGATTTGTGTTGACTATATCTCATGTAAAATGCACTAATCTTTAAATCTGCAAGAGGCAATTTTGCACGTTAGTGGTGTCGAGTATGCTATTTGAATTGTGAGACTTGAATACCCAGAAGTCATGCAACATAACATCAGTAAACTGTGCACTCCTTGAACCTAAAAGTCTTCTTGTTAGGGCTGCATTTACTAAGCGTGGCAGTGACAGTGGCACTAATGCAGTTTAAGTGTGTAAAAAGCACTGATTCTGATCTAACCCCGTGTGCACAAGCATTTTGGGGTAGACACCTGGCAGGAGACGTAAATAAATAAATAATAAAGAGGTTCCATTTGAGAACTACTCTCTTTCAAATGTCAGAAAATGAGATTAGAAGAAGTCATAGATTGCCAAGTATTATCACTGCCATAAAATGAATTGGAGCCTCAGACCAAGAGGAATCATGCCATTGACAAAACTTCTGCAACCCTTCATCTGCTGGCCTCTGGCTCAACTACATTGGGAAGGAAAAGGACATTATGGAGACAGAAGTGTATTACAAGTGCATTTCTTTTTTACGTTAGACCATCTACTGCCACAATTTATGATATACTGACTTAAAATTACATAGCATATGGTAGCATATACATATACATTACAGTATATGCTACCAAACTGACAGGTCTGTCATTCTCCTTCCTTTTTAGCATTCTAATTGAATTCATATGAGGAGAAAGAGAGGGAATTAATCATAAAAGAGGTTGAAGAGTAAGCAAAAGAATAGGCCAGAGACTAATTAGTCTATAAAGGCGCTTTTGTTTACTGTCTCCCTGCTGTTGGAGAAGCTTTTCTCTGCTTTACAGCAACAAAGAAGGGCTAGAAGAGAAAGTTGGGAAATTTAGGAGGATGCACTCGCATGCCCGATTTAACGCTGCGGTGCAGCTCAGTTAGGCTCAGCGGGGTGAATTTTGCATTGTCAGTGTTTTCCAACCTAATCCCCATTCTTACGAGGTTACCTGGTTTTAACAAGCCAATTTAATAAGCGTCCCCTCGTTACGATCGCATGCACACTATAAGCTCCTTTTTGTGCAGAATCAAATAAATAAATCAACCAGAGAAAAGACGTGCCTGTCGAGGAAGAGAAGAGCTGGGGTATGACTGCGTGGTGAGCGCTGAAGAGATCCAAGCTGCATATTTGGGTAATCGTCGCTGCTTCCTTGGTGGATTTGCACACAGCGGCACAGGAAATAGGTTGGCTCGAGCAGCCCAAATCTTTGTTTAATCCGTTGTTTCATTGGGTTCTTTTAAGAAATACCAAAATGAAAAATGCATCGACGCTGTATAATGCACATTGTTGTGTCTGGATATTAAAAATGGAGGCCTTGTACCTTGGTTGCGTAGCTTGCTGAAGGTCTAGGTAGAGAGGAACTGTCATAATGTCACACATATGAGTATTATAGGTTGATCTCCCTTAATGTATCCATCCACCTCACTTACGTCATGCTCTTTCCATTCAGTTGTATCGAGAGTTGTAAGAGTTGTCCATTTTCCAACACAGTAACCACTCTTTCTCAGCATAAAACACTTAGATACAGCACCAGAGAAGCTAATTGCACCTCATCCAGTATTGCATCTATCATATTAGAAATAACATACCATACCATACCAGTGTTTACAGTAGTTTAGGGGTTCCTGCCCTGTAAGCTATTTAGCTATTCTATGCTGCCCTCTAGTGGTAGCAGTGCAACAATTCACAAGACTAGAGATGCACCAATTCTCTCTCTCACACTCACACTCACACTCACACACATACACACACACACACACACACACACACAAACACACACACACAGAGACCCATGCAATGCCTTGGGCTGGCCACTGAGAAACCAACCTGTGAAAGCCTTTTTTTTTTAACCTTTATTTTACCAGGTAGTCACTTGAGAGCAATGATCTCTTTTTCGAGCAAGACCTGGCCAAAATGGCAGCATTTAAAAACAAACAAACAAACAAACATACAAGACACAAAAACAGACAAGAACATAAAAGGCAAAGTGGCGCAAGGGGATAAATTTGAGCTGGAGCATGACAGTGCTTGGATACTAGATAAAGTACACATACGTTCCAATCAGCCAGCAGCAACCACTACTGAGGGCTAGTACACAGGGAAGATGAGCACTTATACACTCCAGTATTTGTTTGAATAAGTGAAATTCTGTGTAGTATTTTCGTTACAGACCTCTCCGACTTTTGTAGGGAGAAATCTCAATGGAGCAGGACAGGACCCTTTGGGAGAAGCAGCAACCTCTAGAGGCTAGTTTCTTCTGTGCTATCTTCATAAGCTTCCACAGGAATCTCAAAACACAGATGAATTGCCCCCCCACCCCATTTATTTCTCTCTCATGTCCCTAAGTGCACGTTATGGAAGCCCTGAAAGACAACGTCAGTTTTATAGATAAGCTCACCCTTTTACAACATGCCGTCCAAATGCTTTGCGCTCAAGAAACATGAACACTCTTTTTTACCTGGGCAGCAAGTGACTGTACTGAATTATTAGAAGATAACATGGTGGAGATTATGGGATGGAGAATCACCAAGTTTATGCAGAGGTGCCATTCTGGCCTAATGTGGCACTAAATGCACTGGTTATCTGTTTAGTGTTGTGTTTTGCATGGTGGTGTATTGTGTCCCCTTTGCAGAGGGAATGTTGCAGTAGAGAACATATCCTTGCCTCTTTATGCTGTAGTCCTTTTTCCACGTACAGCAAGAGAATTTGTGTTTAACAGAGACACACCACCCTAGGAACAAGCAAAATGAAGGGCTTTTAGCATTCTTTTTTTTGCTGTTTCAGACACTCAAAAGCTTTTAGTGCCAACGTCGAGCTAAATAATTTACTTGCGGGATTATTTGCTGGGCTTTGCAGAGAAAACAGGGGGGACGCTGATAGGGCTTCTTCTGTGCCGTGTCACTAAGTAGGAGGGGGGGGGTGGAAAGCCCAGCATTGTTAACTTCTCCACTAACCGGACTGGTAGCGGTCCAAGAGCTGGCTTTGTTCTCGGTGAAAGACGCGCGGCCACCACCAGCCTCCACCATGAGCAGTGTGGTCCAGAACCCCTACATCGGCCGGATACCAAGCACTCGGGTGAGTCTTGGAGAAAGTATTGAGGATGGGAGGGATGAATGGATGGATGTTGCATGGATATGCTGCCCATGTCTGGATGGAGCTGTGCTGACATCTCTGAAGAGTGTCGCGCAAAGAGAAAGATCATAGGTGAGATGTTTGGACATGCAGTTCTCTCTCCTCTCTCTCTCTCTCTCTCTCTCTCTCTCTCTCTCCTTCTTCCTCTCTTTCTTGGGATACTGCCCTGCTCTGCTCAGCCAGTGAAAGCCCAGCCAGACGGTATGTTCCATCTTAGTCATCAGGACGGGGTCTTGAAATATTGAGTAGCTTGGCATCTCCTGGTAGAGGCTGCTGCCGCGGCTCGTTCGGGAAAATGGTGGAGCTTTCAGGAAGGAGGAGGCACGGGGAGAGCTGAGATGAAACTCTCGGTGGTGGTCTTGATCTGTACGCGAAAGGACATCAGAAGGTCGGGTTGTATGAGTTATGCTCAGCCGGTGAAGAGCCTGTGTTTACTACGTGGGAGCATGTGAGCTTATGATGTTAAATTTCAAAGCCTTTTTCAACGGGAACGCATGCTTGGGTAATTCATGGGCCAGTTTGATAGAAATTGAGCTACCCCACGTCCAGTCCACCATCGTCATTTGTGCAGCTGAGATTATTGAAACTTTTATGTAGACAGAGGCTTGTGATATGAATTGAATGTTGTCAGTAGCTGGGAGGTAGATTCTAATGACATAATGAATCAGTTGAAGGGCAGTGGCTGATTGAACACACTTAATCCCATTTTATAGTTTCAACACATGCTCAACAGTTACAAGGTCTAAGCGGGCTATTTAGGTACATTTAAGAGTAAAGAGTTTGGTGTGTGGGCAGTTTGGCTGCACCATCTAAGCCTGTGCTCTATCCTGTCGTCTGTCCAGTTGCCTAATACTTAACAACCCCAATTTAATAGGGCACCCTGAGCTAACCGTGAGACTGCCATTGCTCAAGAGATCAGTTTCGAGTTCTTCCCTCATCCAAGGTGGCACAGACCTTTCCCTCCCCGCAGTGAATTTTCCTCATGCATGCCACAGTAACACTGCACGAGAATCTTGCCCTACTGGAAACATGATGATCATGCGATCATGCATGTTCATTCACCCACGCGCAGGCACAACAACAACAAAACGCTTTTGTTCTTCACGTATTTCACTCACCCGGGGTGAGTGAAGTACGGGGTCTGAGAAGGGGGAGTGGGGACAGTGAAGGGCAGCTCTGATTACATTATAGGCCATGATGCATGAGGCTTGGGGGTGGTGGGAGGGGTAGGGTGGTAGGATTGTCTTGTTGGCCTCCCAACTACCCTCCCTCTCAGAACAGCAGAGGAACAGGTGCTATTTAAAGCCATGGCTCTATCCCACTTCCCTCTGGCTCCAACAGCAGTGGTGCGACACCAGCTTGTTCTAGGTCTGTTTGTCTGTGTGTGTTTGACACTCCACCACCTCCACCACTTGTGGCACCAGTTTGACTCTGCTTCTGACTGGGGTTTGGCACAAGCATGTTTGCCACACACACTGAGGTGCGGGGTGGCCACGTGGGCAGCCGCCGCCTGAGCCGGCAATTGAGTGTCGCCCCTCTTGACAACCTCCAGATGCCCAAGCCTGGTGGTGGCGGCGGTGGAGGGGTGCCACCTGGGAGCAGTGGGGTACGGAGAAGCAGCAGCATCAGCAGTGGTGGTGGCGGCGGCTCTGGAGGCAAGATGCTGTCCCTGTCGTCCATGAGCGAGAGTGTGCGCAGCGGCCTGGGCTGCTTCCTGTCGGAGCAGGCGCTGGAGCAGGAGGAGAGGCAGCAGCGCAGCAATCAGCTGGCTGAGTTCCAGCGTCTACGGGAGGTTCGCGCCGCCGCTCAGCTGAAAAACCTGGAGGACTTCCTCAAGATGAACCACGTGTCACTCAGGGAGTGCGTGTCCTGCACCACTGGCATGAGGTACAGGTAAGATGGAGCCAGTTTTACTTCCAGGCCAGGGTTGTGGACCTGTGCTAAGATGTGGAGATGGGTGATATAAGGCCAAACACCTAGTGACAAGCATCAGGAGTAATAAAAGAGTAATGCTGGAAAAACTTAAACAAGGATGTGGTGATAGGAGAACTTCTTTGTAATCATTGTCAAGATTCCTGGCAAACCTGACTCACATGTGACCAAATGATCTTCCTCTACCTGGCTGATAAAGAAATGTGTTACCAGTAGAAGATGACAAGAGTTGAGCGATGGCCTAAGCAGAAGTCAGCTTAGTGTTATCTAACCTCAAGTAAGCCATAGGGATGAAATTCAATCGCCACTTTTCCACAGCTAGGCATTGAGGGTTGGCCAGGGCCAGCTTCAAATGGTTTTAAAGTGGAAACTAGCAGACAAGTGGTCACAATTTGCAAAATCTTATTTTGGGGGGAAATTAAGGGCCTAGGGAGTATATACTGTACAGTGAGGGTTGCAGTGAAACTCCATTTATTAGTAAGACCACTAGACAGCACTTTTGTAACAGAATCGTTTTGGAACAGGTTTTAAATCACACCGAATGCTGAACTACCTGGACATTGTTTAGCAATCGAATATCTATTCTCTATATCATTATTATTATTATTCTGAGAGTCAAACTTCATATTTATGCATGAGGCTGAATGAGTTTTCATATCATTTATACTCAAGGCCAGTCGAGTAACATATTCAATTATTGAGAAAATACTCGGCAGCGGCATTTTGTTCAACAATCTTCTGTACTCAAAACACTGTACTTCTCCTGTCAAATAGACTGAATCTGGGATATTTATCACCCCGCGGTAACACTGGATGCCTGTGTGTACGTAATTCAGCCTTGTCTGTCTGTCTTTATCCTGGAACATACACACACACACACGCACACACACACAAACGCACACACGGTTGTTTTTCAGTGGCTGGGTCAGAGAATAGAAAGTGTGTATTTGAGTCTCACCATGCAGCGAGGTGCTGGCCAACTTTTCAACTCTTGCAGTTATTAACCCTCAGTCGCACGGCACTAAATTAAAGAGGCAAACAAAAGTCAAACTGTAATAGATAAATGGAAAGTGTGAATAGACACATTTTGAAAAGCTTCCCATGATGGCCATGAAGATTTGATTAGAGTCAATTGACATTTGAACATACAGTATGTTTTTTTTATTCTGGCCAAATAATGCAAGTAATATATAATATTTCTCTGTGACATAGTGGAACATATTATCTCTGTAAAGTAACTAATCTTGTCATCAGTTCATAAACAATGTGTCCTCATTTGGAAAAAGCATCTCAATTATGTTCATAATTATAAGATTAAATAATATAATTAGCATTTAATACCAACTCACATCAAGCTTTTATTAGAGTAAATGTTTTCTGGGGAACAAAGTATGTATTACAACCTTAAATAAAATAAAAATAAAGATAAGAGTGTCTGCTGTGCTAGTGGATAGCCCATCAGCAGTCAAACACAGTCGCCCGCCGAATAGTGGTGTAGAATATCACGTCTAGCGCTGTCTCAGCCCAGGGTGTGGGCAGTCCTTCACAAAGGAAAAGACCAATGGTGCTATTGGATTACTGAGATGGTACTGTTTGTGAAAACGCAGCTGATTCGACTTGCCTGGAAGTAGTTTGCTGACTGTCTTTATGTAGGATTACTGTCTCTTATAAATGCATCTGGATGTAATTGGAGCATTGGTGTCAGCACTAAGTACATAGCTAATGCTGTGATCAGCTGCATATTGATACGTCGTTGGCGACAAGGACTTTGTCTCATTCTTTTGGACGATTAAAGCTGCATTAGGCAAGATGTTTATGTAAACATACACCTGTCTTATCAGCCGAAATCACAAAGTGGGGCTGCAACAGAGAAGAGCGTCCCATGCCCACTAATTGAGACCCTGCAGATTCACCCTATTTGTTCAACTTAAATTCTGGCGTCGGGTATTGTCACTCACAGGGAATCTTGTGTGAGTGCTCTGGCGCCACATAAGCACTGGCTTATTTTGTCCATATAATAGTTATTTGCTAGCTATCAGATGTCAACATCTGTCTGCTACACCCATAAAATTACATTTCCTGTAGTTGTTCCTGTATGTTCTCATTCCCAAGTAGCCGCACCACAGTTTGCTTGGAAGAGGACGAAGTGCAGTTATTTTGGTGAATGGCATTGCTCTCATCTGCCCAAATAGACCGAACGGAAGGAGTAAACATAAAGAACATCATGCTCTGAACATCATGCTGTTTTCCAAACAAACACACATCCAAACATGGTCACAGCTACCATCAAATGTACACCATCAAATGTAGACATGGCCATAACAAATGCTTGTGCAAAGTTTTAATGCAATCAGCAATTCAACTGGAGTGTGGCTTACTAATGAGTTGAGTAAAAGTTGTTGTCCTTAATAAACTGGCCTGATTTGACTATACCTGTGTGCAAGTGAAGGCCCAAAATACTCCGTAAACACATCTTCTGAATAGGAACAGCTCAAAAACATGCTGATAAATAGTGTTAGTTAATGTTGTACTAAAGCACTTAAGAAACCTCTTTTGACCTACTAATGACTCGGTCTAAAATGTCAGACACAGCGTATAGACAACAGACTGCCAAAGGTTTCCTATGGCTCTTCTTCTGGTGTGTGGTGCTTGTTCTGTCATGGGTTTTCTTCACCATTACGATCCTTTAGTTTAGGTTCAAAGCTGAAGGATCATCCTCATGCCATAAAGCATTTCTAATGGCAGTGGACTATATCCTAAAAAATGCAGTGGCCTCCCACATAGGGATGGACAAGGCATCACCAGATATTAGCCCAGTTGAGTATTTCCAAAGGGGGGTGGACTTCACACCACAGAAACAGGATATAATCTTTCGCCCTATGGCTTCAACAGGGCTTACTGACTTAGTTACTGCCAAGTTGCATGAGGGAAGAGCCGATAAAATCCACCAGATACTGACGTGGGAATGTACACAAGTAGTTAGAGCTCAAGTGGTCCTAGAGAACATCCGTGCATGCAGGACCTCATTGACCGGGCTGTGGAAAAAGGTGTCATTACATTCCATTACAGTCATTTAGCAGACACTTTTATCAAAAGCAACTTGCATGAGAACTACTAGTCACCAGAAATGGTAAGAGCATTTCCTTCCTCAACAAGCGTCTAAGAGCATAACCAGTGCTAAGGTAAAAGTGCAATAAGTTATCTACCTACTTTTTATTTAAACCAATGAGACAAATAAGTGAAGCAAATGAACAAGAGCTAAGACAAATAAGTGAAGCATATAAGTATATAAGCAAGTGCTAAGACAAGTAAGTGAAGACAAATAAGCAAGTGCTAAGAGGAAGGGTCAGGGTAGTGTTTCTTGAAGAGGTGGGTTTTCAGCCTGCGGCGAAAGATGGGCAGCGACTCTGCTGTCCTGACATCAGTGGGCAGTTCATTCCACTACTGTGGGGCCAGGACAGAGAAGAGCTGTGACCGGGTAGATCGGCCGCAGGGGCCTCTGGGCGATGGCAACCAGTCGCCTTGAGGCAGTGGAGCGAAGTAGTCGGGCGGGGGTGTAGGGCTTGACCATAGTCTGGAGGTAAGAAGGAGCTGTTCCTTTCACTGCCCTATAGGCTAGCACCAGGGTCTTGAACTGGATGTGAGCTGCTACAGGGAGCCAGTGTAGAGAACAGAGAAGGGTAGTTGTGTAGGAGAACTTGTAGTAGTGTATGAGAGGTTTTCAGTATGTGAGAGGTGTCTAGTAGTGTATGTGAGACATTTTAGTAGTGTACGTATGTATGTATGTACTCTGTTGAGGATCCGAGGCTGGGGGATGTCGTGTACTAACCATTTATTGTTTCACATGTTGGGCACTGTGAAGCCCTTAGAGACTGTAACATATTATATTTGTCATATTGGCATATTTGGTCGATGGACCGTCACAGCAACTGCTACAGTCAAACTTGCTTCCTGATGGGAGTGGAAGTAGTGCTCCTATTGGTCAAAACAGGGTGGTAGTTGATTCCATACCCCGAGGCCATGGCGGAGGCCTTTATTCAAAAACATTTTAAAGTGGTAAAGCTTGACTTCCTGTATTTTTCAAATTTTATTTTGTCTCCATCATTTTCCTTGGATTTTCTGGTAAACTTTGAGTGTTACAAGTTAATTATTTCGTGATCTCGAGATAACGGCATTAAAAAAATTTGCAAGCACGGCCGTTCTCGGCTTCCGTAGGTGTAGGTCTTTCCCAAAAAAAATCCTCTGCCGCACAGGAAGCGATGCGTTTTCCGTTTCCAGTTTGTTTGGAATAAATAGAAAAAGAAGCCACCATGGCTGAACAAAGCTCGTTATCTCGAGAAAACAAAAGGCCCATTTCCATTACAACACGGGCCTGTACACGTAGCCTACTGTACGCGAGCTGCGGAAGAGTAGATTAATATGTAGTCTAACAGGCAAAAATGAGTCGAATTGACTTACTGACAGCAACTGTTTTCCACACAGTGTAATTCATACATTTGAGTATAAGTTTGGACGCCACCATTCTGTTTAAATTCGCAAGAGTGGACCATAACATACACACACTGCTCTGTGGGGTGGGTTTGGGAGTTGATCAATGGGAGGGATACGATAATGGGTACTCCTTGATCTGACATTTTCAGCTTAAATCAGTTGCTACATTTGTCAAGACGCCATCTATGCATGCTGGCATGACACTCCTGATCTCTGATAAACAATATAAATAATCAGAGGAAACGAGTCCGACCTTTTGTTTTCTTGTGATAACGGGTTGATTATCTCGTTATCTCGAGAAATCAAAGCTCGTTTTCTCGAGATAACGGCATAATTAACTTGTGATCTCGAGATAACGGCATTAAAAAAAAAAAATTGCAAGCACGGCCGTTCTCGGCTTCCGTATACACCTACACCGGCAGCGTTTAGAACAGCAAATGTAAAGGCTTTCATGAAGTTTCTATAGGTTGAATCATCATATTTTGTTGTATCAATGTTGTTTTGTGAATTTTTCAGTTTTGAGGTGCCCATGTGAACTTGATCTGCTTTTTATTTGTTTTTACAATTTTTTATGCATGGTGGCCATTGCACTGACATGCATTGTCAATTGCATTGACATGTGCATTGACATTGAAGAGTTCATGAAACTAACAAAAGCTTTGGTGACCATGTTTTGTATTGGATGTTATCTGCAGTATTGCAGTTGTCCTCTAGTCCAGCAGATGGCAGTACATTAATGGGAAAGTTTAGCTGATGCAATTAAATAGAAACCAGAGCTTCCACTCCAAAACACAATTAACAGGTATAAATTCTTTCTCTTAAGTTTGCAATGACTAGAGAATATAATTTTGAACAAATCTTGATATTAAATGTTTGCTGGAATGTCTTATTTTGCTGATTTCTATTGTGCGTGCCTGTGTGTGTTGCCATTTAGTTGACAATGTTCTGTGGTATTCAGTCAACTATTTTGGCATAACCTAATGTGTAAAATGTGTACTTTCATTTGATCCCATGAGATCATTTTGTTAAATGATCCCATGGGACTTAGAATACTTTCTTGCTACTAAGATTGCTTAAGTGTTGCTTATGTAAGCATCACTTTGAGGTTATTTAATTTCATAAGAGGTACAGTAAATTTGCATTCAGTGTCGCTAATCCGTTCCTCTTCTTCTTGGATTCGCTTCTTTCTCTCTGTCGTCATTGCAAGGCGCTCCTCTTTTATGCTCTACTTGCTCTTTAATTAAGTGTCCCTGACTGCCCTCCTTTTCTCCCTCCACTCCATTCCATTCTGTTTTCGTCTTTCATTTTTAATGGTGGATCGGCCTCTGGGGGAAATATTCCGGAATGACTTGGGAAACATTCTCTTACATGCTCTTACATAACCAAATCTTTAAAAAAACACACACACTGGATAGATACAATTCTCATTTCAGAATTGAGGAGATCAAGCCCATAGGGCAGAACCCCTATTGTTTTGTGGTTTATCCTTTTCAAAAATGTTCGGAATTTCCTGTGTGATGGTACATGGTAGAGATATTGATATTGATAGATATTGGTGGTTGCTTGTTACTCAAGAAAGATGACCCTGATAGGCCAGATGGTGGTTCTTTAATCAAATAAATACACTTATGAAACTCAGTCCGATTAACACCAAACACCAAACAAATTTCATGAAATTTGGTATACTGTATATGCTCTAGGGTTAGACAAGTCTATGAATTTTGGTTGCAATTGGTGAATGTGGGTATGTTTTTATGTATGTCCTCACACATTTCCACAAGTTCCTGTTAAATGGTACATGGTAGAGACATGCCATTTGGCAAAATGATGGATATTGGTGGTGGCTTGTCACGAAAAATATGACCCAATCGGCCATTTGGTGAAGCTATAATCAAATAAATACACATATTACATACCATAATTCCAATTAACATCAAACTTGGAATACCAATGCAGCTGGTTGTGGTCTAAGCCTTTGTCATTGGGATCACCCCTGTCTGCCATATTGGATCTTCTGCAATTTTGACATTTTGGAAATTTGCATCGCTTGTCCAATCACAAAGCCATTTTATTTTCTTTGCACATTTTATTTTTTCATGTATTTGTTCAATCATTTTTTTTGTAAATAAATTCTTCATTTAAAGGCGGTAATGGAGGAGGAGGAGAGTTTTTTTGTCCTATAGTCTTAATGCTGTTTCAGAAGCTTTTCCACACTGAAAATTTGAGGAAAACATTGAATTTTTGGGTATGAAAATCGTCAAATTTAAAGTTACTGGATATCAGCACAAAATATGGGCAGCTTCAATCCATAAGCATTGGCTGAATCCAAACAGTGAAGGTAATCATACATATTCATTTTAGAAAATAATCAGGCTTTCCAAGAGCTTTGACACTGCTCATCCTACGGACTGTGAAGAGCGTTTCGCTTCAGTGCAACTGATGGTCCCTTAAGGTCCGCCTTACAAACGGCATATAGGACTTAGAGAGGCGCAGGCTGCAAGCAAGTCAACTCTGATAACACTATGGAACTAATGGTGCCTGGGGCTAATCAGAGGAAACACTGCCTTTGCATGTGTGAGTATTTTTATATGAAGTCCCATTGCCAGCGATCCTTGGGGTTGTACTAAGCTAAATGGAGCTGTTCTTTCCAGTCAGGCCAGTGTAGAGGGCAGGCATGGCTGGCATTGTTTTCTCCCTACTCTCCCCGGGCCCCTTTAGGGGGAAAGGCTATTTCTGGCCCTGAATCTGTGAGACTGTTATACACCCCTCCCATTTTTCTGTGTGTCGTCGCACGTGAGAATGGCGGGGGGGGGGATCCACTGTGTATGCCCAAACAGTGTGAGTCTTTGTGGATGTAAACCCATGTCATCGTAATGCAGCATTCAACATTTACCCCACTGTCAGGACCCACAGGTTTTTTTTAGTGCTATATGATGAGCACTGTATTTTCTTTTATATCATCTCTCATGTGGCTCAACAGCAACTGACATTCTTCTCAGGGAAGATATTTCTGTTTCAAACACTGGCCTCATGACAGCAGCTTCTCTCAGACTGGTACAGTAAAGTACAACAGTAAACATGGCTTCATGGACTCTCAATAGGTACCACATCATTTCCATTCAGGCTAGTTAAACAAGAACAGACTAGTATTGGGTGCAAAATTATGACATTTATCAGTTTTATGTATTACAGAAGTGTTAGCATGATTTGCCAAGACTAAACAGGAAATATTTCCAGTATAAAATGTGTTCTGCTAGATCTACGAGATGATGGCAACCCCTTCTAATAAAAACACATCACTGCATGCATAATGTCACTGGCAAAACATACGTCAAATATAAAACTTTTAACAAATACATTTATAAATAGTTATTAAATAAATACACTCCTAAACATTCCATCATTATTACTGTTGTGGCTGAACACCAGTACTATATTATCACAGTACTATTGCAAATCCAAAATCATGGGCAGAAAATATCCCAACTAATTTGTGTGTTCAAACGGAGCCTTGCAGGTGCAGCCACTACATGCAGAATGGATGGATGCAAACATAGCAACTCACAGTTAGCTATTGTCAAAAATTCTAATTGAGCTAGATTAATGCAGCTATTGACTGAAACTAGCATTCGACCATACAGTGATTTAGATTTTTACAGTATTAGTAGATTTGTTTTTTTAATTTATCTGATAATGTAAAAGGATTAAAAAAAAAGTAAAAATAATCACAGATTACTTAATTACATGGCATTCAACCTGTCTGTGGTTGGGGAAAAAGAAGAGCAATGTCCACGTCACATCAAATATAATTGGGCCAGATATTCCAGCTGCCGCAATGATTCACTGTGACCAACGTGGCGCCATTCCAAAAACCAGGGAGTAAAAATAAAAAGTTGAGTCACATTTGCAGAAGTAACAACTCAGCGAAATGATAACAATCACTGATAACAATGTAAAGTTGTTAAAGGTGGAATAAGTATAGCTTTGTCGCATAGCACAAAATAACCATAATGCTGTAAGTCCGAAAGTGTGGTGGGTTATACATGAGTCAACAAAATTTTGTGTGCTCCATTGATCTGGAGTCTGCTTTCATCAAGTTTGCTGGTAAAATGCTAATGACAGAATTGATTACTTTGAACATAATTTGTTGCGTTGTTACAGTTTTTAACAAATTACAGCATTTGAGAAATAGGCGGATCTAGTGTCCTTAACAGCTCTCTGATATTTTGTATTTGTATTTTGTTTGTATTTCTTTTAAATATGTCGATAGAGACCTGTAGTCAATCAACCTTGCATTTGCGCTCTGCTTTTCTGCACTCTCTTTTTATGGGTTGAATGTGCTCATTTTGCTGAGGCTGGGTATTAGGTTTTAGTATTGTTTCTTTAGAAGGAGTAATTGCTATTAAAAGATCTTGCCAGGTCATCAGTAATGATATTAGGCTGCTTTATGATCTGACATGCAAACGCCTATTGTTTCCACATCCTCTAGGGTAAAACTAAGGTCAAGAGTTAGCCCTGATCCAGGACCCTTTGGGAGTCTTTCATCTTATGGGTTTTTTACTTCTGTGGTCCGCATTGCAGTTCCGACATCTTGGCGCAGACATCTTGGTCTACCTCTTGGTAGACATGACCAAAGAATTTGACTTTAAAATAATTCCAGCTTTACACCAAGCAATGGCACTTCTGGGACTATTTCTCATACATTCTTCTAATGAACAGTTTGGGCATATGCTCACTTTTCTTTTCTTTTTTCCACATATAATTATGTTAACAAGCTGTATCAGCAGAATACAAAGTCAGAAACAAACTCCATCAATCGTGACCAATTGACTGTAACCAATTACATGTTTATTGGCGGATATGTACTGTAACATCAATTTATGGTGCTAGCCTGACAGAGTAGCGTTAGCTAAAAGTAGTAAGCTAGCCTACACACTGACGCTTAAAGGGGGGTATTTTACTAATTTTGGGCTATTTAAAACTGTTCCTGGGGGTCTTTACAAGACGTTCGTGAAGTCTACATAAAAGAAAATCCTAAAACCAGCTTCTGTAGTGTGTCTCTTATTTTCTCCATTGTAAAGAACAGGCTGTTTTGAGGGCGTGGAGGTTGTATGTAATGAGCACTGCTCTGATTGGCCACCTCACACCTCACTCATGGCATGAAGCTGTTACGATCAAGTACAGGACCCAAGTGCAAAACCACAGACAACAGAGGCGAAGGTAGAGACAAAAACAGGTTTTACTAGGAGATGGTTCAGAGGGTGGCAGGGTAGGGAAGGCAAGGGGAAGATGGGCTGGAGCAGGAGCGGGATGAACAGGGCTGGGAGTCAGGCAGACAAGACGACAGGCAGGGAATCAGGAGACAGACAGGCAGGCAGGGTAGACAGATAGTGGTAGGTCGGCAGGCGGGGGGTCAGGGAAGGAGACTGGATCTGGATACAAAAACAACGGGGTTAGTAAGGTGAAGGAGGAACTTTGAGAAGATTCTGCAAAGCGGCCGAGAACGAGACTGCCAGGGCAGTACAAACAACGATCTGGCGATGATGGAGGGCGTGACAGAAGCGGCCAATCGCCTGGCGGAGGCGGAGAGCAGAGCGCCCATGTTGCTCAAGGTAAACAAATAAGCTTGACACCGTAATTTACCGTAACCATGGCGGCTGCTCCAGAACCAACACTGAGACTGTACATGTTTGAGCCGGAGTCTGACCCAGAATGGGAAGAGGCAGCTGAGGCGGTTCCACTTAGTTTCTCAATGATAACAATTCTATGTAATATTGTACTTTTGTGCGTTGTGTTTGTGTGTATGTAGGTGTGTGAGCGATGCTCTCTGCTGTAGCTGGTCTGTTTATGGCTCATGTCCATAAGCTTATTGAATACAACTTGCAGACAAGCTAGGATTAACAATTTTGTTGCGCTAGTTAGCCAATATTGGATGCAACCTATTTGCATCCAAACAGTGCAGCGCAAATAATCATAAGAGGCGATTGTACTAATGGTGGCTAAAGTTTACCTAGCTGGACACGTTCGATACTATACTATAATACTTTACTAGCGTGCGGTACTAGACTACTAACATTCACGTTCAGTGATATGCGCCGTTTCTCTTCACTAATGGCGCTGTAGTAGTTGATGTAGGTCCTCTTTAGATGCTTGTAACATTCTGAGACTTGCCATACAAACATGAGTTCGCTGCGGGTGTCCATGTTTCCATGTTACAGAGATATGTTCAATGGCTTCTCAGTAGTAGTGTGATTTGTGGTTAAAAAAAAACAACGACACTATGCCACGTCCGTTCCGCCGCAGTACACAACTCAGTCAAGATGAACCAATTTAAAGATCATTGTTGCAACTGTGGTTGATTAAGCACATTTTTTGTTGAGTAGCCAGCCAGCAATAACGCATAGAATTGTACGGAGTGTAGTCCAACCACAGACACTGAGCCACACACAGTGAGTACAATCAAACTCTTTCAAATTTGAGGCCATGATTATACCCTTTAGAACAATTCAAATAAATTCAAATACATTTTGTTGGAGGAAATAGATTCTCATTTGCAGTGGAAATCAACTCACCCGTGACAGGTTGCAGGTGCCCACATGGTAATGAACCAATTATCAATTTTAAAGTGATAAAACAGTCTGTTATGCTTCCCTGGTTGTCTCTGGTGTGGTGTGGATTTTGGTATGGTCTGTGCTAGCAGACCACCAATAGTGATTCTGTGCAGATTTTACAAATTTTAGCTTGATGCAATTGATTATGTAATCATTTGTCCAAATGTAATAAAATGTCTGTCTAAATGGGTTGAAAATGTAATAAATGTAGTAAAATGCTGCAGAATATAATACCATGGGATTAATAATATTTACAAACAATGTAATAAGTTATTAAATTTGTATTCTTACAAGTTAAAACGATATTACATAATCCAGGATAATTACTTATTATTACATTATCGGTTTTTATTTTACAGTTTGACATTACATTATTAGTTGCTACAGAGCTGTTATGGTTATATGGTTTATTATAAAGTATAATTTATATATGTTTGAGTGGATAGTATGCATGCACATATCATACGACCTTGGTGTGTGTGTGTGTGTGTGTATATCAGAGAAAAGAGGTAGCAGGTAGGTAGCAGTCCTAGTTCCATCCAGTGGTTTCTGGGGATTTGAGGAAGATGCTGTTAATTTTTGAACCGTCACAGTTAGACGACTCTTTGTTTTTATTGAGCATATATAATTCAGAAAATTAATAAAAGTTTAATTAGTGTAAACAAAAGCATAAACTAAAAATCTTCACATTTTAATCTCCCATAATCCTCTTTTTATGTAAAGGAGTTTTGATGACATACATAATGGGAGGATGTACTTCTGGGTTCTTTAACTATTAATTTGCATTGTCTGCTGCCAATAATGGTGATATATATAGCTAAAACCTTTTATGATTGTAAGACATCACATACTCTGGCATTTTATAGTAAATCACATGGTTGTATCAGCAGTGCTTCTATATATCTTCTATATATCTATGTACCCTGGGATCCCCCCAGGGTTGCGTCCTCAGCCCCCTACTGTACTCCCTGTACACACATGACTGTGTGGCCAGGTTCAGCTCCAACTCCATCATTAAGTTTGCGGATGACACAGTGGTGGTGGGCCTGATCTCCAACAACGACGAGAAGGCCTACCTGGAGGAAGTTGCTGATCTGTCACTCTGGTGCCAGGACAACAGCCTCCTCCTGAATGTCACCAAAACTAAGGAGCTGATTGTGGACTTTAGGAGGACACAACAACAGAGGACGTACGCACCATTGGGGATTAATGGGACTACTGTGGAGAGGGTGAGCAGGTATAAATACCTGGGAGTCCACATCTCCGAGGATCTTACATGGTCCTCACACACAGACACTCTGGTGAGAAAGGCAAGGCAGCGCCTTTACCACCTCAGGCAACTGAGGAAATTTAAAGTCTCCCGGAGGATCCTTCAGTCCTTCTACTCTGGAGCTGTAGAGAGCATCCTGACAGGAAGCATCACTGCCTGGTTTGGCAACAGCTCCGCTCAGGACAGGAAGGCTCTGCAGAGAGTAGTGCGTTCGGCTGAACGCAGTATTGGAACTACACTCCCCACCCTGCAGGACTTGTACACCAGGAGGTGCAGAACCAGAGCCTGCAGGATCATGAAGGATCCTCACCACCCCAACAACGGACTGTTTCAGCTGCTGCGGTCAGGCAAGCGCCTCCGTAGTCATGCTGCCAAAACAGAGAGACTGAGACAGAGTTTCTTTCCTCAGGCCATCAGGACTGTGAACTCTGACCTCACCAGGGCCCCCACCAAGACACACACACTGCCCCTCTTATGCACACACACACTTAGGTAAAGACTACACATAATTTATAATTTATATTATATTATACATACAATTTCCCTTTTTTACTATATTTTTATAAAGTGCTCTTATTGTAAATATTGTGTTGTTTTTTTATATAGAGCTCTTAAAACTGTGACATTGTAAATATTGTGTTTTTTGCACATTTCTGCTGAGCATTGCCACTTTACATTTCACTGCACACCTCGTGTGTGTATGTGACAAATAAACTTCTTGAATCTTGAATCTTGAATAATATGCTTTAAAGGGGAATTCCGGTATTTTTAAACCTGGGCTCCATTTGTACATATTAGTCATTTATACCCCAAAATAGGTACAAAAAGTTTTGGAATTGCTCCGGTAGATCGCCTCAGCCGGCAGTCGTGAAACGGGCTGCTATGGCTGCAACGTAATCTGCAGGGGCAAGTGCGCGCGATCAAAGTACGTCTACTAAAAGTGCTGGAGCAATTCCAAAACTTTTCATACCTATAAATGACTATGTACAAATAGATAAAAATACCGGAATTCCCCTTTAAGCTGTTTGCTAATGGTACTCTCCATAGAAGGGATGAAGGCAACTGATCAAGTAGAGATCGCATTCAAATAAAGTTAAAAATGAAATAAAAAATAAATAAAATTTAACAAATTAAAAGTTAAATAAATTAAGTCTGAATGCCATGGTGGGACTGGGCACAATGGACTTTATCCTTTCTTCCTTTTCATGTATTATATGTGTGTGTGCATGTGTGTGTATGCGCTCTTGCGTGGGAGGTCAGTTTTGAACTAAACACTGTGCCAAAGTACTTGGCTTATCCTGCCAACACAGCCCTCCATCGGTCAGCTTTTGACTTAAGTGTAGTGTGTGTGGTGTGTGTGTGTGTATCAGTACATGTGTATGAGCATGGTTGGTTGACATTAACATAAGAGATTTGTATAATGGTTTAGACTGTTGCAATCAGATGGCTATCAGATCACCCGTAAACTTACACCCATAAATCTTTCTAAAAACTTTGGCGTAATTTCCTGTAGTTGGTTCGGATCATGTTCTCAATGAACCGCACTGCTGTTCGATTGGAAGAGATCCAAGATCCGCATTTTCAGGTGTCTCGGTGCCATTGTTCTCACACACCCTTAGTTTTATGTCTTTCATAGATTTCTCAACTTCCTGGAATTGTAGGGCAATGCAGATACAACCAATACAAAATAATGTCTTCATTTCATAAAACATGATCTCTGTGTTGATATTACACTGCTCAGCGACCAACAGACTGGTTTTACTGGGCAGCTTCCGTGGGTCAACAGTAGAAGACTCTATTACCAGTGTGAATATGTGCAACAATGAATGTGAAGCAGAGCATCGCTCACAGCATATGTACTTAGTATTTATTCCATGGATGAATCAAGGCTTCAAAAGCAAGTACAATTTGTAAACTTTCACACTATCTGACCATTGCCTGAAAATTTCCAAGAAGAATGCACACACATGGCCAGTATGAATGAATGCTTTGTTTGGATTGGTCTAGCATCACTGTGGATCATCTTTTCCTAGAAGAAAACATTGGTGCCTCTTGTTTCTACAATGCAGAAATATACAAAACATAAATAACCACAGATTTATTTATCTACTCACTTTTTATAGTATATTTCAATTCACATAATAACCTTGAAACACTGGTAGAAAATTGCTTCAAGTCATGATTTCTCTGTAAGTGGATCCACTGCTTCCTGTTTGCTGCTCTCGCTGTTTTCGCCGCCTGGTGTTTTGCAAACAGCTTCGCTAAACTTCGCTCCATCTAAAACTTTAGATCACCGAATCCCACCAGACAACTACAGATTCGGTTTATTTATTTTTTCTCTTTCATCCGACCGTGTCAATTTTTCAACCAGCGTATTTTTTTATCTCAGCCGCCGGCTTCCCCGTACAACCCGACCTAGTCTCCCAACTATACCGGCAAGGGTAAGCATGGCTTCTTGTTCTCCGTGCCCCTCTTGTGTGCTCGTTTTAGAGAGGTTGTCTCTGTTAGAGAGACATGTCCGTCAGTTAGAAGTGGATAGGCTGATTACCTTAGACGAGACGGGCACGCCAGACAGTCTAGATACGTGTCCATCTAGCCGGCTCACGAGCGCTAGCAGTAGCCCGAGTGTTAGCGAAGATAGCTTAGCTCCATCGGCAGTGGGTGACGAGTTTGTCCCGGTCTCCGGACGTCGGAGAGCCCGCCGGTTCCAGCCGCCAGTTGTGCGGCCCGATTCACCACCGGTGCTACCGATGGCTAATCGTTTTACTGTTCTTGCTAGTCCCTGTGTTCGGCCCATCTCCCCTGCTCCCCGGACCCGCCGACTGTCTCGCACCCTAGTTATTGGCGATTCCATCACCCGTAATGTTAGGTTTGAGTCGCCGGCCGAGGTTTTCTGTTTACCCGGGGCCAGAGCTACCGACATTGAGGCTAACTTAAGGGTGCTGGCGAACAATAGGTTCAGACACAAGGATAAGAAAGAGGCAAACGGTCCACCCAGTGAGTACAGCAACATCATAGTACACGTCGGCGCCAATGACATCAGGATGAGGCAATCGGAGGTCACCAAGCTCAACATAGCCAGGACATGTGACCTCGCTAGGAAGATGTGTCGGCATCAATTAATTGTCTCTGGCCCCTTACCTTTCGCGAGGGGCAATGATGAGAGTTATAGCAGATTAGTCTCCCTCAACCTCTGGCTGGCTAAATTCTGTGAAGAAAAGGGATTAGTCTTTTTAGATAACTGGCCCTCCTTGTGGGGCAAACCCGGCTTGCTGAAAGCTGACGGCCTCCACCCTAATGGGGTAGGCGCTGCTTTATTATCTAGCAACATAGATAGATGTTTAAGGGAAAGCTGACATCTGTCCGTAGAGCTCGCCGGGATGCAGGCGATTAGAGAACCTGCTAGGCCTAGAAAGGGTGTGGAGTCTGCCAGGTTAGATTTTACAGCAGAACAGACTGAGACTGTGCCCCCCCTCGCCATTTTCTCCCCATATCTGCCGATTTTTACCAGTCTGCATTTACTTTATCCTCTGGCAGCAGCACCTCTCGATCTGAAAATTACAGTACAGTCCTTCCAATTAAGACTGTATCTTTCTCCCACCACGCCCGTCAAATTTCCTACCGACCCACAGTAAATTACAGCAACTTAATTGAAATTAGACCCACGCATACTGCCGTTAACATTGATAAAAATTCTGGCAGTATTGAACGCCTCACTGTGGGCTTCATCAATATAAGATCATTGTCAACAAAAGCGCTGCTGATCAATGATTTGATTATTGAACATAATCTAGACATGATGGGTCTCTGTGAAACCTGGCTAAAGCCAAATGATTTTTTGCCTCTAATTGAAGCCTCTCCCCCAAACTTTCTTAGTTCTCAGGTTGCCCGGGAGACGAAAAAAGTCAGGGGTGTTCCCCTGATATTTAACCCTATCCTTAGTCTTACTCCCAACACAAACAACAAATTTACATCCTTCGAAGTCCTGATTCTGCGCCCTACAGCTACGAATCTCCCGTCATTCTACTTAGCAGTACTTTACCGACCACCTGGGCCCTATTCGCTCTTCTTAGAAGAGTTCTCCAATTTCATTTCGGACTTAGTGACCCGAGCTGATAATATTCTCATTATCGGTGATTTTAACATTCACCTGAATAATCCCACCGATCCCCTCAGTAAGGCCTTCCTAGATCTTATTGATACTTGCGGCCTCACTCAATTTGTTAATGAACCAACCCACCATGGCGGCAACACCCTTGACCTGGTTCTGACCCGTGGCATTCCTGTTTCTGCTTTAGTGGTCTCCTCTTATGTGCCTGCCCTATCTGATCACTATCTCATTAAATTTGAAATCGAATTGATCTTCCCACGCCAAAAGTGTGAAGATACATATATTAGCCGTTGTATTAATGCCACTACGGCCTCATTACTATCTGAAAAACTGCCCAGTTTTCTCGCACCACTCTCTGGTCATGTTGGCTCACTCGACAATTTCGCCAACAAACTAAACGCTAGCCTTACCAACGCGCTTGACTCAATCGCCCTGTTAGTCACTAGAAAACACCACGCTAGGAAGTTTGCACCGTGGTTTACCCACGACACTCGTGCACTTAAACAAGCCTGTAGAAAACTAGAACGTAAATGGCGATTGACCAAACTTGAAGTCTTCCGGCTTGCCTGGAATGATAGCTTGCTAAATTATAAATGTGCACTCTCGTCAGCCAAAACTGCACACTTCTCTAAGTTAATCAGTGCAAATAAAAACAACCCAATGTTTCTATTCAACACTGTTGCTAAGCTAACACGGAATCCCTCCCCCTCTGATAGCTTTCTGTTTTCTCCGAATGATTTCATGCCCTTTTTTAGTCAGAAAATCACGCTGATTAGAGATGAGATCACCAGTACACTCTCCACTGGTGGTGCCGTCTCACCCCTGAAAAGTCCACTTGGTGTTTCCCGGGCTGAATATCTTTTCTCACAGTTTGATTTAGTTTCCTTAGACTCTCTCACCAAGCTAACTCTGTCTTCGAAACCCACAACCTGCATGCTAGACCCTCTACCTGCTAAACTGCTTAAAGAAGTTTTCCCCTAGGACCCTAGGACCTAGGACCCTCCATTCTCTATATGATCAATCAGTCGCTGTCCACTGGCACTGTGCCCTCCACCTTTAAAACGGCCGTGATCAAGCCACTACTGAAAAAAACGAACCTTGACCCTGAAGTAGTTCAGAACTATAGACCAATCTTAAATCTGCCGTTCCTCTCCAAATTACTTGAACGAACAGTAGCCAGTCAACTTACAGATTTTTTGTCAAAAAATAACCTACTTGATCCCTCCCAATCTGGCTTTAGATCCTTTCACTCGACCGAAACTGCACTCACGAGAGTGATCAATGACCTTTTGTTAGCTATTGACTCCAACTCAACCTCAGCAATATTGCTACTTCGACACAATTGATCATACGATACTCTTGAACCGTCTTGAACATTATATTGGTATCTGGGGATCAGCCCTTTCTTGGTTTAGGTCTTATTTACTCGATAGATCACATCGTGTCTTTTACAACAACATGACCTCAGAGTGTTGCAATATGGACTTTGGTGTCCCACAAGGCTCTGTCCTAGGACCACTGCTATTCTCTATCTATATGCTACCACTTGGTGGCATCATTCGCAAATTTGGCATTAACTTCCATTGCTATGCCGATGACACCCAAATTTACATACCAGTCAAACCAGCCGATAACACCCAATTCCAAAAACTAGAGGCCTGCCTATCAGAGGTCAAATATTGGATGTCCCTAAACTTCCTACTTCTTAATGGCAGCAAAACTGAGATGCTGATTGTGGGACCAGCTAGACATAGACACTTATTTGAGAATACTACTCTCAACTTTGATAGTTGTGTAATCTCCCAGAGCCCATATGTTAAAAACCTTGGGGTAAAATTCGACCCTACCCTCTCATTCGAGTTGCACATTAAGGAGACCACTAAAACAGCGTTTTATCATCTTCGCAATATTGCCAAAATTCGACCCATGCTAACAGAGGCAGACGCAGAAATTTTAGTACATGCCTTTGTATCATCCAGAATCGATTATTGCAATGTCCTTTTTTCAGGCTTATCTACTGGGCGCACTAAAAAACTACAACTGGTCCAGAATGCTGCTGCCAGAATCCTGACCAAAACTAGGAAATTCGACCATATAACTCCTATTCTATCCTCAATACACTGGCTACCAATTCAGGCCAGGTGTGACTTTAAGGTGCTTTTACTTACATATAAATCATTACATGGGATGGCACCGTCCTATTTATCCGATTTGATTAAACCATATAAACCGCCACGCGCCCTCAGATCTCAGGACGCTGGCTACCTGTCTATTCCAGCAGTCAAAAAGAAAACTGCAGGTAACAAAGCCTTTTCTTACCGGGCTCCCTATCTCTGGAACAGTCTGCCTGCCTCAATCAGAGAGGCAGGCTCTATCGAAGTCTTTAAGTCAAGGCTAAAAACCCATTTATTCTCTCTGTCATTTGACCAGCCTTGAGGGAGTGGCTCAGTCTCTTCTCAGAGTAAGGCTAGACCAGTTAGCTCATCCTAGCTCAGGGTCCTGCCGATGGATATTAGCATCCTGCCTACATGCCCTATTCTCCTGGTCTACCTGCTCCTGTCCACTGACGCTGGTCATGTTTGTCTGTGTGAGTGAGAGTGTGTGTATGTGTGTGTGTGGGTGTGTCTCCTATCTGTTCCAGGCTGCAGCCTGGTAGAGTTGGCGTCTGGTTGGTCCCCCCTCCTAGGACGATGCTGACTGAGCGGGCGTTGCGTTCTCCTATCTGGGCAGTGTTGGTGCCTGCATGGTCCCCTAGTCCTATGATGCCGCTGACTGAGTTGCCGTTGCTGTGATGCCGCCCCATCAGATCTGGATGTCCCACCATAATAAACTTTTATATATTGTGTATAAGATGCTTGCCCAAACTCGGCATCTATTGCACGCCCAACCGTCCTGGTAGGGGGATCCCTCTCTGAGTAGCCCCTCCCAAGGTTTCTCCCATTTTCCCCTATAAGGTTTTGTGGGAGTTTTTCCTTGTCCTCTGTGAGGGTCTAAGGCTGGGGGATGTCGTGTACTAATCATTTATTATTTTCACATGTTGGGCACTGTGAAGCCCTTAGCGACTGTAACAGTGATTAAGGGCTATACAAATAAATGTGATTTGATTTGATTTGATTTGAAGACAATTCATGGAAAATCCATAGAATCAGACCTTTTTCACTTTTGTTTCATCAGGTGTGCCCTTACAATGGGGGGTTGTAATTGTGTTAAGACTGATCATAAAGCACAAAGCTAATTTACTCTCCTGAAATCAATTTAAGTGATTCTAATTAGATGCATCTGTATGCATCCTCGCTTGGTAAGTAAACCTCCAGGATCTTTATCTGCATCATTGGTGTATCTTTTGTTTTGGAATTGTATTTCAGCCATTCAAAATTACATAAAACATCATAGACAAACAAGGAGCTAACACAAGATCTTCCAGATCTTATTGTCAGGCGATTAAAATTAGGCATATAAAAAGATTTCAAAGAGCTTAAGTCTACCCAGGAACACAGTGGTGACCATAATGAAGTGGAGAAAAAAAAATCAGTGATGAGAGAGTGAAGAAAAAAAAGTACTCGCTCACTACTCTACTACTACTCTACTCTCCCTGATTGTATTTACGGTATTTTAACTCCTATGGTATCCCTATAATATCCCTATGACATCCCCATAATATTCCTCTAGCAAAGTAACCTTCTAAAAATATTATAGGATTACTATAGTTGTTTTTTTTCTAAAAGGAAAGAACATTTCGCCATGTATTTTTTTTTCTTCTTTCATTTCACTTTTTCATTTTTGACTTTGATAACTTCCACGCTTCCATGTATACTCCCGGGAGAAAGAGCCAGCCCTGCCCGCCTTTCATGCACCATGTAGCGGCCGTGTGAGGAGAGCAGCTCGGTGGAAAGCGACGTGGAGGAGACCATTGATGTGAGCAGTGAAAACATCGGCGGCGGTACTTTAGCAGACAGACCGCTGCAACAATAGCTATCGCTTTCTTTCGACGATCCATGTAATATTAATGCTACCCTTCGTCAACAAAATGGTTAGCCATGTAACCAGACCTCGATGACGAGCAACACGGCACAGGCGGGGAGTAAGTAGCAGGCTGCGGCAGCGTCAAGTAGGGGTGGGTCGGTATAAACGGTATAAACAGTACACCGGTAGAAATATGCGCCACGGTATGGATTTGGCTATACCATTTGTACCGGTAGACAATGGATGGAGCTAAACATAAGTGCACTCGCTAGCATTCCTGATGGACAGCATTCCTAGTATATACGTATGTGTACTTCCTTTACATCCCAACAAATGCACATTATACGTAAACAAGTAACACGTGTGAAAAATAAATGGAACAATTAGCGCAGACTGCTAGCAAGGCATAGAAAACTTCCCACTTTTCGGTTCAAGAGGGGGACCCTAGAAAAGAAAGTAAATTTGTAAACTTTCACACTTTTGACCATTGCCTGAAATTTCAAGAAGAATGCACACACATGGCCAGTATGAATGAATGCTTTGTTTGGATTGGTCTAGCATCACTGTGGATCATCTTTTCCTAGAAGAAAACATTGGTGCCTCTTGTTTCTACAATGCAGAAATATACAAAAACATAAATAACCACAGATTTATTTATCTACTCACTTTTTATAGTATATTTCAATTCACATAAAACCTTGAAACACTGGTAGAAAATTGCTTCAAGTCATGATTTCTCTGTAAGTGGATCCACTGCTTCCTGTTTGCTGCTCTCGCTGTTTTCGCCGCCTGGTGTTTTGCAAACAGCTTCGCTAAACTTCGCTCCATCTAAAACTTTAGATCACCGAATCCCACCAGACAACTACAGATTCGGTTTATTTATTTTTTCTCTTTCATCCGACCGTGTCAATTTTTCAACCAGCGTATTTTTTTATCTCAGCCGCCGGCTTCCCCGTACAACCCGACCTAGTCTCCCAACTATACCGGCAAGGGTAAGCATGGCTTCTTGTTCTCCGTGCCCCTCTTGTGTGCTCGTTTTAGAGAGGTTGTCTCTGTTAGAGAGACATGTCCGTCAGTTAGAAGTGGATAGGCTGATTACCTTAGACGAGACGGGCACGCCAGACAGTCTAGATACGTGTCCATCTAGCCGGCTCACGAGCGCTAGCAGTAGCCCGAGTGTTAGCGAAGATAGCTTAGCTCCATCGGCAGTGGGTGACGAGTTTGTCCCGGTCTCCGGACGTCGGAGAGCCCGCCGGTTCCAGCCGCCAGTTGTGCGGCCCGATTCACCACCGGTGCTACCGATGGCTAATCGTTTTACTGTTCTTGCTAGTCCCTGTGTTCGGCCCATCTCCCCTGCTCCCCGGACCCGCCGACTGTCTCGCACCCTAGTTATTGGCGATTCCATCACCCGTAATGTTAGGTTTGAGTCGCCGGCCGAGGTTTTCTGTTTACCCGGGGCCAGAGCTACCGACATTGAGGCTAACTTAAGGGTGCTGGCGAACAATAGGTTCAGACACAAGGATAAGAAAGAGGCAAACGGTCCACCCAGTGAGTACAGCAACATCATAGTACACGTCGGCGCCAATGACATCAGGATGAGGCAATCGGAGGTCACCAAGCTCAACATAGCCAGGACATGTGACCTCGCTAGGAAGATGTGTCGGCATCAATTAATTGTCTCTGGCCCCTTACCTTTCGCGAGGGGCAATGATGAGAGTTATAGCAGATTAGTCTCCCTCAACCTCTGGCTGGCTAAATTCTGTGAAGAAAAGGGATTAGTCTTTTTAGATAACTGGCCCTCCTTGTGGGGCAAACCCGGCTTGCTGAAAGCTGACGGCCTCCACCCTAATGGGGTAGGCGCTGCTTTATTATCTAGCAACATAGATAGATGTTTAAGGGAAAGCTGACATCTGTCCGTAGAGCTCGCCGGGATGCAGGCGATTAGAGAACCTGCTAGGCCTAGAAAGGGTGTGGAGTCTGCCAGGTTAGATTTTACAGCAGAACAGACTGAGACTGTGCCCCCCCTCGCCATTTTCTCCCCATATCTGCCGATTTTTACCAGTCTGCATTTACTTTATCCTCTGGCAGCAGCACCTCTCGATCTGAAAATTACAGTACAGTCCTTCCAATTAAGACTGTATCTTTCTCCCACCACGCCCGTCAAATTTCCTACCGACCCACAGTAAATTACAGCAACTTAATTGAAATTAGACCCACGCATACTGCCGTTAACATTGATAAAAATTCTGGCAGTATTGAACGCCTCACTGTGGGCTTCATCAATATAAGATCATTGTCAACAAAAGCGCTGCTGATCAATGATTTGATTATTGAACATAATCTAGACATGATGGGTCTCTGTGAAACCTGGCTAAAGCCAAATGATTTTTTGCCTCTAATTGAAGCCTCTCCCCCAAACTTTCTTAGTTCTCAGGTTGCCCGGGAGACGAAAAAAGTCAGGGGTGTTCCCCTGATATTTAACCCTATCCTTAGTCTTACTCCCAACACAAACAACAAATTTACATCCTTCGAAGTCCTGATTCTGCGCCCTACAGCTACGAATCTCCCGTCATTCTACTTAGCAGTACTTTACCGACCACCTGGGCCCTATTCGCTCTTCTTAGAAGAGTTCTCCAATTTCATTTCGGACTTAGTGACCCGAGCTGATAATATTCTCATTATCGGTGATTTTAACATTCACCTGAATAATCCCACCGATCCCCTCAGTAAGGCCTTCCTAGATCTTATTGATACTTGCGGCCTCACTCAATTTGTTAATGAACCAACCCACCATGGCGGCAACACCCTTGACCTGGTTCTGACCCGTGGCATTCCTGTTTCTGCTTTAGTGGTCTCCTCTTATGTGCCTGCCCTATCTGATCACTATCTCATTAAATTTGAAATCGAATTGATCTTCCCACGCCAAAAGTGTGAAGATACATATATTAGCCGTTGTATTAATGCCACTACGGCCTCATTACTATCTGAAAAACTGCCCAGTTTTCTCGCACCACTCTCTGGTCATGTTGGCTCACTCGACAATTTCGCCAACAAACTAAACGCTAGCCTTACCAACGCGCTTGACTCAATCGCCCTGTTAGTCACTAGAAAACACCACGCTAGGAAGTTTGCACCGTGGTTTACCCACGACACTCGTGCACTTAAACAAGCCTGTAGAAAACTAGAACGTAAATGGCGATTGACCAAACTTGAAGTCTTCCGGCTTGCCTGGAATGATAGCTTGCTAAATTATAAATGTGCACTCTCGTCAGCCAAAACTGCACACTTCTCTAAGTTAATCAGTGCAAATAAAAACAACCCAATGTTTCTATTCAACACTGTTGCTAAGCTAACACGGAATCCCTCCCCCTCTGATAGCTTTCTGTTTTCTCCGAATGATTTCATGCCCTTTTTTAGTCAGAAAATCACGCTGATTAGAGATGAGATCACCAGTACACTCTCCACTGGTGGTGCCGTCTCACCCCTGAAAAGTCCACTTGGTGTTTCCCGGGCTGAATATCTTTTCTCACAGTTTGATTTAGTTTCCTTAGACTCTCTCACCAAGCTAACTCTGTCTTCGAAACCCACAACCTGCATGCTAGACCCTCTACCTGCTAAACTGCTTAAAGAAGTTTTCCCCTAGGACCCTAGGACCTAGGACCCTCCATTCTCTATATGATCAATCAGTCGCTGTCCACTGGCACTGTGCCCTCCACCTTTAAAACGGCCGTGATCAAGCCACTACTGAAAAAAACGAACCTTGACCCTGAAGTAGTTCAGAACTATAGACCAATCTTAAATCTGCCGTTCCTCTCCAAATTACTTGAACGAACAGTAGCCAGTCAACTTACAGATTTTTTGTCAAAAAATAACCTACTTGATCCCTCCCAATCTGGCTTTAGATCCTTTCACTCGACCGAAACTGCACTCACGAGAGTGATCAATGACCTTTTGTTAGCTATTGACTCCAACTCAACCTCAGCAATATTGCTACTTCGACACAATTGATCATACGATACTCTTGAACCGTCTTGAACATTATATTGGTATCTGGGGATCAGCCCTTTCTTGGTTTAGGTCTTATTTACTCGATAGATCACATCGTGTCTTTTACAACAACATGACCTCAGAGTGTTGCAATATGGACTTTGGTGTCCCACAAGGCTCTGTCCTAGGACCACTGCTATTCTCTATCTATATGCTACCACTTGGTGGCATCATTCGCAAATTTGGCATTAACTTCCATTGCTATGCCGATGACACCCAAATTTACATACCAGTCAAACCAGCCGATAACACCCAATTCCAAAAACTAGAGGCCTGCCTATCAGAGGTCAAATATTGGATGTCCCTAAACTTCCTACTTCTTAATGGCAGCAAAACTGAGATGCTGATTGTGGGACCAGCTAGACATAGACACTTATTTGAGAATACTACTCTCAACTTTGATAGTTGTGTAATCTCCCAGAGCCCATATGTTAAAAACCTTGGGGTAAAATTCGACCCTACCCTCTCATTCGAGTTGCACATTAAGGAGACCACTAAAACAGCGTTTTATCATCTTCGCAATATTGCCAAAATTCGACCCATGCTAACAGAGGCAGACGCAGAAATTTTAGTACATGCCTTTGTATCATCCAGAATCGATTATTGCAATGTCCTTTTTTCAGGCTTATCTACTGGGCGCACTAAAAAACTACAACTGGTCCAGAATGCTGCTGCCAGAATCCTGACCAAAACTAGGAAATTCGACCATATAACTCCTATTCTATCCTCAATACACTGGCTACCAATTCAGGCCAGGTGTGACTTTAAGGTGCTTTTACTTACATATAAATCATTACATGGGATGGCACCGTCCTATTTATCCGATTTGATTAAACCATATAAACCGCCACGCGCCCTCAGATCTCAGGACGCTGGCTACCTGTCTATTCCAGCAGTCAAAAAGAAAACTGCAGGTAACAAAGCCTTTTCTTACCGGGCTCCCTATCTCTGGAACAGTCTGCCTGCCTCAATCAGAGAGGCAGGCTCTATCGAAGTCTTTAAGTCAAGGCTAAAAACCCATTTATTCTCTCTGTCATTTGACCAGCCTTGAGGGAGTGGCTCAGTCTCTTCTCAGAGTAAGGCTAGACCAGTTAGCTCATCCTAGCTCAGGGTCCTGCCGATGGATATTAGCATCCTGCCTACATGCCCTATTCTCCTGGTCTACCTGCTCCTGTCCACTGACGCTGGTCATGTTTGTCTGTGTGAGTGAGAGTGTGTGTATGTGTGTGTGTGGGTGTGTCTCCTATCTGTTCCAGGCTGCAGCCTGGTAGAGTTGGCGTCTGGTTGGTCCCCCCTCCTAGGACGATGCTGACTGAGCGGGCGTTGCGTTCTCCTATCTGGGCAGTGTTGGTGCCTGCATGGTCCCCTAGTCCTATGATGCCGCTGACTGAGTTGCCGTTGCTGTGATGCCGCCCCATCAGATCTGGATGTCCCACCATAATAAACTTTTATATATTGTGTATACGATGCTTGCCCAAACTCGGCATCTATTGCACGCCCAACCGTCCTGGTAGGGGGATCCCTCTCTGAGTAGCCCCTCCCAAGGTTTCTCCCATTTTCCCCTATAAGGTTTTGTGGGAGTTTTTCCTTGTCCTCTGTGAGGGTCTAAGGCTGGGGGATGTCGTGTACTAATCATTTATTATTTTCACATGTTGGGCACTGTGAAGCCCTTAGCGACTGTAACAGTGATTAAGGGCTATACAAATAAATGTGATTTGATTTGATTTGATTTGAAGACAATTCATGGAAAATCCATAGAATCAGACCTTTTTCACTTTTGTTTCATCAGGTGTGCCCTTACAATGGGGGGTTGTAATTGTGTTAAGACTGATCATAAAGCACAAAGCTAATTTACTCTCCTGAAATCAATTTAAGTGATTCTAATTAGATGCATCTGTATGCATCCTCGCTTGGTAAGTAAACCTCCAGGATCTTTATCTGCATCATTGGTGTATCTTTTGTTTTGGAATTGTATTTCAGCCATTCAAAATTACATAAAACATCATAGACAAACAAGGAGCTAACACAAGATCTTCCAGATCTTATTGTCAGGCGATTAAAATTAGGCATATAAAAAGATTTCAAAGAGCTTAAGTCTACCCAGGAACACAGTGGTGACCATAATGAAGTGGAGAAAAAAAAATCAGTGATGAGAGAGTGAAGAAAAAAAAGTACTCGCTCACTACTCTACTACTACTCTACTCTCCCTGATTGTATTTACGGTATTTTAACTCCTATGGTATCCCTATAATATCCCTATGACATCCCCATAATATTCCTCTAGCAAAGTAACCTTCTAAAAATATTATAGGATTACTATAGTTGTTTTTTTTCTAAAAGGAAAGAACATTTCGCCATGTATTTTTTTTTCTTCTTTCATTTCACTTTTTCATTTTTGACTTTGATAACTTCCACGCTTCCATGTATACTCCCGGGAGAAAGAGCCAGCCCTGCCCGCCTTTCATGCACCATGTAGCGGCCGTGTGAGGAGAGCAGCTCGGTGGAAAGCGACGTGGAGGAGACCATTGATGTGAGCAGTGAAAACATCGGCGGCGGTACTTTAGCAGACAGACCGCTGCAACAATAGCTATCGCTTTCTTTCGACGATCCATGGTAATATTAATGGCTACCCTTCGTCAACAAAATGGTTAGCCATGGTAACCAGACCTCGATGACGAGCAACACGGCCACAGGCGGCGAGTAGTAGCAGGCGGCGGCAGCGTCAAGTAGGGGTGGGCGGTATAAACGGTATAAACAGTACACCGGTAGAAATATGCGCCACGGTATGGATTTGGCTATACCATTTGTACCGGTAGACAATGGATGGACTAATACATAGAGTGCACAATTCCTTAGCATTGCCTGATGGACAGCATTCCTAGGCTAATAAAAATACGTAGGTCGGTGTACTCTTCCCCTTTACATGCCAACAAATGCACATGTTATACTGTAAACTGTAACTGTAAACAACGATGAGTGAAGAAATGGAGAAATGGAGACAATTAGCGCGAGCACTGCTAGCAAGGCAGATGAAGAACTCGTTCAAGGAAGGGTGCACCATCCATAGTTTGGACCTGGTTCGGATTTAAGAAGTCAGACCACGAGCAGAAAACGGTTATCTGCAAACTATGTCGGGTAGCAGTTGTTGCCAGAGGTGGTAATACAAGCAACCTATTCTATCACTTGAAGACTAAACATGTGCACGAGTATGAGGAAAGTATAAGTATGCACCCAAAAACAAGTGGCTCTAGCATCGGTGTGAAAAGAAAACCCACAACGCAGAGGCTTTAACTAATCGTATTCCTTATGACAAGAAAACCCAGCGGTGGAAGGACATTACACACGCCAAAACTGTGCACCTATGTAAGGACATGATGCCTGTTGAGAGAGATGGCTTTAAGGCGATGGTGAAAAACGATTGATTCGAGTTATGTAATACTGAGTTATGAAATCCCGAGGTTGTACAGCATCTGTCGTGAGAAAATGGAGCAAGAACTTGCTAGTGTCGTACACTTTTGTTCTGTGGAGCAGCAGCTGTTTGAATACTTGAGTAGTTACCTGAATACATATTTTAAGTTATTTTTGTAACTTTATTTAATTTGAAGAAGTATTGCATATTTACATACTTATTTTACTTATATTTACATATTTATGTAACCTTTTACTTGGAGGTATTGTGAATATGGTTCAGAAGTTTACTCTTTTTCAGTTTGCAGTTTGTAGTTCTGCAAAATAAAAATGCTCTTAAAATATTCAACTTCAGTTCAATGTGAAATTTGTCCTATTATACTAATAACACATAAGCTAACTAATAGTTAATTAATAATAGCCTAACTCCAGGCAATACTTAATATCCCAGAGTATTGTACTCTTTTTAAAGCATATTCTATTGAAATTATGAAAATAATTATATACTGTGATATATACCGTTACCGTCCAAAATTCGGAATATACCGTGAAATAAATTTTAGGTCATACCGCCCAGCCCTAGCATGTCAGTCACACACGCGTGTGTTGTTTACATTTCTCTTCCTGTCGTGCTTCACACTTCAAATGGAATAGTCCATTTTAGCCCAGGCTGAGGGAGGGATTGCACAGTGACAGTACTGAAAATAATCACTCTAAGAAAAATGTTGGTATCTTGGATATAGTAAATCTGTTTGACGGAAAACAATTTATATATACTTAATTTTTTATTTTGAATTAGACCCTTTGGGGCCCTTGGCATCTGGGGGCCCTAGGCAGTTGCCTACCTTTGCCTAATGGTAGAGTCCGTCCCTGCCTTGTATCACTTCCTGCCTCAACTCCTGAAATTGATCACTTAGGCTTGCATTATATCATCTTACTAAGCTTACTAAGGTTTCTTCTAACACTATTGGAACCCTACTGTTGTAAGACAGAATTGAATGTCTAGAAAGTAAGCTTAAACTAACTTCCTTGTAATATCTGGGACTCTAAAGAAATTTAAAAAACAGATTTTTGCACAGATCAATGTCAATTAGCCTATTCTTTTTTAAATAACTAGACAGCCTCCGTGCAACTATGCTAAAGAACATCTTCCCTTCAACATTAAGTAAGCTAATAGGTCAGAACTGATTTATTTCTACGCAGTGTTTCTCTTTGGGAGTGAAAATCCCATGCCGAATGCCATGCTTTCGGAATAAACTGTTTCTTCCAGGCTAACTTCATAAGCTTCCATAAAAACCTCAACATGTCCTGTGCACTTTTGTACAATCAATAGGGAACTCCGTTTGGCCCCAAGGCTGAAGAGGCCCTCGCACCCCTCACTACATCTTGTACCTATTTCCACTTTGGCAGTGGTGTGCACAGAGTTCTCCAGGGGCAGGGGCAAACATTTTTAATTCCTTGAGAAATTCACTACTAGAGGTTTGATTCTACAGAGGCAGTCTCAACGAAATCTTCATATCTTCATTCTATCTTCCAGCCAATAGAAATGCTAAATCTTATGAGGGGAGTGTCTGAATCAGATTAACAAGACACCGTTGGACTGAGGGAGGTTGTGGCAAGGTCTGCCACAAGGGAACCTAATGGGAGGAGAGGGGCACTAAGTGCAGCCCATGCTCTGTCTATAGAACAGCGCTGGTATCATCATAGAAATAACATTTATACATTAAGCAGATGTTCTTATCCAGAGCTGATATAACGAAATATGCACTAATAGTGTGTCATACAGCAGATTGAGGGGGCACAACCTTGGTCTTTGGTCAGGGCACAAAGCTCTGTGCCCTAAGGATGCCCTTGACAAAATTTAAAGAACGGTAGTGCTGGTGTCCCTCAAGTGTGATTTTTGTGATTAGATCACACGAATAACAGTTTTCGGGCACCTTTTCAGTCAGGAAATATTGATTATTTGACGTAAATTTGATTCATTTTTTCAAATCTGAAGAAGGCACTCGGCCCTGAGATCAAAAGGGCAGGGGCGCTTGCCCCCTCTGACTCGTTCTTTTCTTTTCTCATCTTCTGTAGCCTTTTTCTTAACTACTCAACACCTGCCTTCTTTCTCAATGACACCAAACCTTTCTACTCCATAATTGAAAAATAATATTCCCCTTTAAGCTTGTCTAACACCCTAATCAAGTCACTAGTAATAATTTCTCAATTCAACAGCCCCTGGCCTGCAGGAGAGAGTCAAGCTGGTGGGCTGGTGCATCCGGCACCGGCTGTGGCCAATGAAGGCCAAATGTAGCCGGAACCTTTAAATGTGTGTGTTTGTGTTCCAGTCAGAAAGAAGGAGCAGAGAACGAGCGGGACCGACTGCGGCAAAACACTGGCTCACCTTTGCGTTTTGGTACTAGAATCTGCCTTCACAGCAGGGGTGCTGATGTCCTGCGGACTTTGGTTTACTACCTGCCACTGGGACCGACTGACTTTACGTACTTCTTAGGAAATAATTATCAATTCACCTCTTCCTCCCTTGGTGTATTCTAAGGCCCTTTAAGGCTGTTACCTTCTGCCAGACACACAAGCAAACCTGAAGCTTCTTTCCATCTTTATCGGAAATAGTGGCTTCTTGAAATGCTGAAATGTTCTCCATTCCAGGTTCTGTAGCCGTGTCAACTATCATTTAGTCATCTTCCGCCCCCGCTCTCGCAGACTCTAGGGGTATTTCAACTGTATTTGTTTTGTAGCTATTGAGGGTGTATCCAAATGGCCTGTCTAACCTTGGAAACTGCAGCAATGAGTAACTAGCCCATTGCAGCCCCGCTGGGATCTATTTCCTCCTGTCAGCTGTCTTTCCATGCTGTCACAAGGTCTTTCCTTAGTTGTCAGCAGTACTATTCACAGCAGTCATTAGCCTAAGCTAGGTGTAGCATTCATCAATACACAGGGTAACTACAACTATAAGTGTCAATATGACATGTGTGCTTACTGTATCTTTTTCATGGTGATTCAGTATTGTAATGTGGAAGTATACAGTATGTAAACATATTACCACAGCAACAACTGCAATCATATTCATTACCAAAGCAGAAACTATCTTTGCTCAACTATAAAAATACAGTACTATAAAAATAGTAATTTACAGCAGTTCATCATACAAGAAAGAATAGAAAGAAATGATGCTATAAATACAGTCATGTAAATAAACATAAAAGTCAGCCAAAAATGAAGACAGTTGTAGTAAAAAAACAACAACAAGGTAATAGACTTATACCCAATGTAACTGCTCACTGTACATCAAGTCTTTCCTGTCTGCCAGGCCATGTTTTCATTGACATCACATAGAATGTTTTCTCTTGCAATGCAGTGAAGGAAAAATCATATCAGCCACACTGGTCATGGGGGTGGTGATCATAGACTCTCCATCTCCATGCTGAGAAGAAGTCTTCGATAGGGTTGAGAAATGGAGAATAGGGTGGGAGGTACTCCACTGTGGTACAAGGGTGTGCTGCAAGCCACTCTCTCCCCCCAGACCGAAGCCTCTCTCCTCAGGGGGTAGAATGGGTGTGGAGAGGGCTCATTTGGGGTTGGTGCATGGCACACTGGCGGTTGCCCGCAGTGGTTATTGACATGGGCCGCCCATTTGGGGCCGGTGCATGGCACACTGTGGGCTGAACGAGTCCCAACAGCCCACATGCAGCCCGCATAGGGCCAGTTTGCTGGGTATATTCCCTCCCCTTAGGCCTGGCACATTGATTGTGGCCCATTGGCCAATGATGTTCCTATCACTACTTAGCCAAATTGAAGCTGGCTTCATCAACATTGATGAAGACATGAGGTGCAGCATTGGCCTCAAGCTCCATTATTCTCTAAGAAAAATAATCCATTGTTACAGTAGTTATTCCAGAAGTACAATACAGTGTATGCCCCTCTCCACTGCAGTATTGTGTTAGGAAAGATCTCCTTCATACTGTCGTTCCTCTCCAGAACCTGGTTGATTGTGGCCAGACTGACAGCATTGACACTGTTGAAAATGTTGTGGTCTTCTATGATTCGTGTATTGAATTTCATTATTCACCACCACCATGTTTACAATGGCCATCTCTTGTTCCACGGTTAAAAGTTTTCCCTGCCAACCAGACATGTCTGTCTCTCAATTCTGTTAAATTGCAACAATATTTTGATGGGCAAAGACTGTAATGGTAAAAAAAATGGTTCATCAATGGTTCTCGTTCTCTTCTTCCACTCTCAATAACAGCAACTCACTGGGGGTCTCTTTAATAGTTGCTTATAGATTGTTGATTGTTCAATTGTGCAGTTAGCATTTGCACATGTGCAGTAGGGATTTACTCATTTTGAGTCCTTTGTTTACTGTTATGCATAAATGTCTTTGTCATTTGCAATTTGTGTGAAAACAAACATAAATGACAGTTAAGTATAAAAAGTGTTGTGAACCACAGTTTAATTCATATGGTGTAAGCAATAGAAAAACTGTATTGACTAACAGTTTTAGGAAAAATAAAGGAGTCATGGTGGCAATCCGTTTGTGATTAGAATCATATGTAGCTAGTTAGCTAGCAAGATGTAGCTTGAATTGTTACCTAGCGCATTAGCCTTAGTTAGCGATATGGTATCCACATCATCTCTTTAAATACTAGGGGTGGGAATCACCTGAGACATCACGATACGATATTATCACGATACGATATTATCACGATACGATAGTATCACGATATGGGGAGTTTTGCGATACAAGTATTGCAATTAAATTTGTTTGTGATATATCACAATTATTTTAAGTAAAATAAAATATAAAATGACAATTAGAATTGAAGTCATACCCCTACAAGTGCCAAAATTACACCTCAAAATAAGAAGCAAGAAGTGCATCAACTTATCTCAAAACTCTTTTTAATTTGATCCAATTGTACTGAATTTAGATTGTGGCAATGTATCAAGCTTCTAAGGGTAGGAGTGCTGATCTAGTATCAGTTTCATTCACTCTGTCACAGCCTGCTTGTGATGAGGAAAAACTGGTCCTAGATCAGCACTCCTACACTTAGGCATTGCATTGCACTGAGCAATGTTATGAGCTCAACCTACAGACTGACCATGTGTCAAAGTCAACAATCAACATACTAACAAACCCTAACATACTAGGCTTTCACCACAGACTGAACAGTATTAACCAAATACCTCACACACATAGACTGTGTGACATAAAATTTAACAGAAAAGTATTTTAATAAATAAATGTTAAATTATATTAAAAAATAAAAAATAATTTAAATTGCTGGGCTGAGGAGTGATGTTGATTTCAAACTAATTTGGAATGTCCATGTTCTTGCTTAGGAACAGTAGCTGATCTACGTGCTCAGATGTAAGCACACTCCTTTGGTCAGTGACTATATCACCAGCGGTTGAGAACACTCTTTCTGAGGGCACACTGGTCCCAGGAACACAGAGATATCTTCTGGCCAGCTTGGCCAAGAGAGGGTATCCTGGCTTGTGAGATTTCCACCACTGCAGTGGGTCCTCAGTCAGTGGAAGTGGCGCGGCCTCTTGATATTGTTTCACCTCCTCTTCAGCTATGGAAGTTGGTGACACCAATTGAGTGTTGACGTTGCTGAATGTCTGCCCCAGTAGATCAGCCAGTGCAGACGATTCCCTTCTTCATTTAGGTTGTGGGTTAGGAGCAGGGTTGTCATTCATGTCATCAGGTTCATCCTGCTGCTGCCCTGCGTCGATCTCCTGGTCTGCATCTGTCTGTTGGGAAACATCATATTAGATTCATAATATAGCTTCATCAAACTCAATTTTCTGTGATGTTTATGCAGTGTTTGAAATCATTTAATAATATACTGCATATATAACATCATAGTAACCTCCCATGCACTTGCATCGTCAGTCAGTCCATGTCTACAAGCCTACACTAACAAAAATGCACAAGGAGCCTACATTCAAATGCACTCTATTGTTTTAAACATGCAATTACCTGCAGCCCTCCTGCATCCTCAGACACTACTCTGGCATATGTCTCCTGGATGTCATCTTGGGACAGAAATCTCAGGGTTTTAAATCTGGGATCAAGAGCTGCAGCAGTGTTCTTCTCCTCCACGGTTTCATATCTCTTCAGGAGATCTTGGTGGATGGTGCTCTTGATCTCCCTGACCATTGGAGAATCACCGATTCACCAATACAAAACAGGGTGAATCAGCATTTAGTACACTATAGTTTACTATACGCATTTAGTTTACTATACAACAAATAGGTGGAACAAACTTCCAGAAGAACTGAGACTTGCTCCCACAAAAACTACTTTTAAGCTAAAAATGTTTCTCTTCACCACCGCTTTCTGCTGAACTGTAAACTTGCACTACGACTTTTATTCATTTTGCACTGTGATTTCATTTTTTATTTTATCTTTTTAAATGTCTTTATAAATATCCTTGTTTTAAATGTCTTTTAATGCCTCATGTAAAGCACTTTGAACTGCCTTGTGTATGAAAGGTGCTATACAAATAAACTTGCCTTGCCTACCATTGTGTAGATAAAACACAAATAGTTCCCTTAGTTAACGCTGTACTGGGCAATTTTGCACGTTGGCAGTCCCAAATGGTAGCTTTTTGAATTTTGAGGACTTGATTAACCAGTAAATCCTGTAAGGACTTCTTAGTGGCTGGTAGGGTTGGAGGTGGTGAAGGGGCTCAGCCATCGTTGGTGAGTCCAGCTTCGGGCAAATAGGGTGAATCTATGGTGTCTCAATAGGGGGAATGGGATGCTCTTCTCTGTGGCAGCCCCAATTTGTGGTTTAGTATAATAAGATGGATGCATTTTAAGATATAGGTCTTAATGCAGCTTTAATACAAAAATGTTGGCTAGGTTGAAATACTGAGGTGTATTTTCAAGTGTGCAATGGCAAAATGTGAAATGAATGCCTTTTTAATTGCCAGACCCCGGCGGGACCAGCCTATAAGAGGAAATGTCTCTAACTCACTGTGTCACTGAGCCACTTTACATGTTCATAGAAATGAATGGCAGAAGCTCACATGCCCACATACAGCGGCAAATTGTGAAATATGGTCATGCAGACCTAGATTGGCCTATGCAAAGTTGAGCTCAATCATATATTGACAGTCTTGTACAAGTTGTGCAGTGATGTATACAGATGTAAATATGGCGACACGGGTCTTGTGCGGTCTCGTCTGAATGGTCGACGACCCGGGATAAACCCGGGGCAGTAGCTTGGTGTGAATGGGTCCAACGCGGGAACGACCCGTGTTTCATCCCGGGATTTGTGTGTGAAAGGGGTATAACTAGGCATAGGAAAGGTTAATCCGGCCTATTTTTTTCAGTGAATCTCTTAGTTACAAGATTGTGCTGATGAAGCAGTTTTGTATTTATAGAAGTAAGCTATTTATAAAGTTTGCTTCTGCCCATCACTAAACAAGAAAGTAATCATGTATAAAATAAATCAACCAATAAACACCACTAGTTATCTTCAAGGTAGCAATCCATGGATCCAGCTGTCCAGGCACCAACCAGGCACCAATTGTGGTGCTTTTACTAGTTTTGTCATTGAGATGGGGGAAAAAAATGCATGACCCTCAAAAGCATTTCCCTCCTGAGCAGAAAACGTCTCCGTGGGAAGACCAGAGAAGGAATTCAGTTGACAACATCGTAAAGCACTCACCTCCATCACTCTTCACCTGGGACTACTTCCATACCAGTCAGGTTGCATAACAGACATTGTGCCCATGCCTATTAAAGCCCAGCGAGCTGCCCTTCTGAATGTCAGCCTTTCAACTACACCATTTTTGTTCTGCTGGAGAGCCAGTCAGACCTGCTCCAAAAAAATCAAGAATACATACTCTGATTCATTCAGAAAGAATTAAAATAATCCAATAAGACTTAATTTTCATTTGACATTCACTCCTCTTGTCTTTCATTCTCACTGATACCGCTTTCTATTTCTCTCTCCCCTTCCTCTCATGTTTGGCAGCCATGCTTAATCTAATTGAAGCATGAAGAGAGAGCATGAGACAAATGTGTGCTTTAACTGATCTATGTGGAGTAGACTCTTATGGCCCTGCAGCAGCTACAGAAGGGGTATTATCCCAGATGAGAAAAGGCACAGTTGAAGCACTCTCTCTCTCTATATATCTAGCTATGTAGCTATCTCTCTCTCAAGAAGCTCTCTCCCTTTCACATACAACCTACCCCTTGCAACACTCAAATACTGCCTCTCTCTCTCTCTCCCTCTCTCTGTCACTCTCTCTCTCTCTCTCTCTCACACACCCACCCACCCACATATACATTCTTACTCTCCCTCCCTCTCTCTCCCCCCTCCCTTCCTCTCCTCTCTTATTATCCAATGTGCTAACAGGAGGTCAGCACTACTGAGTGCTATCAAGAGACGGGAGACCCAGAGCCTCAGAGTCTGGCTGACAGACAAAGACTTTAGCAGAGGGAGCAGAGAAGGGAGGAGGAAGAGAGGAAGAGACAGAGACAGGAGGTTTCAATCTAGGGCTATTGTCTTTGCCACCAAGACATGTTAGTAGTGTGTGGATGCGATTGGTCAAGCACAGTGGAGAGCTGGAGAGCTACTGATCCCATACGCCCGGGCATCACTGCACTCAGTGTACAGCAGTGTGTCTGAGCCCAGGCACAACAGATCACTTCTTTTTTCCTGTTTTTCCCCTCATGTCAGCTCTTCCTGACCTCTTTGCTTGTCAGCCCATTCATCTGCTTGGGATTTGCTACCACGCTGCTAAGAGGACACAGGAGAAGGCATATTTTTTCACTTGGTGCTGTCTTGGCTGAAGACACCGGCTGCGCTTCACCGGTCAAATCATTTCCATTTGTGCTGCAGCCCTGCTTTGGAGATCCCGAGTTGTAGTTGGCTGCCATGCAGGTGTCGTTCGTGTGCACCGACCACCGGGCGGTGAGCCGCAGCACCGAGGACCGGCTGAACCGGCAGAACGCCAACAGCCCCAGCACCAAGAGTAAGTTCCGCGCTGTGGCCATCGTGGCCCGCAGCCTGGGCCAGCTGTCGGTGCAGAACATGCCTTCGTCCAGCGACCAGAGCATACGCACTGGCATGAAGTACAGGTAGGCTTTATGCTAGGCTTGAACACCTTGAACTACACCACTGTGTCATGAAGGAGGCAGGACAGAAAAGTGTACATCTTTAACCAGCTATGCAAGTAGGGTATGGTGGAGATAGTAAATAAATGTGTTTTCATTCAACTTAGTAAGGGAGATACAATGATGAAGCATAACCACAGTAAAGGATGTTCTGGTCAAAATATTCTGACTGAACGGTACAATAGTCATACACTGTGTAGCCAAACAACTCATTTGTCTGTCAACAACAGAGCTTTTTTTTTATTCAATTGATGAAATAAAGGTGCTTGCATCTACAAAGCATTATTTTCTCTCTGCCAAGTCCCTGATGCAATGTGTGTTAGGCAATGTCTTTGGTGGTCTTTGATCAAGGAAGTGGATAAGGGCTTCCAACATTGGTGAACAGGCTAGCTATCCCCCTTCTAAGTCTTGAATAGATATTGGGATATTTATCATGTCCATAGTCACATATGATGGGAAAGATGTCGCAAAAGGTTTCAGGAAGTAGTTCACATAACTCAAAAATTTCTCTGTTAAAGAGCCAACTGCTGAAACAGTGGATCTCCACGAGTCCTGGTCGGGTTTTCCATTCTTTTATGAATCTTTGGGAGTGTATAAAATACTGGTAGGATAGGGTGTTCCACCTGCATGTACTCGTATTCGTTCCGTGTAATCTCCCCAATGTTGCAGAAGCTCATGAGGTTTTCTTCTTTTCTGATCTTAAGTGGGATCTTTTTTGTAAAAGGTTGTGTCGGCTAGTTGCTGTTGGATTTCATTTACAGGACGACAGCTCTCTGTCTTATTGCCTCATCCCTTTGTCACCGGCTTTGTGTGTTTTTTTTAGAGTCATGGATTACAGCTGTAACTACAGCGAAACAAAGGTGATACTCCTGTGCCATCTTCTACAATCACTAAATCTCGTTGATAACTTTGTATTGGAAATACAGTGCTTAATATGAGTACACCGCATCGCCTAAAGTTAAAAATATCTCAAGAGGCAAAGACAGAGGGATGATGAATTAATGCCTTCAAGAAACGTAATGATGACCTTAGTCCATCCCCCCGATCAAGAGTATGAAGGAATGTTTCTTCCTGGAGTTGGAGTATTTTATGGCATCTGAGCTACAGGAAGTGTCATTCCAACCATCAACACCTTTGAGTAAGTGAAAATGGCGAGTTTGGCTGGATTGGCCAAATTTGACATATTATAATAATTTGCCTCTTTAACTCAGAATAATTTGCCTCTTTAACTCGGAGTTACATACATTTAGAATTAAGTATATGATGATAATGTATATTGAAACAGGAAAATGCACTCGGCTGTGGCTCAGGAGGTAGAGCGGGTCGTCCGCTAATCAGAAGCTCGGCGGTTCGATCCCCAACTCCTCCAGTCCGCATGTCGAAGTGTCCTTGGGCAAGATACTGAACCCCAAATTGCTCCCGAAGCTGTGTATGAATGATTAGTTTCCCCTGATGTGCAGGTTGGCACCTTACATGGTAGACCTGCCATCAGTGTGTGAGTGGGGTGAATGTGAATGTAGTGTTTGTGCTTTGAGTGGGTGGAAAGACTAGAAAAGCGCTATGTAAGTGCAGTCCATTTACTCTGACGTTATCAACTTTTTTTTATGAACGATTAGCTAAATTGAATAGCTTAATAACAATAAATTTAAGTAATTAAAGGTCCCATATTATGGAAAACGGCTTATTCCTGGCGCTTATACATGTTCCACAGGAAATCATTTACCCAAGCAGCTGAGAAAATTTGAAATCTGGAAGTCAACCTGTTTTTCTGTATTTTCCTTTTTCCAAAAACGGTGCCAAAGATAGGAGAAAAACAGTCCGTTTCAGAAAGTAGCCCCTTTGGACGTCATAACGGGCGCTAATCCAGCCCCTCTCAGAGCATGCCCACGCCCAGGTGAACAACCAATCCCATTTACAGCATTACCAATCCCATTTACGGCATTACGGCAGCGCCGCCATAGACATATATACATAGACGCCGCATTGACTGCTTCTGCCCATTGCTACGATACGTAAACGTCGCCGCCATATTGGTCCGGCCAAGACTGGCCTGTAAACAAATACAAGTAAAATCACTATAACGTTTACATTTCTCAACCGATTTCAGTGAGTCGTTTTATATTCAAGGGTTTATGATCTACGTGGAGTAGAAAAAAAGTTTTGTCTCTAGTTACGTAGAATCTCGATAGTTAGGCTATAATCGCTGTGTGTCAACTCTTTCTCTTTGGGAAACCTTCAAAGTGTGAGAAAAGTTAGCTAGCCAGCTAACTACAGTCAGATTCATAATATGCCACTTAGCCGAAACGAGTAGCTTGTCATAAAAATCGGTTTGGAGAAATATAGATATATAAATATAGATGAAAATCTCGATTATAGGCCATTTGAATTTTCCCTCTTTATTTCCCCTCTGGGGATCAATAAAGGCGTATCTTATCTTATAATTGTCTTTGTCTGTAATTGTCTGTCTTGGAGTATATCTGTATCCTTTCACTGCTATAAAAATATAGAAAGAAGACTGACTGCCAGTGTCTCACTATTGTAATTTGCCGATTTTGTTCCATTTTTCTCAATGATGGTCAATTATTAGTACTTAAAAATGCGCTATTTAGATTTTTTCCCCCCCAGTATTTCAAAGTAAATGAGCTGTGTTCTGACCTGGAGCACAAGAAAAGCTAAAATGATGCGGACATGGACAGAAAAAAAACTTTCTGCACATTTCATGTACATTAAATTATATTATATATGGACGTCTCCACAAGTATTAACCAAGGAAAATAAGCCAAATCCATGCTTGACAAACCTGAGTTCTTACAATGCCTTATGACAATGAATTATTTTCCACCACGTAAGTAATTCAGTTCATGTGAGCCTAACGTTGACACTGCTCTCTTGAGCGTCTAGCAGCGATTATAGCCTAACTAAGTAACTGGAGACAAAACTTTTTTTTCTACTCCACGTAGATCATAAACCCTTGAATATAAAAAAGGACTCATTGAAATCGGTTGAGAAATGTAAACGTTATAGTGCTTTTCATCCAGAAAAAACGCAGCTCCCCATTTACTTGTATTTGTTTACAGGCCAGTCTTGCCCGGACCAATATAGCGGCGCAGGGTTCAAAACTAACATTTTCCACTGGTGGCACTGGTGCTACCAACTTTTTCAGTTGGTGGCACCAGCACATCATTTGGTTGCACCATTTGTTTTGACGCTGCGCGGCAATAATGACCTGACCTTTGTGTCCCATTATGTACTCGCATTCCACACAGACTGATGACTACCCATCTTTTAAATTAGCAACCCCTGTTCTTACATTGATTTGAAAAGATTGACTGTGACTTGAGAGAAATAAAGTGCAAAATGTTTTTATTTCAGATTCTGAATTTTTTCTGAAGACAGTGGCTGACATTACTGTTCTCTTTACTCTACTGTGCTCTATTAGAAACATAAACGTAAATTATAAATAATGGATGTCAGCAAAATGTGGTTATCATGTACAGTATAAAAACAAAATACATAATAACAAAAATACAATCAAAAACAATGTCCCTTATCTGGAGGACATCCCGCCTACACAACCCAGATTAGTTGGTCCAGCTCTTGTAATTGGGCCTCCTGGTCCTTTTCCCCTGGGAGAACCAGTGCTGAACACTCTCCTTGGCATCAAAGTCGGACAGTTCAGGCCCCTCAACACTAATGCGGATGAGGTCTTCCACGATGTCAGGGTTCAGACGTGATCTTAGATCTGATTTGATTCTTTTCTGCGTTGAAAATCCTCGTTCGCAGACGGCTGAAGAAATGGGGAGCACCAGCATTATCTGGACAAGGTGTAGGATGTTCTGAAAAAAATGAGAAAAACATCTGTTGAGATCAACAGTGGCATTGATGATACAATGTATGGTGATATGATCAAAACATACCTCATACTCAGAGCAGTATGGCTCCTTTGTAAGCATGACCTCCCACAGTCCAAGGTACCTTTGTCTTTGAAAGACGTGTGTGTCATCATTTTCATGGCTTGGAATTCTTCCTTTGCCAGGTCTTTGCTGCAACCATTCCTGTGAGAAACCAAGTTATTAAATAGTCCAGTCGTATCATGTCAACAGAAATACAGACTGGTGTGGTACAAAAAAAGTAACCTGCTCAGGACAGTGGAGAAGTGTTCCAGGAGAAAGTCCACTTCTTCTTCACCATGGTTCAGGAGCTCTTGTTTATCCTCCAGCCAGGAGTCATGGTTGAACACACTGAAACACCTCACTGCCTTGGCTGTTGGTGTGTCCTTGGTGTTCTCTTCTATAAACAAAAGACAAAGAACAAAAATGAATGAAAAATACATTATGTCAACAGCACAGTATGTCCTTTTGAATGTGCTATTATGGGCTATTAAAAAAAACTCACCAAGTAGGCTGCTGAATCTGGTCTTCAGGTGTTTCACTGTGGACTCACAGGTGAGCACAATGGCTTTCTGCAGTTTGGGGGCACACTGGCTGATTGGTTTACCTTCAGCCAGCATTGCAGCTTCACCTTTAGAAAGGGTGACTTCCTGAATTCAAGTACAATATGTAATATGAGTAACTGACATTTCATTTTACATGTTAAACACAAGATAAACACAATCAGATATTTACCTGATACTTGACTTTCTGTCTCTCATCTTCTCCTTCCCTCTGTTTGTGCTGTTCCTCCATGGCTGCCTGGAACTCAGTGAATTTACCACCAGGTTTGGGTCTAACTGCCATATCTTCTATGGTGGCGAGGAGATGGTTAATACCATTGACAGCCTGTTAAGACACAATAATAATAGGTTTTGTTGCCAGCAAGCTGAGAAAAATATTGATAAATAAGAAAAAGCTAAATATCAATTTCAACCCCCCTTTCCCCCACTGTCTCCCTTTACCTGAGGCAGGATTACATCATTTCTCTGCAGCAGTAGGCTAAACCGACTGATGGAAGTGAAAAGGTCTGCCAGGAAGTGGCAGAATGCCACAAATGTTCCATCCTCCATGGTGTTTTTGATCTGCAAAGTAATGTAAACACACAGACCAACACCATTCCCATTCACAACTCTGATACATCACACATCACTTACAAACTACTTTCTGAATGAATACTGTACTGTAATACTGTCCTACCTCAACAGTGAGAAAATACTAACCTTCTTAGCTCTGCCAGCTATGTCTGCATTGGCCGAGGCACCTGCCAGGTGGTCCATATGCATATGCACTGCTGTGAACTGTCCAGGGCTCTGGGGGCTGTGATCCTTCCCTGGTTTTAGGAACGTGGTGAGACTCCTGGACACATGGGGCAACCACCTTGTGCCTTTCACTCCACTGGGAGCATTCACTGTGACTCCTATTTCAGCTCTGAGGGTCTTGAGCTCTCTCATTGATTTGGGGCTGAAATGGTACGTCTTCCAGACAAGGTTGAGCAGATCATATACTTGCCCAATCATAGGGATGTCCCTCTGTACAGACAGCAACCCTAGCTCCAATCTGTAGATAAGATAGGATAGGATAGAATAGAATAGAATAGAATATATCATTTTTGTGAGAATGGATAGGAAATATTCAGGCAGACATGTCATAAATTAGTCTACAGCCTACCTGTGTGGCATGCAGTGAAATGGGACAATGAAGGGTCCAACCTCTGCTTGCAGGAGGGCTATCACCCCTCCTTTTTGCCCTAGATTAACAGCAGCACCGTCTGCCCCCATAGCTACTGTCTTGTCAAGCCAGTCCTCACATTTTGGGCCAAGGCCGGTGAAGGCTGCCTTGGTTGCAGCATAGATGCCTAAAATGAAAACATGTATGTTTAGCCAGCATGTTCAATTCTATAATAGGACTGTAGCAGTAGTATTAGTAGTAGTTATAACAGTAATAATAATAATAATTAATAATAATAAACTTTATTTAGCATGTTTCACTAGCCTACAAAGCAAGGTGCTTTAGAGCACGAAAATTATAACAGAAAACAGAAAAATGACAACAAAAAAGTTAATAGCCTACATAAATACATTTAGCCTATCAAATATGTAATGTCAATTACCTTTTGCATGGGCATGCTCAACCTCAACATGGCCAATGAGGATGTTGGAAGGTCTCCCCATTTCGATGATGCGGGCGTACATGATTTCGCACTCTTTACTGGAGACGTCGGTATCGCCATCAATCATAAATGACAAGTACGGGGCTGAAGCGACTTTGTCACCGGTCTTTTCCTTCAGCGTGTCCGAGATCACGCCAATAAATTGCGCACAAGAAACGTCGTTGGCGTATGTTGGATTTACACTCAACCCATTCTTCTTCATCAGTACTAGTTGCGATTTGAAGGTAGAAAATGGAAGCTCTTCTTTTGCTATATTGTAAGCCGTGTTGAATTTTATGACCATTTCAGCCTCCTCGCTCAAGCGATTGCCTGCATCTTGGCACTGAAAGGCAGTCGGGAGGGGGTCAACGCTACATGAGATCCACCTGTCCCTACACTTCTTATGCTTATTACTGTCTCCATGTAAGTTCAAACTTTCGCAGTTCAAACTTTCGCGTTTGAAGTGAGTTGATGCAGTTGCGAGTTTGGAACAGCCTGCAATGGAGGGTCCGCACTCTCTGCAGTACACACAGTACATCGCATTATCTTTGTACCTCAACCATCTGAAATCTTCCAGCCACTGTGATTGAAATGCGTATTTTTTTTTTCTTTCATCGGCTGTGCCGCTGGTTCTCTTTCCTCACTCATCGGCTCCGACGTCTCTAAATGACCCAATTCCTCATCAGTCACTGAGGAGGTAGCTTGTGATGGACCGGGGGATGCATTTTGTTTCCCAAAATATGATAGAATAGTGTGTTTCATTTTTTTTGCGATCAATTAGCTACACTGCTACAATAGCATAAGCTAGCATGGACTGGGACTGCGTAGCCTATGTGACGTTCGAATGTCTCCAGTCAGGGAAGGGCGAGTGACCAATACAGAGAAAGACGATGTGTAGGCTATGCAGATGTTTTCATACCTACTTTTATTTCCGAAGATATTATCAATTAGTCAAATAGCCTACACATTACTGTTTGAATTAATTTAATTAATAAAAAATAATTTAAAAAATAAAAATAAACTTTTGGTAAAACTTTTTTACTGGCACCAATGCGACCCATTCAAATTTTATATCGCATTACCAAAAAAAAGGTCGCAAATGCGACCAATTTGGTCACAGTTTTGAACCCTGCGGTGACGTTTACGTATCGTAGCAATGGGCAGAGGCAGTCAATGCGGCGTCTATGTATATATGTCTATGGTTGTATGTAATGAGCACTGCTCTGAGCAGTGCTCCACGCCCTCAGAACAGCCTGTTCTTTACAATGGAGAAAATGAGAGACTGAAACACACACCACAGAAGCTGGTTTTAGGATTTTTTTTGATATAGACTTCACAAACGTCTTGTAAAGACCCCCAGGAACAGTTTAAATAGCCCAAAATGAGTACAATACCCCCCCTTTAAACAAAAATGACTGCTATTTTTGTCCACATTAAACATCTAAAATTTCTGTTTTATACAATGTAAGGATTTTTTTTCCATATTCATCTGTGGTGCCTCACATTAAGTGTTCAAATATAAATTATTCAAAGATGCCATATTTTCCCCAATAGCTCACAGAATGTGCTGATCTCTGAATCTAATGTCTAGGACAGAGGTTATAATGACAGTAATATTGTTAATGATAACAACTTAGTTGATTACAACTAAATCATGATGAATCACTTTGTATTCTCAAAAACAAACAGAATAGAGCTTTGCGAAGTGTCGTGAAAGAAGGTCTGTAATAAAAGGACGATACCCTGTTTCTTTCTACAAGCAAGAGAAGGGGTTAGTGTACCTGTGAGAACACATCGGTACATATACAGTAGGTATAAAGTCAGGTACCCTGATGTATAGTATTTAATGGTGTTTGTTCCAGTAAATGTGCATCGCTGTGTGTTTTACATATCAGTTGTTGGTGAGTATGTTAGGTGTCTGTGGGTTACTCAGGGCTAGGCTGGAGGGAATACTGTTAATCTGTCCTCCTGTCACGCTGGATTTTGCTCAAATGAGCCCAGTTGTTCAGATTAGCATTTACTAAAGACACTGCAGTGCCAGAGGGAGACATAGATAAGTACATAAACACAAACACACATACTCTCTATCTCTCTCTGTTTGTTCCGTTGTATTGTATTGCTCTTATATTTTTAACCTTTATCCAGGGAAAGTCAACAGGGCTTCATGCTCTTTTCCAGCAGCACCTTGCCTTCACGTTAATACAATTCAACACATTCACACTGAGAGCTGCCCAGTACAACCACATTCTTCTACTGTTGGCCACTGGGAGCTGCCCAGTATAATCTTTTTTTTTTTTGTTATTTGGAACGAAGATGCCAATAGCTGATATTTTGTGCTTATATTTAGTATCCTCAAATTTAACCAAAAAATTCCAGGTATTCAGTGTTTCCCCCAGAATTGTATTCTTGTCAGGGTGGAAAAGCCTCGGAAAACATTTAGACTATCATGGGACACTAAGACTCTCCATTGAAAGTCATACTAATGAAATTATTTTCTGTTAGCTCCTTAAGGCAGGGTGAGGCAGGTTTCACTGCAGGTTTTACTGACTGATGCCCCAGAAGCTGTTGAAGAAAATCCTCCCACAACATACTGGAATGTTGTCTGGTCAGACATCTAATATAATAATAATAATTGTAGCAACGATGCTATACAGGTAGGCAGAGGCGGAGACTTGCGGTGGGTTGGGTTGGCAGCAACGCCGTTTATTTGACACACAGTTAGTACACACAGGGCTCTCTCGCCCTCCTCCGCTCACTGCGGGAACCGTCCTCTCTCTCTCTCTCTCTCGGACACACACACACACACCGGGCTCTCTCGCCCTCCTCCGCTCACTGCGGGAACCGTCCTCTCTCTCTCTCTTTCTCTCTCTCTCTCTCCGCTCGCTCTCTCGTGCGGCGCCCTCTCCGTGGTTCCGGCTCACTGACATGGGGACCACACACACACGCACAACAGATATTAGTCCCCACTCAGTCCCGATGGGCTGCAGCCGGTGTCGGGGCAGGGCGAACCCGCCTGCCGGCCAGACTCCGCCCCCCGCCTCCAGCCAACTGCCCAACCACACCCCCCAGTCTGCCACATACCCCCACCGCCCGACGTAGGCCGGGGAGCCGTCCGGCCGACGACCCACTCCCCCCCCCGCCCCCCGGGGAGCGAGAGAGAAAGTCGGCCACCACCATCTGCGCCCCCGGCCTATGGATCACCTTGAACTTAAATGGCTGGAGGGCCAGGTACCAACGGGTGATCCGCGCGTTGGTATCTTTCATGCGGTGGAGCCACTGCAGCGGGGCATGGTCCGACCAGAGGGTGAAAGAGCGTCCCAGGAGGTAGTACCGGAGGGTGCTGATCGCCCACTTGATGGCCAGACACTCCTTCTCCACGGTGCTGTACCTAGTCTCGCGGTCTGCGAGTTTTCGGCTAAGGTACAGCACCGGGCGGTCAACCCCCTCCACCTGCTGGGACAAAACGGCTCCCAGCCCTCTGCCCGATGCGTCAGTCTGGAGACAGAAAGGGAGAGAGAAGTCAGGCATATGCAAAACAGATTCCCCACAGAGGGCCAATTTCACACCATCAAACGCCTGTTGGCACCGCACCGTCCACTGGACCGGATCTGACGCACCTTTTCGGGTTAGGTCGGTCAGGGGGCTGGTCAGTTCCGAGAAGTCCGGGACGAACCTCCGGTAGTAGCCCGCCAGCCCCAAGAACCGCTTCACCTCTTTTTTCGTCTTGGGTCTCGGGCAGGTCGCAAGCGCGGCGGTTTTCTCTATCTGGGGCCGCACCTGCCCTCCTCCCAAGTGGTACCCCAGATACCGTACCTCCCTCCGTCCAACCGCGCACTTCTTCGGGTTGGCCGTGAGCCCCGCCTGCCTCAGGGACTCGAGCACCGCTTCCACCTGCTGCATGTGCCGCTCCCAGTTGTCACTGTGGATGATAACATCATCCAGATAGGCAGCGGCATATGCAGCGTGTGGGCGCAGCACCCGGTCCATGAGGCGCTGGAACGTGGCTGGGGCGCCGAACAAGCCGAACGGAAGTGTCACGAACTGGTACAAACCGTACGGAGTAGAGAAAGCCGTTTTCTCCCTGGACTCTGGCGACAAGGGAATCTGCCAGTAGCCCTTGGTTAGATCCAGCGTCGTAAAAAAGCGAGCGTTGCCTAACCGATCTAGTAGCTCGTCGACCCGGGGCATTGGGTAGGCGTCGAATTTTGACACATCGTTCACCCTGCGGTAGTCCACGCAGAACCGGATGGACCCATCGGGCTTGAGGACAAGCACGATGGGGCTGCACCAGTCGCTGTGGGACTCTTCTATTACCCCCATCTCCAGCATGGCCTTTAATTCCGCCTGCACGATTTTACGCTTATGCTCGGGCAGCCGATACGGCCGGGTACGTGTTTTTACTCCGGGGGTGGTGTCTATGTGGTGGTGTATAAGCGTCGTACGTCCCGGCAGGGGAGAAAACACGTCAGCAAAACGCTGCTGTAAGGCGGCCACGTCCGCGCCCTGGCTCGGTGAGAGATGGTTATTACAAAGGGTCGGGGCTGGATTGGCCGATTTTGGAACCTCCGGACCCAACTCATCTCTCTCAATCACCGAGGTGGCCAGTGAGGCGGACTCCGCCTCCCTCCACGCTTTTAGGAGGTTGACGTGATAAATTTGTGTCGCTCCGCCCCTGTCGGTACGCTCAACCTCATAATCGACATCGCCCACCCGCCGTGTGACCACAAAGGGCCCTTGCCACCTGGCGAGCAATTTAGAGCTGGATGAAGGGAGCAATAAAAGCACTTTATCTCCCGGTGCGAATTGTCTTAGCCGCGCCCCTCTGTCATACAGCCGACGTTGACGTTCCTGGGCCTGGAGCAAATTCTCACGTGACAGCTGTCCCAGCGTGTGGAGTTTTGCTCGCAGGTCCATAACGTACTGAATCTCGTTCTTACTGGTGCTGGGACCTTCCTCCCAGCTTTCTTTAACTAGGTCCAGCACCCCCCGGGGTCTCCTGCCATACAGGAGCTCAAAGGGAGAAAATCCCGTGGAGGCCTGGGGGACCTCCCGCACTGCAAACAACAGAGGGTCCAGCCATTTATCCCAATTTCGGCTATCGTCGTGCACGAACTTACGAACCATGTTCTTCAGCGTTTTATTAAACCGTTCCACCAGACCGTCGGTCTGGGGGTGGTACACGCTGGTCCGGATTGAGCGGACGCCTAATAGCTCGTATAGTTCCCGAAGTGTTCGTGACATAAACGAGGTGCCCTGGTCAGTTAGAATCTCTTTAGGGATTCCAACTCGGGAGATGACCTGAAACAGCGCTTGCGCAACACTCTTGGCGGAGATGTTGCGCAATGGCACTGCCTCCGGATATCGCGTTGCATAATCCACCAGGACTAGTACAAAGCGATATCCCCGTGCACTGCGGTCTAATGGCCCGATGAGGTCCATACCAAGTCTTTCAAACGGTACCTCAACTAGGGGAAGCGGGCGCAATGGCGCTTTTGGGGTGGCCGGCTGATTAACGAGCTGGCATTCAGGACAGGCGGCGCACCACCTCCGCACGTCCGCCCAAATGCCCGGCCAATAGAAGCGGGCCATTATCCGCTGTAGTGTTTTATCATATCCGAGGTGCCCAGCCATTGGGTTATGGTGAGCCGCCTGGAAAAGCATTTCCCGACGGCTCTTCGGCACCAACAACTGGGTGATTTCCTCCCCGGACTGAGGGTCACGGCTCACTCTATATAGTCTGTCCCTAATTACCGAAAAGTATGGGTGAGCGAGCGCGGCGTCAGGGCGCACCTTTTGACCGTCAATTTGCATCACTCGGTCGAAGGCAAAGCGTAGGGTGTCGTCACAAGACTGTTCGAGCGGAAAATCTTCCGTGGGATGGACTACCGGGGCCGGGGGAGCCGCCTGACGTGGCTCCTCCGTCCCGCCCCCCTCGCCAGCGTCGGAAGACCCTGCGTCACCACTGAGCGCCGCGCAGCACTCACATTTCGTGAACGCACCCCCGCAGTTTCTCTCGCTAGTGTAGTAAACCCAGGCCAATCAGTGCCAAATAACAAGGGGTGCGACAGGCGGGAACTAACCGCGGCCTTCACCGTATGCTTTTTCCCTCGGTATCGAATTTCCCCTGGGACCACCGGATATGTGTGAATATCCCCATGCACGCACCTAATATTCACCCACGCCGCCTCCACCAGCGCCCCGGGACGAACCAGGCTTTGATGGATCATGGTCTGCGTGCAGCCAGAGTCCAGCAAAGCCTGGTGTCTACCCCCTTGGATCCTTACCGGGATCCGGTAGGTCCCCTCCAGACCAGGGGACCCGGACCACCTGCCCCACCTCCATCAGGGGGCACTCCCTGCGGAAGTGTCCGAGCCGCCCGCACCGCCAACACTCCTGCCCAGGCGCCTGAGTCACCGTCTGTGGGCCTGCCCCGACCCCGTGAGTGGGAACCTGCGGAGAAAAGGAGGACAAGAACGGGTTAGTGGAGCGCCGACCAGGCTCGGGGAGGGGCCGGGGAACCGGAGCCGGGACGAAGGGCCTCCTCCGGGGCGGCGGCACAGGGCGGGGTCTTGCCACATCCCACTCTGGTCCAGAGGGTAGACGGGCAGGAGCCCCCCCGGGTATGGGTGGCGAGGTGGTCCTCCGCCAGGGTGATGGCGGCGGCCAGGCTGGCCGGCCGGTGGCAGCGGACCCAGGCGGCCGTGCGGGCCGGGAGCCCCTCCAGGAACTGCTCCAGGGCCACTGTCTCCAGCATGCCGTCCCGCGTGTTCGCCTCCGGCTGCAGCCACCGCCGGGCCGCGTCCAACAGCTGCTGGGCATAGGTGAAGGGCCGCCCGGCCGCCGCGTACGCCAGACCCCTGAATCTCTGGCGGTGCCCCTCCGGCGTCAGCCCCAGACGGTCGAGGATGGCCTTCCTCACTGTGCTGTAGTCCCTCCGGGCAGCCGCCGGCAGGCCGTGTCCTTTTACTGGAAGTTCTGGAAAGGAGATGACTAATTTTGAAAAAAAGAAAAAGTGGATGGGGAGAAATAAGGAAAGCCACCTAAATTCATTTTACCACCTTTTATTTGCAAAATAGTTTACCACTTTCTAAGTGAAATCTTTAGGACTTATATATTATTATAGTTTATATGATAGTTTGCATGAGGATAGGGTCTTAATGCCTTATTAATGCCACTGACAGGCACTCATAGTTTACCCTCCTTTTATTAGATTACTTTTTGGGGCGTTTTGCCTTTATTTGACAGTCAGCAGTAGAGAGAGACAGGAAAGATCAGGGGCCTCATTTATAAAACTTTGCGTAGATTGCATCCTAAAACATTGCGTACGCACAAACCTCAGAATCTACTAACGCAAGAAAATATTCAGATCTATAAAACCGTGCGGCGCACAGCTGTACGCAGTCTTCTCTTTATAAATACCCACCTGCGGTGAATTGTGCGCTCGTGTACTCCTCCCAGTGTCCTCCCACTACTCCTCCCAGTGTCGTCCCACAATCATCCATAAATGGTCAATGCTAAATAGGTCATGAATATGCCGACGTTGTTAAGGAGCCTTTGTTGGACTATCAATGAGGGAAAGACGGAGAGACGGCAACTGCAAGAAAGGCGAAATTTGCGGAGTGCGAGATCGAGGTGCTCATCGCTGAGGTTGAGCGCCGTAAAGGTGTACTGTCTGGGGGCTCAGTAGAGGCATCTGGGCCACATTGTGGAGAACAGCACAAGCCCTAATAATCCGGCACACCTTAATAATAATAAAAATAAACTTCAGTTTAAGTTACAAAGTGCTTTAGAAGACAAAATAAAAATAGTAGACAAACTGACGAACAAAATGATAAAAACAATTTAAAAATGATTAAGTTAAGTTATTAAGTTATACAACATTGAGCATAAGGAGCTACATATGAGAGAGTAAACTATGCTTAGCCCCTCAGTTGTATTTTTGCCCCCTCAGTTTAAGCTTTATGTATCTATAGAAAAATATTTCCATATGCTAGGCCATCCATAGTAGCCCACTGAAACGGAGCGGAGGAGATCGATAGACAGACAGACACGTCACTTAGTTCGGTTTCTCAGCCTGCTTGCTTTTCGTGGTGGTAAATACATTCCCCCCATTGTGGAGAGAGAGAGAGCGAGAGAGAGATGCAAGCCGCAAACTGCTGTTTCTACGCACCTCCCCCTGCTGATTTTGACAGAGAATCGTTATCGTTCATAAATTCTCTGCAGTGCTCCGTTCTTATATGAGTCTCTGATTAATAAATGTATTCTTTGATTTTGAACAGTAGCCTCATGTTGTTGTTATTTAGCCTTTCTGAGGTTGTTGCATGGTTAAATCACTGAGTTTTATTTTATGAAAGATTGTCCCTTCAGTCACTTCATCCTGGCGCCGGCCCGGTAAAATAATCAATAAAATAAGAGTTAAGAGAATGCCTTTGTATAAAAATAGGTTTTAAGTAGTGGCTTAACAGATACAACAGACCACAATCCCTGTGAAAGCACACTTATAAAACTATGTTTTTAAGAGGACTGAGCTTTATTTTGTGATCTCCCCATCGGGCGTCGCTGATTCCCGTGTCTGAAAAACTTTGCGGTGAGCTCTACGCATGGGTGAAAGGATGGGTAGAACTGCGCACCTTTTACCGCATAGAATTTTTGCGTTTGCGGTAAAATATGCGTACGCACATTTCACCCCCGTTAACGCCACTTTTTTGTGCGTAGCAACCTTTATAAATGAGGCCCCTGGTGAGAGAGGAGGGATGACATTCGACATAGGATTTGGATGATTCATCTTCGATTTGATATTTAGAGGTGGTGATAACAAAAGTAACTTTTTTTTTATTGGCAACTGTAATATTATTACTAAAATTGAAATAGTGAATTGTTTTGAGGAACCTGGTTAAGATGCCTGCCTCCAACTCCCATATTGAAGGTGATATAAACAGATGAGACCATGGTCGAGGTGACTGGCAGCCTCTATCTCATACCAGTGGTATTGTTAGTGCTATTGCTTTTCAAAACTAAGACCACATTTCCCATAAACCCTGTTGCTTTCTGTCCCCCTCCCCGGCATCTTTGGCGTTTCACTCCTTCCACCATCAGCTATTGTCAGAAACTCTCAAAGCTTCTCTCCCTGTTTTGTGCCATAAAGCAATATCACGTTGTGCTGTAAAGCAATAAAAAAAAGACTTGCCGCCAAATCCAACCCAGTGGCCAAAAAAAAAAACGAAGTAAAATGCAAGGCTGGGAACGGATGCCAATGTTCTCACTGATGGTCTTGTTTGTTTACGGTAATTATACTTATGTCACAAAATGTATGTAAAACGCTAAAATGCCACACATAGTTTAAAAAAAAAACCCACACCTTTAAATGGGTTACAGTGGTATGGAATCATCATACTCAGCATTATGGGTACATTGTGTTTCTCTTGTATTAGAATTACTATTACTACTCAGTCAAAGGTGGAGCGTGGGGGGGATTCTGTATTCTATTGCTTATTCATGGAAACAGGGAGATTCAATAATAACAACTTTAATCACTGGTTTAACAAAGGACATTAACAATGTAACTAGTGTTTCAGAACCGTATGGCTAGTGTAAGTTAGCATCACACTCAAATTTCCCTTTGGGAAACCAGTCTCATACGACAGTTTATTTTTTTAGCATCTGATTAATTGCGTGTTGTAACAAAGCTCCTGCAGGCCCTTTAAATGTCACATCCTGTGTAACCTTTTTTAATGTCGCTTAATACTCCAAGCAGCTGGTTTCTTGGCTTCCCCTCGCCCTGTATTCGGGCATGGTCCATACAAGGAAAGTTACCAAGCAATAAGGAAGTGGTTTGGATTTCCCACACTGCTATATTTTGATATTCCTATGCTAGTCTGAAATCCGGACTTTCAATGTTACAGTTGTGAGAAACAGTTTGTGAACCCTTTTGAAACGCCTGTACTCCAAAATGACTCCAAAATATAATCTGATCTTCGTGTTCTTTATGCAAGTCATAAAACTAGATAAATGCAATGTGATGTAACAAATAACACAAAATGTGTACTTTTATACAGCTTTAACATATTGTTCAAACATTAACAACTTGGATTGGAGAAAGTATATGAACGATAAGATTTAATGGAACCTCCTTTAACAGCAATAACCTCAACCACATGTTTCCTGTAGTTGCTGATCAGTCCTGCACAACAGTTAGAAAGTATTTTGGACCATTCCTCCTCACAGAACGGTTTTTCAGTTCTAATTTTTTTGGGTTTTGCAGAATGGCTTCTTCAGGTCATCCCACAACTTCAAAAAGGGTTTGGGGCGGGGTCTGACTTGCCATTACAAAATGTCTTCTGTTTAAGCCACTGGTTTTAGATTTGCTTTTTGTTTGGGTCATTTTCATCCTGCTGACCCAACCTCTTTAAACTTCAGACAGGACGTTACCCGATTTTCCCTGTAAATTTTCCGGATACAATTTGGGAAATTTATTTTCCCTCATGATTGCAACTGTCCAACCCCGATGCAACAAAGGGGCTAAAACCAGACACTCCCTCCACCATCCAGGTGGTCTTTTGGCAAACTTAGACTGTGGAACAAACTTTGGGGGTATTTTTGACGGGGGCCCCTAACCCACAGCTAATGTCCTCCATTTATTGGTTCATGACTTAATTACCCCTTTCAAAAAATCATCCTAAGGTTCACATATTTTTTTCCCCCAAATTTTGGGATTAATTTTTGAACAATAGTTCAAAAAAAAGCATGTAAAAGTAATTTTTTTTGGCACTAGTGATTTAAAAAATTATCACTTAGATAAGCCCGACTATATTTTTTTGAGCCAATTATTCAAGAATGCAGGTAATTCAAAAGATTCAAAACTTTTTTTTCGCATCTTATTTAGAAAGGCATTCTATTGGCATTTGCTTTTGTGTGGTATAGTGTAAAAATAGAAAATTAAAAAAATCATGGGGGGCATTGCAAAATTACACAAAGACCCGATACATAAGTATTTTTTTAAAAGGGACCCTCCCGTCAAAATTTATTGTGACCCCCATTTGATTTATGACTGTCAAAATTTGACATTTTGATTAAAATTTTCAGTTTTGACATTTGTGGATACCTATTGACCTCCTTTTGTTGACAGCCTGTCAGTAATTTGCAGCTTTGAATGAGCCCCGTGTGATGTGACATTTGTGCCTTTTAAATATTTAAGATCCTAATGTGGAATATTCCCCAGGGTGTGGGTCGGGGGGTCATTCATTTTTTGTTTTTTGGGCCGAAACGGGGGGGTATTGACCAACCCCTGGGCATTGGGGGTTGTGTGACCCCCTGGATGCCCTGGGGAAAAGGTTTTTTTTTTTTATACTACTAACGACCACATGGCAAACAAAGAACAATGGGGAAAACTGAGACCTTTATTTTTTTAATGATCCTAAGGGGAGGGATTCCCGAGGGGGGGGGTCAGGTGTCAAACATTTGTTTTTTTGATCCTGAATGGGGGGTATTGACCATCCGGGGGCATTGGTGGTTGTTGACCTCTGGAGGGTATGGGAAAGTGTTTTTTTTTATACTCACTAAGACCCATGGCAAACAAAAAACATGGGGAAAATTAGACCTTTTTTTTTATTTAATGATCCTAATGAGGAGGTATTCCCAGGGGTGGGTCGGAGGTTCTTCATTTGTTGTTTTTACCGGAACGGGGGTATTGACCCAAACCGGGTCATAGGGGGGTTTTGGGACCACCTGTGGGGTATGGAATGTGTTTTTTTGTTTTTTACCACAACTGACCACATGGCAAACAAGGGGCAAGGGGATCTGTGGTTGCCCGGGGGACTATGGGAAAGTGGGAAAAAAAATTTTGGGGTTTGA